>OY723401.1:74995901-75595901 GCA_963210345.1 Inga oerstediana | reverse complement strand
AGCTCATTTACTTGAATTCACCATGTCTCCAAGTTAATTCATTGTATTATTGCATCTTTTGTCTTTTTAAAACTTCTCTATCTTTTTCACTTGCATTTGTATTATCTTAGATTCTTTTTCTTAGTTTTCATAGTTTATATATAGATAATCATCTTGTGATTCATTGGGATTGTGTTGTATTGAATTCTTATGGCTTGGTTTAATCGTAATTAAGGTTTACCTTTTCAATCTCACTATTCTGTTGGAGATTCAACTGAAAGGAAAGAGACCATCTCTGAAAGCATCTATGCTATTCAACAAACATTGTGGCTTCTTCAAGCCAAGTTGGGATATCAAGATAGTCCAATTAGTAAAGAATGTCATGGTCCATTCCACCTCCATATCATGAACCCTACCAACAACCTTTATTCCAATCTCATTACCCACCACACCCACCCTATAGATTATACTATGAACCTTCTTCACCACCATACAACCTATATCATGAGCCTCACTATAATCCTCCACTATATAACCGCATGTCATATCATGAACCTCTTCCTTCATTCCATCCTACTTCCCACTTATATTATACACCTCATAAGTCTATATACCCACCATTTCAACCATCTTATAAACCTTATTCTCAACCATGTGTGCCTCTCCAAGAACCTTCTATTGGTTGAGTTATTGGAGAATTTCAAAAACCAATGACTCGTCTATAAATGAGGAGCGGTCACATAAGGACACCTTTGCCAATTGTATGGCCTCTATAATGAGATCAATGGAGCAAGGAGATAAAGAGCATGCAAGATTGGCCAAGGACTTTGAGCGTCTCATTTAGCCATCACAAGAAAAGGAGCAATGGAAGAAAGACAATGAGTAGTTTGAGAAAAATATGGAGTGGCTCTTACAAAAGACTTCTAAGTGCAATACTCCACAAGAGACTCTTCCTCTATTGCCTACATGTAATCCACTTATTCAAGCCATGAAAGTGAAGAAGATGTGATTCATACTTCCAGAGGAGTCTTCCTCTCCTATGGAAGAGGAACAAGGAGTCTAAGCTCAAGAGTCACATGACACTTTACAAGTGGAAGCTTCCAATCCTCTAAAGCCTATTCCCACACAAGTACAAGAGGTGAAGCAAGTACCAAAGAGCATTGACAAGTCTTCCCTACCATTTGTTAATGACTAAATCCTTATAGAAGTAGACTCTTCTACTACTTTAACTAATGAAGCACTTCATGATTTGAGTGATGATGAGGTGGATGAGGACATCATTGTTGAATCCCCTCAAATGTTTGAAAATGTAATTGCTCAACCCATTAGTTCAAGTAGTAGTGATTCAATTGTACTTATTGATGACTGTGCTCCTACTTCTTTGTGTAAAGCTTTAATTGTTGAAAATGCTTCTCTTCATAGTACTAGGGATGATTGTGATCAATTGGATGATATATATTCATGTTCTTGTGCGGTAGATCAAATATGTGTTGATTGTTATCATGACAAATGCCACTTACTTGTTGAGTTTCAAAAGAAAGCATTTAGTAAAGTGGTTGTTTCTACCATTCATCTTGATGCATCTCTTTATACTATTATGATTGTAAGCATGAGCATTGTGAAAATGTTGAGTCTTGCATGAATGCCAATGTGGTTGATGTGAGTGAGAAAGACCATGCCCTAGATAATGATCTTTCTATTAATTCCAATGAATTGCTTGATAGTGTCATAAGGGAAGATTCAACTATTTTGATTGATGATATTAAAAATGAAAATAAATCTTTCCATATGATTCTTTCTTGTGATTTGCCACCCGATATAGAAAAGGAAAATAATTCTTTTGAAAATTCAAAATCTTTAGGTGGTAATCATTTGAAAAATTCTCTTCTTTCTTCCACTCTTTTTCCTTCCATTTCTTGTGATTGCAATGATGATGTGGTGTATTCCAACACTAAGTTGGATTCTGCACCTTTCACTTTGCAAACACAAGAGAATTTAACTGTTTGTTTGACTCCTACTGATGGGAGTGTCATTGATTTCCTCAGATGTGATAGTTACTTGGAGAGTTTGGATCTTTACATGCCTTTATTTCACTTGAAATCTCTACATGTTTCTATTTTTGGATGGGATACTGTTGTTTGCTTGTCAAATTTACAGGCATATTCTTGGAAAGGTTATCAGAGGAACCAACATCCACCGTATATCCTTGGACCTCTTCCGATCGATCCTAAGCCACCTCCACCAAGGAAATCCAATGCTAGAGAAGATGTTGTCAATGACAAATGCATGATTCTCATCAAGGATGAGAACTTCTCCTTCAAGCGACTCAAGATACTTTAACATAGGTTGTCTCTTCCTCACTTGTTTTCTTCCTAAATCCTATTATTCTTTATGCTTAATTATTGTGTGAGGAAGATAAGTGTGGGGGAGGGACATGATCCAGTAGAAAAAGGTAGAAGTAGTGTAGTTTAGTACAATAAAAAACCCCCTTTGTATGCTTTGAATCTTTTTGCCACTACCATACTTAATTACCATTATGCCTTGAATTTCAACTTTCTAAGCATTCTCTTTAAAGTGTTTTTCCACATTGAGGACAATGTGTTGATTAAGTGGGGGGAGGGAAATGCATTTTGAATCTCATTAGTTGTTTTTAAATGAGAAATGTCTAAAACTAGAAAATTTTTCAAAAATTTGTCAAGAATGACTTACTTTGATGCATGTTAAAGTGGTAAAGGGTTGCATTTACCACTTTGAAATGTGATTTGTAAGAAATTCTTTGAACTTTCATGTAATCTAGTGTTTGGCAACTTTTGAAACCATATTTTGTTTTTAAAGTAAATAGGAAAAGAAATGAACCCACAATTAGATTTCTGTTTACTTCTTGTTTTGAGAAAAGAAAGCTTTCAACATCATTAGTGCTTTTAAGAGTTGAGCATTATTATAATTGCTTACAATGTTTTGATTGATTGTGTTTGTAAAATTAACATTAGAAATAGTTAAGTAAATGTGTTGTGGTTAGCTTGCTATGCAATTGATTGTATTGGAGTGAGCATTAGAGAGAAACCTTGTTGGAAGGTTAATCCAGCCTTGAATTCTTTCTATTTGTGCATGTTCACTTAGTTCGTCACCTTCTAGAACTTGTTTCCACTCTTTTTCAAAATGGTATTTGTATTAGTGTGATGGAAATGAAAGAGGCATTCAATTTTAAACCCTTTCACCCAAACACAAACCTATATTCATGACCGTTTACTTATCCGTTGAGCCATTCCTATGTTGTATGCATGTCATTTATTCATAGTGTTCATAGTATTCTAAAATCAAATTAGTTTACCAATAGGAAATTTGACATCGTATATATTGAAATGCCATGTATTAGAAAAAAAGAAAAAGAAAAAGAAAAAGAAAAAAATGTGTGTATAGTTTAGGAAAGGAAAAGAAGAAGAAAAATTGAAAAAAAAAGTGAGGGAAAGGTATTGAAAAAGAAAAGAGTGAGTGTGGTTTTGAAAAAAAAAATAAAAAGAGAATTGGATTGAAAAAAAAATTAAAAAATAGAGAGAAAGAATTATAAAAAAAACAAAAGAAATATCAAGAAGGCATTTGTTCATGATTTTGGAAAAGAATTGGAAGAGTTGTAATGTTATTTAGGTGCTATGAGCTTTTTCATTAACATTGACTTGCATATCAACAAATTTGTTTTTTCTAATTAATTCATTCCATTTGGCCTTTATCCATCATTACAAACCTTTTAAGTCCTCTTGACCCATTGCATTTATTGCTATTAGTAGTGGAGAAATTAGAGTTGTCACAAGCCTATGTTAAGGTGTTGATTAAGTAAACTAGAGTGAAATGACCCTAATGAGGTGAGATGAGTTAGACAATAATTCCTTGAGAGTTCTCTTATGCTTTATTCTAATATTTTGATATTGTGGTTTGCTAATTTCTTTGCATCGTTTGACTATAACTAGTGTTGACTTGAGGAATTTGATTAATTGATCAATTGCTTTCTAAGTATGAAATTGCTCGTCTTTCAATTGCATTCATGATTGGAATTTAGAAAATTGTGCTTAATTGTCTTTGTTCAGGAGTACAAAGGTGTAAATCTAGGGAGAAAAAGAAGAAAAAGTAGCACAAGTTAGACAAAAAGGAAGTCGAAGGTGAGGAGATTTATGCGTACCTTTTATCTTTTGAACCTCGCTACAACAAGAGATAGGGTGATAGAACCACATAATAAACAAGAGGCAAGTACAATCACATTATCTATATTTATTAAGCATGACACCTAGTATCATAAGAAGACAAGACATCACATACCCCTTACCTAAATGCAACGTGTCCAGCAATGATGTATAAGATAATTCAATCGGACAATAAAAAGAAAATCCATAAGACCACAATGTCCAGCAAGGTAACATATATTGGATGAGCAAAAAGACAAGAACAAAGTCATAGTGCATGATTCACGCACATGTGAATCACGATGAGGTAAGCATGAATCACGACGAGGTAAGCATGAAAATGGGGTAATGAAAGCATGAATATGTAATCACAGTGAATAAAGTTGCGTGGTGAAAGCAATAAGATCCCATGTATCATTAGAAATAAAAGAAAGGGATGAAAACTCAGCTACAGACCTTATCTCCTTGCTCTCCCAAAATTCTTGTGTGTCTTGCTTCAACCCTTGCTCCCCTATTTATAGTCTCAAAGTAGAGCATTCCTCATAAATGCTCATTCTTTTTTGAATTTTCATTTTTGATTTTTTTTTTATTTTATGTTAAAAACTACCTAACTTGACCCAATCACCATCAATGGAGATTTTGTTTTAATTTTAATTTTTAATTTTTTTGGTATTTTCTATTAATAAAACTTCCAGCTTGACCTAATCACCATCAATTGAGATTTTTTTCATTTTTAATTTTTTTTATTATTCTCCCCACAAGTAGTTTCCTAATTTAAACCTATCAACATAAATGAGATATTTTTTTAATTTTTTTATTTTCTATTCTTAAATTTTCATTTTTTTTGTATTTTCTATTAATAAAACTTCCTAACTTGACCTCATCACCGTCAGTGGAGATTTTGTTTTTTTCATTTTTAATTTTTTATTATTCTCCCCACAAGTAGTTTCCTAATTTAAACCTACCAACATAAATGAGATTTTTTTTTATTTTTTATTGTTTGCTTTTTTATTTATTATTTTCTCTTAATGAATGACAATGCCAATCATCATCAATGAGGGGATTTATTTTAATTTTTGTTTTTTTTTTTGTTTTTTCCCTTTTAATGATTACCAATTTGGACACCGATCATCATCAATAGGAGGATTTTCTTATTTTTTTCTTATTTCTTCTTTCAATGATGATTGCCAATTTGGACACCAATCATCATCAATTATTTTTAATTTTTGAGTAGGGCCTAGACAAAATAGGGTGTTTACAGTTGCCCTTCTTTACTTGTTTCGTAGCTGAGAAAAGTGAGATTCTCATCTATGAAGCAAATAAAGATAATAACATGTATTTTGTCCGGTCAAAGAACAAGGTACCCCCTTGGAACCAAAAAGGGTTTGGACAAAATACAGTACCTATACCCCGCTTTACATGGTTCATAGGAGAGAAGAATGCAGGTGGAGATAGATGATTACTTTGGTGGGGTATAAAAGAATTATGTCATTCGATACTGGGCTTTGAGAGTGCCTGCTGATACAGGGCTTTGAAAGAATAGTGCCTGTCATTACAAGGCTTCAAAAGAATTATGTCAGCTGTTACTAGGCTTAAAGGGTGCCTGCTGATACAGGGCTTTAAAAGAATAGTGCCTGCCGTTACAGGGCTTCAAAAAATTCATGTCAGCCGTTATTGGGCTTAAAGGGTGCCTGCTGATACAGGGCTTTAAAAGAATAGTGGCTGCTATTATAGGGCTTCGAAAGAATCATTCCAGCTGTTACTGGGCTTAAAGGGTGCCTGCTGATATAGGGATTTGAGAGGGTGCCAATGTTACTGCGCTTTGAAAGAATTGTACCAGCCGTTATTGGGCTTTAAGGGTGCCTGCAAGTACAAGTCTTTAAAAGAATTATGCCATCCGTTACTGAGCTTTGAGGGTGCCTGTCGATACAGGGCTTTGAAAGAATAGTGCCTGCTATTACAGGGCTTTAAAAGAATTATGCCAAGAGCTATTAGGGTTTAAAAGAATTATGCCAGCCGTTACTGGGCTTTGAGGGTGCTTGCCGATACAGGGCTTTGAAAAGGGTGCCAGCTGGTATTGGGCTTTGAAATGGGTGTTAGCCGTTACTGGGCTTTGAGGGTGCCTGCTGGTATAGGGCTTTGAAAGGGTGCCAGCCAGTTCTGGGCTTTGAGGTTGCCTGCCGGTATAGGGCTTTGAAAGGCTGCCATCTATTACTAGGCTTTGAGGGTGCCTGCCGGTACAGGGCTTTGAAAGGGTGCCAGCCGTTACTAGACTTTGAGGGTGCTTGTTGATACAAGGCTTTAAAAAGGGTGCTAGCCGTTACTGGGCTTTGAGGGTACCTGCTGGTACTAGGCTTTAGAAGGGTGCCAACCGTTACTAAGCTTTGAGGGTGCTTGCAGACACAAGGCTTTAAAGGGTGCCAACCAGTACTGGGCTTTGAAGGTGCCTGCCAATACAGGACTTTGAAAGGGTACCATAAACATGTGATACCCATTAGAGTAGTGCTTATAAAGATTATGACATTTATAATGATGATGACAGTGATGATGAAATCCTAATGAAAATGACAATAATGATGATGAAAAGGATGATAATGGCCATGATAATGAGGGGAATATCAAAATGGTGAATTCATGATAAAGGTGATGATACTAATAATGATGATGACAATGATAACTAAATCCTAATGATGATTATGAATACAATGATAATGCTAATGATGGTGTTAATGGTGATGTTGATAATGGAGGTGATGGCATGCTAATAAGAATGAGTATAATAATGGTGGTGTTAAAGAATAGCCTAACCAGAACCCCCTTACTCGCGCAGTCTTGTCAGATGTATGAAGATGTGTATAATGAGATTCACATAGATGCCACAGCCTAGAATCCTTAGTTTAGATTGTGTCCTTTTGTCAACTGTTTAACCCCACAACAAAAATTCCAGTTGGGACCTTCATTAATGATATTGAAATTACACAAGTTAAATAGGAGTAGAGGACACCATATATATCATTGTGAGTGTTTATCCAGAAAAAAGTTGTGCTTTCATTAAAATGAGTTACCCTTATACAAATCATAACATAAAGTTTGACATGCAATTTAATGGAAGGGAAAGATATACTAAGGATGAAGATTCATTTAAAAGAAATGATCTTCTAATATTCAAGTGGATGCATAATGATGAGCACATATTGGTGTAGATGTGATGCTAGTATAAGGTCCTTCGCTTTCAATTCCGTGTAATCCCCCTGATGATGCCTTGCTTAATTGCCAGAGATATGTATTTTTTGATGAATGATTACGGAATCTTCCAAATAGACAAAGTAAAGAGAGTCATGGGGCTAGGACTGATAACCTTCTTTGATATTTGTTTAACCGCCCTTTTGGGTTTTTAACTCAATGAGCTCCCAATTTTGTGCTCTACTTTTTGCCTAAGCTGCCCTTTCGGGTTTTCAATTTAGTGAGCTTTTTTTTGGCTCTAACTTCTGCCTAAGCTGCCCTTTTGGGTTTTCAACTTAGCGAGCCATAGTTTTTTTGCCCTAACTTTTGCCTAGGCCACCCTTTCAGGTTTTCGACTTAGTAAGCTATTATTTTTATTTTTATTTTTTTGCTCTAACTTTTGCCTAAGCCGCCCTTTCAGGTTTTCAACTTACCGAGCCCCTTTTTTTTATTGCTTTAACTTTTGCTGAAGCTGCCCTTTCGGGTTTTCAACTTAGCCAGTTTTTTTTGTTTTACGCATAGTATTTCTTTACAGCATCTGAATTGATTGGTCTTGGTAAATCTTGGCCATTTATTTTTGTCAATATCAATACCCCTCCAAAGAAAGCTTGCTTAACAACATATAGGCCTTCATAATTTGGAGCCCATTTACCTCTGTCATCTTCTTGGTTTAGCAGGATCTTCTTGAGGACTAGGTCTCTTACTTTAAACCCCCTAGGTCGCAGTTTCTTATTAAAGGCCCTTGCCACTCATGACTGATATAATGGCCTATGACATATTGCTGTGAGTCTCTTTTCTTCAATCATATTTAATTGTTCAAACTAAGAGTGTATCCATTCACTTTCAACTAGGTCTGATTCAGCCAAGATTCTCAGGGATGGTATTTCCACTTCAATTGGATTGACAGCCTCGAGGCCATAAACTAAAGAGTAAGGGGTTGCCCAAATTGAAGTACGCATAATGGTATGGTATCCGTGCAATGCATATGGAAGCATTTTATGCCAGTCCTTATAGGTCACTATCATTTTGCCGATGATCTTCTTAATGTTTTTATTGGCTGCCTCAACTGCACCATTCATCTATGGCCTATATAGTGCATAATTATGATGTTTGATCTTGAACTGATCACATAATTCTTTAACTGTTGCCTCATTGAGGTTTGGTGCATTGTCAGTTATGATCCTCTCTGTAACCCATATCTACAGATGATATTGGCCTTTAAGAATTTGATGAAGGCCTTTTGAGTAATACTAGCAATGGAATTGGCTTTCACCTACTTAGTGAAATAGTCAATAGCAACGAGGATGAAATGATGACTATTCAAAGCTTTTGGGTTAATCAGCCCAATGACATCGATTCCCCACACAGAAAATGGCTATGGAGGTATAAGACTATGCATTATAGTCGAAGGAGCATTAGCTTTATTGGCATATATCTGACACTTATGACATTTTCTAACATAATTGATACAATCTTTCTCTATAGTTATCTAATAGTAACTAGATCTTTAAGCTTGTTTAGTTAATAAGTGGCCATTTGTATGTGTACCGCATATGCCTTCATAGATCTCTGCCACAATCTTGTGCGCCTCCCTCATGTCTACACAGCGTAGCAATGTCCCATCAAAGCTCCTCTTATACAGGATGTTATTACTAATAAAAAAGCCCATGGCCAATCGCCGGATGGTCTTTTTTTCATTATGTGTTACATCTAGAGGGTAAGCACCATGTTCCATATACATCTTGATACTATAGTACCAAGGTTGATCGTCATTCACTCTTCTAATATTGAAGCAAAATGCTGATGATCTTCTAGTCTCAATCTTTATTGGCTAAACTTAGACCCCATAATCGAGTTAGTTCATAGCTACTAAAGTAGCTAAATCATCAATGAAGTGATTCTTTTCTTTGGCTACGTGATGGAAATTGATTACTTTAAAATTTTTTATCAACTCTATCAAATACTCTTGATAAGGGATCAACTTTAGGTCTTTAGTATGCCATTCACCAGTCACCTGATAAATTATAAGAGCTAAGTTACCATAGACTTTTAGGTTTTTTATTCCAAGATCTATGGCAGCTTGGAGACCATTAATACAAGCTTCATATTCTGCCATGTTATTGGTATAGTAAAACTCTAGCTTTATAGGAATCAAAAATTGTTTTCTATCTGGGGTTATGATTATTGCCCCTACACCATTGCCATGCATATTTGCTACCCCATCAAAATACATCTCCCACTCCTTCGATTTGGTTTCCTCAATTGGATCCTCTGTAGTATATATGTCTTCATCTGGGAATTTGCAATATAGTGGCTAGCATTCATCTACGGGGTTTTCTGCTAAGTGATTGGCTATCGTACCACCCTTGATGGATTTTTAAGTGACGTATCTTATATCATATTCAGAAAACATTACCTACCACTTAGAGACTCTTCCAGCTACATGCAAGCTTTCAAATATGTACTTAAGTGTGTCCACTCTAGAAATTAACCAAGTAGTGTAATAAAGCATGTATTGCCTCAACCTCTTTGTAGCCTAGACTAAACCACAACAAGTTTACTCAATCATCTAGTAATGTGACCTACAATCATTAAACTTCTTGCTCAAGTAATAGATCGCTTATTTTCTTCACTTAGATGATCGTGTTGCCCCAGCATGGCTCCCATGGAGTTTGGTCGTATTATCAAATACAAAATTAAAGGTCGACCTGGTGCAGGAGGAATCAAAATTAGGGGATTTAGCAAATAATCCTTGATTTTATCAAATGCCCGTTGGCAATCTTTATCCCACTTCCTTGTGCAGTTCTTCTTTAAAAGCTTGAATATCAACTCACAAGTTGTAGTGAGGTTGGCAATGAATCATGCAATGTAATTCAATCGCCCTAAAAAACATCGAATGTCCTTTTCTATTTGAGGAGGGGGAATTTCCCATATTGCTTTTACTTTATTAGGATCTACTGTAATCCCTTTTTGACTTATAATAAAGCACAACAATTTTTGAGATAAAGCCCCAAAGACGCATTTGTAAGGATTTAGCCGCAACTTGTGTAATACCCTAAATTTTAAGACTCGAGGCTAGAGAATAAGTCTGAAATAAGTGGATTGCTAAGCCCCGGTTTAGCAAGATCCCAAATTATGATTAAGGGTTTTATGACTCCAAAAATGGATGTGGTTGGTGATAAATAACTCTTTTGGAGAATCTGATGTTATTTGAGATTCAAATATGATTCGAATGTGTTATGATCAGTGCCCAAACCCTGTATTTGAGTTCGATTATGGATTAATATCTAAATTGAATGAAAATAAGGGGGAGGGTGTATGTATGGTGTAAATGTATTTGGTGGTGATTCAAGAGGAATTACCATAATGAAGGGCAAAACAGTAAAGTTATCGACAGATTTATTAGTTACCAAAGAGGAAGCTCATTGGTAACTTGAAGATCAATGGTTGAGGTTGATTGTGTAATATATTAAAGGGGTGGAATCCCATGTGTTTATGTGCATGTGAACTCATGAAGATGAAGCAAGATCTTGAAAAGTGTCAAGACATGAGCCATGGATCTTGGGTCAACAATTCAAACTCACATCTCTCTCCTCTCTTTATGAAAGTCGGCCAACTTGGGGAGGGAATTAAATATCTGATTTCCCTTCATTTTCACAATCTCATCCTCTCTCCTTCAAGCTCCCATGGCCGTCCAACAATAAAGGAAGAAAGAGAAAGTTATAAGTGAGGTTTTAGCCTTGTTATTGTCATCTTTGGCCCAAACACTCTTCTATAATGTTGTTCATAGTGATGAGAGCTTCATCTCTATGGTTTTGGATTTGTGAAAGAAGGTATTTGAGAGCTTGCAGAATTTGGGAAGTAGAGGAATCAAAGAATTGGTTTGGGAAAGAGGAAGAGGTAAGTATTTAAAGCCTTTTGATCTAAGTTTTGTGAATTATGGTTAAGTATTGTGAATTTTGAATTTTGCCCTGATTTTGTGTGATTTTTGAAATGCATGAATTGCCTTGTGTTTTAAGTGGCAATTGGTGTCTTTATGTGTTATAGAGCCATTGGAATTGGTTTGAGAACTTGGAATGAAAGAAATGGCAATGTGTGTTTGTGTTGTGATGGTTTGATGACATGTTGAGATTATTGGTAAAACATATCAAAGTAATGTGAATTTGATTGATTTCATGATTCCAATGGTTTTCTTGTGAAAATTTGTATAGGAATGGTGTTTGGTATGAAAATGGGACTATTGGAAACAAAGATGCAAAATCTGGAATTCTGTCTTTTGAACCATTGTTCTGGATAGTGTGGTTGTGTGGACGTTTTTACTAGGCAAGTGATGTTAGAAAATTATGAAACTTTCCAGTCTTAAAGTTTACATCCCAAGCTTCAAAATGGACATATAATTTGTGTCATTTCATTTTGAGAATTGTGAGATATGACTGTCCAAAGTTTGGGATTGAAACTGAACACTGTTTTGGGGCAGTAGTGGATTTTGGGGAATTCTGTATTTTGTGGTGATTTCCAATAATGGACCATATTTTCCCTATGACGAGGACCTGAATAGTTTTCATTTGGCTTTGAAATCACCTCATTTTGATTTTTTTTGGAATTAGTTATGATTTTTGGAAGTTTAGCTAAGAAACAGAATTTTCTTGGCGGCGGTCAGAGGTTATGGACTGCAGCCCATAACTTTCGGTGCATCCATTAGTCGTGGCATACCCCCTAAAATCAGCATTTTGGACTTTTAAAAGGTGATCTTTGGTCAAGTGTTTCCCAAGCCTTTAGGCATATGTTTGGGCTTATAGTAGCCACCTAAAGGTCTTAAATGATAACCAACTTTCATGTTTGGAAGTTGAGAAATTGGAAAAGGGAATAACCCTATGTCCTTGATTTGATTGTCAGGATTTGATATTTTCTCTGATCATGATTTATTAGTGCCGGAGCACATGTGGAAAGAATAAGATAGTGACTCCTTCTCTTATACTGTGTATGATACATTGTATGTTTGATTTAGCATTGTATTGTGAAAGCCAGAGTGGCTATGTGATTTTCAGAAAGGTAATGTGATTTATGCAAGCCAGAGCGGCTTTGCAGATGCTAGAAAGGCAATATCAAAGCCAGAGTGGCTTTGTGCGTTGTCAAAGAGGCAATGCAATATGTGTATGCCAGTGAGGCAACATATATCTGTGATAGCTTGTAGGCTGTGGTTGTACTGCTGCATTGTATAATGCTTCACTTGCATGCTATGTGATTATATGTGGTATAAGTGAGTTTTTACTACTACGATTCTTTTGAATCTCATTATTTCCATTGACTAACCATTCAAACAGGGCAGACGATTCGAGAAGAAGCAAGTAACCAAGGGCGGGTTAAGTTCCTGGTTAGGAGCATTAGTTAGTAGTTGGTTATCATAAATTAAAAGTGTTGTATAATTTGTATTCGTCCTTTGATTTGGGATGTGTATTTGGATATACATCAAGGATGATATTGTGTAATCCCCTACATGGGAATTTGTATACTCTTTAAAGAATATATGGAACCCAGGATTTGTCGTGGATTGTGTTGTGCACTCTGATATATTTGAATGTGATTTATCTTCATGAGGTAATTTAATTCGAAATGCGAGTGTGAGACCAGGTGTATTAGATTTTAAAAGATTTTTTTTAAAACCCTATTGTAAAGATGGGATTTTAAATGCATTTTGAATTTCTATTGGTCTCTAATTTGTTATAATCACATATTTTGAATGATAATTACGAAGGGGGTTACAACTTGTACTTGCATAACCTTTCAAATAGCTTTCTTAACACCACAACATGACTTTCTCCCTCAGAAGATTTAGCTACCATATCATCCACGTATACTTAAATTTCTTTAGGCATTATATCATAGAAGAGTGCCACCATGGCACGCTGATAAGTTGCCCCAGCATTCTTTAACCCAAATGGCATGACGCGGTAACAATAAGTGCCCATTGTGTAATAAATATGATTTTTTCTGTCTTTTTCATCCATAAGGATTTGGTTATACCCTGAGTACCCATCCATGAATGGGTGCCTATAGTTACGGGCCGTATTATCAACTAGGATATCAATATAAGGCAATGGAAAATCATCTTTTGGGCTAGCTTTATTTAGATCTCAATAATCAACACACATTCGAATTCTGGCATCCTTCTTTGGGACAAGAACAACATTTACTATCCATTGTGTGTATTTAGCTACTTTTAGGAAACCCGCTTCTAATTGCTTCATCACCTTATCTTGAACCACTAAGGACGTATCGGAAGTGAGCCTCCTCAATTTCTGCTTTTTAGCCTTGGTGTTTGGGAATAAGGGAATCTTGTGAGAGGCAATCCTTAGATCAAGGCCTAGCATGTCTTAATAGGACCATGAGAACACATCCATGAATTCTTTGAAGAGTTCAACCATTTGCTCATTTTCGGGGTTATCTACTATCTTAAGTTCTTTCTTTTCTTCCTCTATGCCCATACTTATTGCTTCAATTACATCTTCATGTGGGCACATTCTATTGTCATCGGATTCAAGGATTTTTTTGTATTCTTGAATTATCTCATCATCATCATCACACTCGTAATCATGCATATCAATAGCAACAAGTAAATCATCATTCAGAGACTCAGAAACCTTTATGTTGGACAAAAGTTCTGAGGAAATCAATTTCCTGGAGGGCGAAAAATGAACAACGAATGAATATAAGGAAAAAAAGGAAAAATGGATAAATAAGTGAATTTTATTTGTATACCATTCTTTATTCATAGTTCATATAAGAGCTCGCCTAAAAGCTCACACAAAACATATAAGGACAACTTTTAGCTAGGAATGTTACTCTAAAATAATAGAATTAAAGGTGTCTTAAAACTCCCAGTTTTCCAGAGCTCTTCCAGAACATCAGCTAAAATCCACGTGCAGGTCTTTTTGCCTATTATTGAAACCATTGCAACAATCAGCTTGTTTAGAACTTCAGAGGATATCAGGAATGTATTCCTTATGTGGAGGATCACAAAGTGATCATCCTCCCTCCCTATCTTCAAGCTTGCTTGCTCTTTCAACTGTCTTTCCAATGGTGGCTTGTATCTTAACCCTTGGCACTTGTGATTTTCTTGTAGATTTATAGGGGATTTGATGCCCTAGAGGTGAGTGCCCAATCCTCCACCATGCTTAAACCCATTCTTCTCAATCATCTTGGTTACTATGGAGTTGACATTTTTATATCCCTTGGGTCCTTCAACTTCAAAGCCTTAGAAAACCACTCCTTCCTCATGCTCAGCAGCCTTAATGTATGGCAGAGAGCTCGACTTGCTCACCATGATTTCTTCTTTGCCCTTGATTATTACTATCTTCTAGCTATCAAGGAACTTTACCTTCTGGTGCAAGGTAGAAGGTACTACCCCAGCTAAGTATATCCACGGCCTCCCCAACATCATAGAGTAGGATGGGTCAATGTTTATAAGCTGAAAGTCTACTGTGAATGAAGTTAGTCCAATCTGCAAAGGGAAACGGACCGTTCCCAACACGCCTTTCCGAGTACTATCTAACCCTCTAACTACTATGTTACTCTTTTCAACCTTCGACGCCTCTACTGACAGTTGCTTAAATATGGATAGTGGTAAGACATTTAACGTTGATCCTCCATTTATCAATACTTCGTCATAATGAACCCTTTGCACTTCCAGGGAAATGTAGAGGGCTTTATACTGATCAACGAATAATTGAACAACTTCTTCTCCTAAAAATGATATGGTAGAGAATGCCTTCACCATATCCATAACGCTTGCAACCTTCTTTGGTGTCACACTGGATTGCATATATACTTCATCTAGGGCCTTTTATAGCTCATTACAATGTAGTTCAGAACTTAAGATCAAAGAGAGAATTGATGTCTTGGTTGGAGTTTTATTCAATTGGTCTACTATGCTATATTCACTTTGCTTCATGATTTGAAGGAATTCTTCATCTTTATTTTCCATGTCTTTTAGACCAGAACTTGATGGAATATCAATATTGGCTTCTTTTCCCTTCTTTGCCTATCCAACATTTTATAGCAGATAAGATTTCCCGCTTTGTGTTACTCATGTTGGGCAAACCATTGTTTCGTTGCTGGCCTCGGCTTCCATTACTTGCCCTGAGGGATTCTTAATAACACCTTTATACCTCCATGGTACGGTACAATTACTCTGATATGGAAAAGGGGTCGGTACCTTAATGGTTACTACAGGCTGTTGCAATAGAGTTAAGATGGTCAAAAAGGAAACATGGGAATTTCTTTGTTCATATGGTTCCTTAACAACGAACTCACACATGTCTTTTTTCCACCATGCCTACTTCTTTCTCTTCTCAAGGCGTATAACCTGCTGCCTTTAAACAAGTATAGATATCTTCTCCTGCTAGTAGAGGATCATTAGAGAACTCAATTTCATCAACAACATTTACTTGGTTTTCATGGCTTAGAAGAGGATTGGCGTTGATAGCAGAGTTGTTGTTCCTCTTCAATTGAATATGATTAGAATCAATTAAGTCTAATACATTCCTCTTGAATGTTGCACAATCCTCTATTGAGTGTCTCGAGGTGCCCATATGGTATTCACATCAGGCATTAAAGTCATACCAAGCGGGGAACAGCGGTTGAAGCTGTTTGTAAGTATGTGGCCCTAACAGATGAGATTCTAAAAGTTAGTGATACAGCTCAGTATTTGTCATGCCAAAATCTAGCCATTGGCGATTATCTTATTGCTGCCAATTCCTTCGTCCTCCAGCTTAACCTTGCCTATTTTATGTCGAATCATTCTTTGTCTGTTGAAACCCATCATTACCACCTTGATGTATTGCTTGGGGTTGTCCAGTGGTTTGGATGAAGCTAACATTGTCTTCCTTCTTCTTCCTATTATTCCTCTTTTTAATCCTGCTCTTGCTTTGAAGAATCCTGCTATCACATATGTTAGCGTCAATTCGCTCACCAATCTTAATCAAACTAGAAAAATTGGTGATATGCATCCTACCCATATATTTATAGTAAGGTTCTTGTAAAGTACAAATGAAATAAGAGCTGAGCTAAGATGGTATAAGGGAAGGTTTAATTTGTGCTGCGAGCATCCTCTATCTTTAGGCATAATCATTAAAAGCTTTAGTGGCTTTCTTGCTCATTGACTTCAGTTGTTCCCTGGTGGGGGCAGTGTCGATTGAACCTGTATTGTTTCAAGAATACATCAGTCAGATCTCTCCATTTATTTATCTTTGTCTGATCAAGTTGCATGTACCATTCCAGTACTGGCCCTTTCAAGAAGAGTAGTAAAAATTTTTCGTCTTGTGACCATATGAGCATCTTGGTGCAATAAGCCTTAAGATGATATATCGAATTTCCCGTACCATTGTATTTATCGAAGTCTGGCATCTTGAATTTCTTAGGAATAGAGACATGTGGGGCCAAGCATAAATCTTTTATATCAAGTGAACCCCAAGTGTTTAGTCCTTAGAGGGCCTTTAGTTAGTCTTTCACTTCACCTAACTCTTCCTTCCATCCCTCCTTTTCAGCTTATAGGGAGGGAATGTTGAAAGTGTATATTGAATCTTCACCTGGTTGTTCCTCCTTAGTGCTCGGAATTTAAGGATTCTGTTTACTCTAAGGCTCTTCTGTTATTTTTTCTTTCTCGCCATTTTCTGGTATACTTGTCTCAACTTTTTTCAATGGATCAAATGTTCCCGACTCTTTCTCATTATTCTGGGTTTGAAGAGCTATAGTCAAGGTGGAAATCATTTCTTTCAAATATGCCATTTGTGCCTTTATATGAGACATTCAATGATTTAAATTAAATTCAACTTAACCAGGATTGGCTGCCATCTGACGACTATGTGAGCATGTGTTGTATGAATACGTAGGGGGTAGCTAGTTAGGATGTTTAGACGGAGCAATATTGTATCACGATAGTGAGTTATCATGATGTATTGGCATAAGGTCTTCCGGCACAAGTATCCTCTAGCTTCCTCCGGGAATCTATTATTCCACAGGGAGAACTAGAGTTGATCATTAAGTAGGAGGGACCTTGAGTCCCATCCTAGCCAAGATCTTTTTATTTGGTGAGTGTTTAGTCGGCATATAGTCTTCTGAAATGAGTGTCTTCTAGCCTACTCAAAGAATCCATTATTCTATAGGGAGAATTAGAGTTGATCATTAGATAGAGGGGACCTTGAATCCCACCCTAACCCAAGATCTTGTTATTGATCGTAGTGATAAGCACACAAAAACAATGGCAGTAAAAGAAGTGAGATATGCTTTTATTCAATAATATCAAAATTTGGTTACAAGTTTGAGTTCCTCTACTATTCATAAGTTGAAGACTTCAACAATCGCTGCTGGTGGATTTAAAGGAATAATAATGCTTTTGGCGTGCTTGAATGTGCTAGCAAATTCTGGGATCCTGGTATTAGCAGAGTTGATTAAGTTACCACACCTCTTTACCCATTCTTCTATCACAACAACTTGTTTGTGGTAGAGGAGTTCCCAGTTGGCTAAAACATTCCTTTCATTATTCAACTTGCCCATGAGGCTCTGGATGGTTTCAGCGCTACTGGCCCTTACAGCAACCAATTTGCCCTTCTTGTCTCTAAGAGTTGAGTAAGAATATCAACTTCCCCTTGCAATTACTTAAGAGGGGCATTGTCTTGCAGTTTCTCTTTGAGCAACTCTTTTGTTGTAGTCATCTTCAATAGTTGAACTTTGTTATTCTTCATTTTCCTGTCATTCTCTTGCATAGCCCTTTTTAAGCTTTTGTTTTCTTCTTCCAGCTTCAGGATCCTTGAGCGTTCTTCTAAATCTCTTCTCTTTCTCTTTTCTATCAATTTTTCTTGAAGGGATGCACATTTGTCTTCTAGCTGACTCATCTTTCTCTTATTTTATGAATCCATCACAGACAATTCCTCCAGCTCCTTTTCTCTTGTTTCCAGGATCCTTGCCAACTCTTTGTTTACTTCTTGGGCATCATTTCCTAACAAAGGATCTTGGGGAGAATAAGATGGATTAGCTCTTTTAATTCTGTCCTTGAACCAGTCCTTATAGCTTAGAGTTGTACCTATTTCTCGCATCCCTAGCTCAGCCTTTCCCTTGTATGCTATCTTGCTCCAAGCTTCTTTGATTTCTCGACATAAGTCCTTCTCACTATCTTCTTCGTATGAGAAGTGTATGGGTTGCACTTCTTCCAAAGTGGGAACTTTTTACCGAAATGCTAATTGCCTAAATGCTAAAGAATGGTTATAGTTAATACATCCTCTTGGTCCCATGAGAGCCACATTAGAAAAGTCCCCGTAGTAATAGATAATCTCTTCATCCTCCCACCATTTTATTTTCCATAAGAGAGACTCTTCTGTTAACCGTGAGAACTCCTTCCTCCAATCATTTTTGTTTAATTGAAGATGATTGAAAGCCATAAGTGGATTAGTAAACTTGTCATGCCTTTCTCAGAAGTACTTCTTCTTTCTATACACGTGACTCAACATCCATACCTCAAGCAATGCAAGACAACATTTTGTTCAGCCTTCCTTCTTTAAGAGCAATAAGATAATGACATGTAGGTCTCTGCTAAAATTGAGGGTACCGAGTTATTTGGTAATGTTCAACTAATTGAAAGACACTGATAGCTCCCAAGTTGATTATTCTTGCTGATGAAGGAAAGAGGATCACACCATAAATAGCAAAGGCAAAGACCCTGCAAAAACTCTCCCAATCTTTATTTTCTGCTAATCTTGCTAAGCTAGCTTCCATTGTGGTCCTTTTAATCCCCTTGACCTGTCTGGTGCCTACAATCTGTACTTTTTCTATTTAAACCCCTAACATCTTCGCTATTCCTCCCTGAGAAGGTAGCCGGCTTGGATAATGGTAGATCTTGTCACTCCTCTTAATTTGCATTCTAAGGATTTCCCCGTATTCTTCAAGGGTTGGGGCTAGTTGAAAATCAGAGAAAGTGAAGCATCTTAAAGAGGTATCCCAATACTAGACCAGTTCTATGATAGCCTCATTATGCACAGGCACATGTAATAAATCAATGATATTTCCATACTTCTTCATGAAAACTAATTTGACTGAACCTTGAATGTAGCGACTTAATCGAATTAGGCTTTCAAGTGGTTCTGTTCCTGCAGTCAGTCTGATGCCCTTCCCTTTATATACCTTTCCTATAGGAACTTGATTTAAACTTGGTTTTTGTGACATTTAACCTTTATGCCAAATTTTTAGTTGTAAGATAACTCGCTTGCCCTTCATTAAAGAAAAGAGAGGGAAGAGTTAGAAAGTATTTCCAAATGCATGTTATATAGATGATTACATATGCTTTCTAGTCTTGATATGGGTAATAGACATTGAGAGTTTCACCTCCTCAAGAGATCCAATACCCCATAGGGAGGATGAAGTGCCTATTAACCTGTGAACGGCCCAAGCTATTACGCGGCTAAGGGTTTTTTTAAATATTTATTATGTTCAAGGCCCATATCAAATGAAGCTAAATGCCAATGGATGATTCAAGGATACCTCATAAGACATGAAAGAGTGATGACTTATACTTCAAGTTTTGATATAGGTGATGGACATTAAGAAAAAGAACTTTTCCTCCTCAAGAGATCTATTACCTCATAGAGAGAATAAAGGGCCCATTAACCTGCGAATGACCTAAGCCATCACACGGCTAAGGGTTTTAAAAATGATGATTATATCCAAGGCCCATATCAAATGAAGCTAAAATGCTAATGAATGATATAATGATACCTCATGAGTCCTAAATAAGTATCTCTTATTGAGATGTTTTCTAACATGATTGATGGTCTTTTAAGGTCATAGACCCTTAGACTAAGGTTGGCTATCTAATGTATACATTGTCCTTGTGATGTTTCTTTATGTGAGTGATGCTAGATACATACTCAGGTAGAGCGATAGTTAGTCAATTGATCTAAGGGTTTCATTGATTATGCATGGATGACAATAATGATTATCAACAATAAATAAATATATGCCCTCCAGTGTCCTATTTTAGGAATGACCATAGGTTGGTGGTATCTATCCTAAGAAAGGCAAGTACTAATTAATTGGGTAGGTCGATAATTTCCACTAATAGGTGCAATGGTTTCAAGGTAGTTCTAATTCTCACAGATAAAGGTCTCCTAACTTCCCCCATCGTAAAGATGAAGACCCCATATGATGAAATTGAGCTTCAAGAGGTTTTGAAAACCCCACAGGGATCAACCTCACCAAATGAGTAATAACTAGGATGAAGTCTTCACAGTAACCTCAGGGGTTCTTAAAACCCTACAGGGAGACCACTAGAAACTTCCACTCACCCAAGGAACTCACAGACTCGGGTATAGAGCCCAAAATGTGCGTGAGGAGAATAGTGTAAGTGTTCAGTGTGTGTAGAGAACATACCAACCTATGGGCCTAGGTTCTACCTAACCCTTATCTGCTAAGTATATCACAAGATAAATAGAAAAGACAAAATAAATAAGTAATTTAATAAATAAAAGCAACCATTAAAAAAATAAAAATAAAAAGGGTAATTAAAATAAAATTAAGACCAAATTATTTTTAAACACTTAACTTAAATGGACTTGACTCTCAAACCGTCCCCAGTGGTGTAACCAAGCTGTAGCGCCCGGAATTTGGAAAACAAGGAGCCACTACCAAAATTTTGAAAAAGGATAATTTTGGAAACTTTTTTTAAAAACAGATGCTGGTCTACAAAAACTATTTAGGGTTCAGGAGTCGATTGTGTATGGGGAAGGTGTTAGACACCCCACAACACACATTCATACGAATGGTTACCCTAAGTTAATTATTTAAAAATATTGTGGCCTTTACTTTTATTATAATTACCCAAATAAAAAAGAATATTTACAAAAATAAATAAAATGAAAACTAAAGAAAAAATGAACATTTATTTACAACAAGAAAATAAGAAAAAAATATTTTTATTTACAAAGTTGGACTTGACCTAGGATGAAAACCTAGGGCCTAATACCCTTTAGAGGGATCAAAGCCCACATAGTTCTAGGGGTAGAAATGAGTGTCACTTTGTTGGTGCTTTTTAGAAAAAATGATTATTTAATTTATTTGAGAAAATGATTTTTGTTTGGTTTGTATTTTTTATTTATGAAAGCAATTTCTTTATTTTTTCATGAAAGAGAGTTTTTCCATTTTATTTTTATTTAAAAAAATATGTTAAAATATTTTTTTTTGAAAGAGGACCTCAGAAAGGGATAAAGAAAAAGAAGAAAAAGTAGCACAAGTTAAACAAAAAGGAAGTCAAAGGTGAGGAGATTTATGGGTATCTTTTATCTTTTAAACCCTGCTACAACAAGAGATAGGGCGATAGAACCATATAATAAATAAGAGGCAAGTATAATCACATTATCTATATTTATTAAGCATGACACCTAGTATCATAGGAAGACAAGACAACACATACCTCTTGCCTAAATGCAATGCGTCCATCAATGATGTATGACATAATTCAATCAGACAATAAAAAGCAAATCCACAAGACCACAACGTCTAGCAACGTAACATATATTGGATGAGCAAAAATAAAATAGCAAAGTCATAGTGCATGATTCACGCAAATGTGAATCACGATGAGGTAAGCATAAGTCACAACGAGATAAGCATGAAGATGGGGTAATGAAAGCATGAAGATGTAATCACAGTGAATCAAGTTGCGAGGTGAAAGAAATAAGATCCCATGTATCATTAGAAATAAAAGAAAGGGATGAAAACTCAGCCACAGACCTTATCTCCTTGCTCTCCCAAAATTCTTGTGTGTCTTGCTTCAACCCTTGCTCCCCTATTTATAGTCTCAAGGTAGAGTTTTCTTCATAAATGCTCATTCTTTTTTTAATTTTCATTTTTGATTTTTTTGTATTTTATGTTAAGAACTATCTAACTTGACCCAATTACCATCAATGGAGATTTTTTTTAATTTTAATTTTTTTATTTTCTATTAATAAAACTTCCTAATTTGACCTAATCACTATGAGTGGAGATTTTTTTTTAATTTTTTTTATTATTCTCTCCATATGTAGTTTCCTAATTTAAACCTATCAACATAAATAAATTGTTTTTTATTTTTTAATTTTCGTTTTCTATTTTTTTTTGTATTTTCTATTAATAAAACTTTATAGCTTGATCTAATCACCATTAGTGGAGATTTTTTTTTTAACTTTTTTTATTATTCTCCCCACAAGTAGTTTTCTAATTTAAACCTATCAACATAAATGAGATTTTTTTATTTTTTATTTTTTATTTTTTAATTTTTTTTGTATTTTCTATTAATAAAACTTCATAACTTGACCTAATCACCGTCAGTGATACTATTTTTTTGTTTAATTTTTTTATTATTCTCCCCACAAGTAGTTTCCTAATTTAAACCTATCAACATAAATGAGATTTATTTTATTTTATTTTATTTATTTTCCCATAATGAATGACAATGCCAATCATCATCAATGAGGGGATTTATTTTAATTTTTTTCCCTTTTAATGATGATTACCAATTTGGACACCGATCATCATCAATAGGAGGATTTTCTTATTTTTTTTTCTTATTTTCATTTATTATTATTTCTTCTTTCAATGATGATTGCCAATTTGGACACCAATCATCATCAATTTTTTTAATTTTTGAGTGGGGCCCGAACAAAATAGGGTATTTACACCTACTATTGAGATGCTATTAAGAACTCTTAATGTGTGATTATGGATTAGCAATGCTTTAAGTTCAAGTACAATCCACATCAATCAAACCACCAAACAATACCATTCTTAATAGAAAGAAATCTATGGAACCATAATAAAACACATATGAGTACATATAAGTTCAAGTACAATCCCATAAATGCTTTGAGTACAAATCCTCATTATAAATTCCAATTGCAAATATAATCCTACAAAGCTACTCAAACAAAGTAACAAAGGTCCAGCCATGAAAAAATAATCTCAAATACAAGAAATCATAACTACAAAGTCAAACAAATGGATTAAAAAATAAAACTCCCCTTTCAAACTTGAAAACTCATGCCATTGATCTTCACCATCTTCAAGAGTTGGAACTCCTAGCCATGCATAACTTGAGAAACAGCATGAAAGAGGAAAAATTCCTTGGCCATACTAGCTAGAGGTGGAAGGAAATAATGAGAAATAGGTGTAGAATGGAAGAAATGGAAGAGATGGAGCTTGAGAGTAAAGTGGGTGAAGATGGAGATGAGAAAAATGGGATGGAGTAAGGAAGATGATAGGAAATAGGGTTCTGGCCAAAATGCATGTTTTCACTAAATGCAGATTTTGCGCATTTGCTTTGGTGATCATGTCATTCGCTGAAGCGAATAACACAATAAGTAGAATCTCCAGTAGAATTGTTTGTTACAATGCACATGAAGTTCGCTGAAGTGAATGACACAGTGCCTTCACATTTCCAGGGTCTTGTGTGCTTCCGCAAACATGTTATGTACTACTACAAAAAGGTTGAAAGGTGGCGCACATTTTGTGACACTTCTTTAAAGAAGTGCCACAGTTGCCCTTTTTTATCTTTATCTTTTTCTATTTTGTTTTTTTTTAAATTTTGGGTACCAATTGTGGCGCCTGGTGGACCAGATGCCATAGCTGGTAGGCCCAACTGTGGCGCCTACCAAGGCAGACGCCACAGTTGGGTGCATACTACCAGCTGTGGCGCCTGGAAAACCAGGGGCCATAGCTTCTTCTATATTAAAAAAACTAACTACAAGACGCAGGCATTCCCTAAAAGAAGAAGAAGAAAAAAAATGGACTAGCTGTGGTGCCTGGATATCTAGGCACCACAGCCGGTTCTATTAAAAAAAAAGAAGGCTAACTACAAGGCACAGGTATTCCCCAAAAGAAGAAGAAGAAGAAAAAAATGGACCAGCTGTGGCGCCTGAAAATCTAGGCGCCACAGCTGGTTCTATTAAAAAAAAGAAGGCTAACTGCAAGGCGCAGGTATTCCCCAAAAGAAGAAGAAAAAAAATGGACTAGCTGTGGCGCCTGGAAATCTAGGCGCCACAACTGGTTCTATTAAATAAAAAAAAATTTGACAAATGTTTAGCTTATATAAAAAAAATTTGACCCTTTTAATGGATTACACTATCCACTTCCCACCAATCACAATTCCCCCCACTTCCACCCTTATCTTTTTTCCCCTTCCCGTGTAGTGGGCCCCTTCCTTCTCTTTTAATTTTTTTTGACTCATACCACTTTAATTATTCCCTCCTCTCTCACTTTCCCTTTTCATCTACACTATAGCTTCTTGTAGTGGACGACTGTCACCCCCCTCCCTCCATTTCCTATCATCTTCACACTTAAAAACATACCCACACACGCACACGTCTTCATCATATATCGAATCCACTTCTTTGTTTTGTTTCAACTGCCATCCCCACTCCTCCTCCTCACTCAAGATTGCGACACCAACGGGCAACGTGGTCCCCCCACTCCACTGCACTGATCAATTAAGCTTGTAAGTTCAATGTGCTTCTTCCTTTTTTTTTAATTGGCATATAATTTCTACAATTTTTTATTTCAAATTG
Organism: Inga oerstediana; assembly: GCA_963210345.1. Classification (NCBI taxonomy): domain Eukaryota; kingdom Viridiplantae; phylum Streptophyta; class Magnoliopsida; order Fabales; family Fabaceae; genus Inga; species Inga oerstediana. The sequence goes on along the minus strand of OY723401.1, from coordinate 75,570,940 downwards.
ATATCTATGTTCTAATATGTGTTTAAAAAGTGGAGAATATATATAATATTTCAAAAGAAGTTATCCAAAAAAATAATATTTCAAAAGAAAAGAAAAACTAAAAGTGGACCATGTCTCGTGATGCCTTTAGTATGTTGATAACAGATATCTTTACATATTCGGAGTACTTGATTTCAGATTAGGCTTAAGCAATTTTAACTTTTTTTGCCTGAAAAAATTTTTAATTTCAAAAAACCTTATTTTAGTAATTTAAAAGAAAATAGTCTAGTCCATACGCATGATTAAGAAAAATATAATATTTGTATCATAATATAAGTTTCTTTAGCTTAACTTTTTTGCCAACAGTTTCTAGTTTAACACTGGCCTCAATATTTTCAATTTTGAAAATAAATCTGGACAATTAATATTATTTTGTAAATTAAAATAAAACAATTTCTTTAGCTAAATTTTTAAAATTTTTTTTAAAAAATTACCCTCTTGTAGCGCTTGTTGGAGCAAATAAGGTGGCATTACGTTGATAAAGATGGAAAGATTGTTTATGTCATTCAAAATGCGGAGCAAATGAGGTGGCATTACATTGATAAGAATAAAGACGGTAAATTAAGACATCCCCAGGATGCAGACACCTGGAAAACGTTTGACAATGACTTTCCATCTTTTGCGGCTGACCCCAAATGTTTGGCTTGCTTTGGCGACCAACTGTTTCAATCTATTTAGGAATGTTAGCACAAGTTGCAGTATTTGGCTGATGTCTTAGTTCCCTACAACTTGCCCCCTGGATGTATATGAAAAAAAGTTCCTTCACTATGTCTATGATCATTCCAGGCAAAAAGGCACTAAGTAATGACATCGATGTGTATCTCCAACCGCTTATTGTGAAATTACTTGACCTGTGGAATGTCGTCATCGAGACATATGATGCTTATGGGAAGACATTGTTCAACTTGCGTGTAGCCTTGATATGGACAATTAGTGACTTTCCTGGCCTTGACACATTATCTGGTTGAAATGTGCATACTGGGTCGGTGTGTCCAGCTTGCAATTTTAATTATGACACATTGCGCCTTCTCCATAGCTGAAAGTGGTGCTTTGTAAGGCATCGGAGGTTTTTCAATGGAAGTCATAAGTTCAAATTGCAATGGAATTGCTTCAATTGGAAACTAGAAAAAAGAGGACCACCTCAGAATTTGTTCGGTATATATATCTTACAGCAGCTTAAGCATGTTCAATTTGAGTTCAGAAAAAATGACGATTCAGTACAAGCTCGCCAAAAGACTCCATAGACTTCAGCACCTCAGTAATAGAAGAAGATAAGTATTTTCTTCACTTTTCCATATTGGAAATCTAATTTACTTCACCATAGTCTTGATGTCATGCATATTTTGCGATAATGTGCTATATATGCTGCTTAACGAACCTGACAAGACAAAAGATCATCTTCAAGCGAGGAAAGATTTACGCGCCATGGGAGTTCGTGAAGATGCTTGGCCATATGAGCATGACAAATTTCAACCAGGAAAGTTTACCATCATAAAATCGAACAAGGAAGTCTTCCTCTCGACATTAAAGAAATTAAAAGTTCCTGATTGGTATTCAAGACACATTTCTCGATGTATTAACTTGCAGGCTCGAAAGGTTGTTGGCTTGAACAGTTATGACTCACATGTTCTTATGCAATAGTTACTCCTTCTGGCTATAAAGAATGCACTTCCTCCTGATGTGTCCATCGTTTTGGTGGAACTTTATTCTTTCTTTTGAAAGTTGGGTTCTAAGGTTTTGATCATTGAGGAGCTCAATCAGCTGCAGTCCAAAATCATTCTTACGCTTTGTCATTTAAAGATGATCTTTCCTCCACCTTTTTTCACTGTGATGGTTTACCTTACTATCCACCTCGTTCATGAAACAAAGCTCACTGGCCCAGTTCAACATCGATAGATGTATTCAATTGAGAGGTACTCATTTTAAATATGTGCTTCATTATTAGTTCATATGTTTATTAGTCATACTTTTCAGCATTTAGTATCATTTTTCCCTTCTTTACTTCGTAGGTTTCTTGGAAAATTAAAAATCTTAATAAGGAATAAGGCGTGGCCATAAGGTTCTATAGCTGAAGGTTATATAAGGGATGAGGTGCTGTATTTTTGTTCAAGGACTTTGATGACCTTGAGAAAGCTTTCAACTTCCCACCTTGTATTGACGATTGTCCTGTACCTACGCCAATATCAGGAGAATTTATCCCTCGTGTTGGTAAACCAGTTGGAGGAATTGAGAACTTTAAACTAATGACAAATAAGAAGTTGCAAGCACATAGACATGTCTTGATTAATTGCACTCAAGTTGAACCTTTCATACAGTAAGAATTGTACACTCACATGTTATTCTACATCTTTCGTAACATTTTTCACTTTTATTTCACTATCACCTTCCCATGATTAATTGCTCGGAATTCAGAAGTCATGTTAAGCATTAACTTAGGATCCATACACAAACATCCTCCAATGTTGACAAAAAGGTCCATAGAGAATTCCCAAGCTGGTTTGCGAGCAGAATACTAAATGACCACAACCCACACTTATTAGATTTCAGAGCTCTTGCAATCAGCCCTCTTGACCAATGCAAAAGGTTTACAGCATACAATGTCAATGGTTTCAAGTTTTGCATGGTTTCACGAGATCAAGGATTGCAAACTCAAAATTTAGGTGTTTATGGAACATTTAGGACAAGGAGTTATGCGAGCTGCGGTAATGCCAACATGCAGTTCGGAGGCGTCCCTTACTATAGATAACTTCTTGATGTCGTCGAACTTAATTACCAAGGTCGTTTCACTATGACGTTGTTCAAGTGTTTGTAGGCAAATACCACTACATCCCGGGGACTGACAACTGATAACTTAGGGATCACATCAATCAATTTCTCACAGCCAATTCATACCGTTAATTCTCAAGATGATGAGTTGTATATTCTTGTTTCAAAAGCACACCATGTTTATTATGTCGAGGATGAGAGGCATAAGGATTGGCATATGGTTGTTCATTTAAAGCCACGAGACCTTTACGATATAGGTGAAGGCGAAAACATCACCTATGAGTGTGAGCCATTTCAGCTCGCCAATTTCAAAGACTTCTTCCCTAAAGGTGATGACAATTTACCTCTACTTCGGTGCGTTTTTTTAAATTCACATCATTTAAATTACTTTTTTTATAAAATAATGATTCACTAACAATTTTTCTACACAATTTCTGTAAGGATGGCAAGGATGAATGATCAAACAAATTATGTTTTTTTCTTAAAATAAATATTCAAAAAAATAAATAAATTGTTTGTAGTGGTTTATAAACCGCTACTAATAAAAATCGTTGTAAAACTTGATACATTAACCGCTACAAGTACTACACAGATCTCTATCAATACCCCGACCACATCTCATTTCAAACACTCCCCTATTTCTTTCCACCTAACCCCTCTTTCATTTTCTCTCATTTACAAATTTTTTTCTATGAGTTGAGGAGCTGAACAAGGTGATCAAATATGGTAATAAATTTTTAAGATTTTTATTTCAATACTTTTTTCCTTAGCATAAATACTATTCTTACTATTTTTATACAATCATAATCACATTGTAGTAGACAACATAATAGTTCCTTGTTACCTAGGTATCCTCAATAATATTAACAATACAATCTTCATACTTATCCAACTAAATTAAATCATTCCTTTTAAATTAAAATGAGCTAAAATATTGAATAATAAACTAATTAAATTAGCTAAACTACCAAAATAATAAACTATTTAATTTAATATAAAAAACCAAAACAAATAATTTTTTTGTAAATATTTCTTACTTTTGTAGCAGTTATTGAACCGCTACTAATTAACGGAGCCACTTTAAAACCAAAATTAATTTTTTGGCGCAAAATTTGAATTTCAATGAAATTAGTAGCGGTTTAAGAATCGTTACTAGTTAATGGTGGGAATTTTAAAATCCATATTAGTAGCGGTTCTTGAACCGCTACAAAATGGAGCCAAGTTTTTATTTTTCATTTCTTGCCTTCCAAATTTAAGGGTTTGAGATTTGTAGCGGTTATATGACCGCTACAAAGTTCAGAGAAAATGATTATTACTTTTGGCAATGTTGTAGAGGTGGGTTTTAACCATTACAAATATAGTAGCAGTTATTGTGTTTGAGTAGCGGTTTAAAATAACTGCAACAAATCTGCTTGCAACAGTGAATTTAGTAGCAGTTTCATGAACCGCTACTAATTATGTTGGTAGCGGTTAAAACCGCTACGAATACACCTTTTTAACCGCTACTGAAACACAATTGTTTGTAGTGATATTAAAGGTATATCCTCCAGGGTGTATTCATAATAATTACAGACTTTAAAATAATAAAAAGGCCTTTAGATAACCAACTGTCTTGTTTGATCAGCACTGGAACCTTCAATTGTCGGTAATTACACTTTTACCCCTTTGAGCTGCTACCTACTGCTGAAAACTTCATACATTATGGAAAGGGTGAGATTCAAAAGAATCTCAATAGTAACAGGCTATCAATCATATAAATGTGATAAATAGATATGTAATGCACCACATAATGTAAATATAACAATAACATGTAAATCGAAGTATGCATACCGTTATTCAGGGCCAAATCCCCTACTTGTCCATGTACCTCAGCTGAGTCCCAGATCACAGCTAGGTAATGTGCCCCAAGCATTGTGTATCATAGCTGGGTCCTTACTAGGCCGAATGGTACTTATGCTTTTCCTATTGGGACGGTACTGGTGCTTTTCCCTCACCATAGCTAGATAGTATGTTTTCATTATTCATATCACATAATATAGCAACATACACCATATATATCACCATATAGTTTATAAAAGACAGAGTTACTACCTGAAATTGCCCTTTCATTGCCTATCTGTCTGTCCAATAACCTGTGTCTGGCTCGAGCTACTGATATATCCTAAAATTCCAAATATACAATAAATTAGTTATTACTCATTCATGTCACATTCTAAACTCAAGTTGTTGGTTATCTTTACCCTTAGAGTTCAAGGTAATTACATTTTACCATCACCTTTTTAATTCCAAACATTGACTAAAAGCTAACAGAATTTTCATAAAACTTTGAAAATTCATTTCTTTATTTATAAATGTCCAATTGTTGTGGTCGCAAAGGCTATGTGACTCCTATTAAATATATTTTTAAGGGAAAAAATTTCCTTTAGCCAACTTGACGCACAACATTCCAGAATTTCTATCTATTGGACACTGCCATAGAAAATTGCTAATTTTACTTGGCTTACTTCAAAAATACATAACTCTTAGTGTACAGGTCCACATGACTTATATCACCTATCAAATTAAATCTTAATATGTCTACTTTTATTCTAAAAAATTTCCTAGGCATTGGGCATAATTTGCCTATTCAAAAACATCATATAGTCAGATTGCCACGTAGGAAATCACACTGGCAGCATAGTTTACTTTCCAATTTTCAGTGTTTAATTATAGTAATCTATAATTTTTAGCCAGAGGCTATTCCTACACAGTTTTTCATATAGAACACAATGGAATAATCAAATCTATGAAATTCCTGGCCCAAACACACCCAAAACAGGTCTGAACAAAAATCACAATAAATTGGGACAAATGGAGTTTCTTGATTTCATTCCATTAATCACCATCTTTTCACCTTTAATTACTTGTGCAACCACTTAAACACATTTTTAACATGATTAATCAAAATTTGGCTAACACCTCCCCTTAGTGTTTGTGCATTACCAAAATCACAAGATCACGAAAACTAAGCCAACAATCATCCAAACCACTAACAATAACCATAAATCAACATATTAGGCAACAAGGTTTCATGATTTACCTTTGATTTCTCTTCTTTCTCTCTTTAAACCATGGCTCTATCTCCTTCTTTCCCTTGAATTTGTGCTTGCTACATGTGTTATTTAAGAATGCATAGAGATTGGAGTTTCTATGAATTTAGAGGCAAAACACATGAAATTTCCTACTCAACTTACCTTAATTGCTTCTTGAATCTCTTATGTTTTCTCTTTGTGTTCTTATTCTTCAAACTTGTCTCTCTCTTTCCTCTTTCTATTTTGACGTAAATGAGGGCTTTTGGGAAGGATAAGAAGCCCTAAAAATATCATCATCCACCTCCTCACTGAATATTATTTTAATGGAATTTTGCATGTGATTTTGCTTTTGCTTCTTCCTTTTTCTATTTGTCTTTTCTTTATCCTTTGCACTTGGCTCAATTTATATCCAAATGATCATTTCTCTTTCCCTTTTCTATGTTGGACATAAGGTTGGCCTTTGGAAGAGATTAATAACCTTTAAAATATCTCCTTGTACCTCCTTATAATATTAATATTTAATTGCAATCGCTTTGACTTTTCTTCCTCTTTTTCTACTTGGCTAAAAATGCTCTAGCTTTTGGCATAATTTGAACCAAGTATTTAATTCCCTTTTTGCTTCTCTTTTTGGACGTCCCAAGAAATAAAAAAAGGGAAAATATTGGCTTTTAATTTTTATTTAGCCAAATGACTATTTTACCGTTACATTTTTGTAATTAAATTAGGCATTCTTCCTTTTCCATTTGTATTGGTCAAAATTCTTATATTTATTGGGCCCAAAAATTATGTTCTTCCATTATTCAATTTTGGCTCTAATAATGGGCTTTTATGCAGACATAAATTAAATTTTTATGTCTTAATTCATGTGGCAACTAATTGCACTGTTTTGCCATTTCAAGTTTGCCAATATTCACCATTTTATTCCTTTTAATATCACAAAGTTGTAAAGGAATTTTGGTGACTGAAATTTGAGATGTTACACATTGTCTACCAAGCAAGGCACCACGACTAAGAAAGCAGACCAAAGGTAGAGTAAAAGCACCAACGACCTGGCAAAAGAGAAGAAAAGCACGCAGTAGGATTGATAGAGGGACACAGATTAGAGCCAAAGCATCTTTACTGTAGCATCCTTCAAAACTCATCCTTGGAAGCTCCAGATTCGCTAGAATACCCCTATCATCGCCAGTGTTCTCTCCCTCCTTCATATCACTAATTCCTCTTTCATTCTCTCTCTTTATATCTTTCACTCTAACTCCACCGTCAGTGAATTCTGTGAGTTTTGGAAAGATCTATTATTCTTTGGCAAGTGTTATAATTTTCCTACAAGATTTGCTATTGTTAGTTGTCTAGCTTGACTGCAAGCGCATGGATCATCACAAGTAGTTAATTATCATGTTACGTTCTTAATTAGGTTGAGTGAGAGTAATTTGAAATATATTTAATATTTAAGAATTAATTGATTAAAAGAGACTTTATTAGAGAATTTCAAGATAAGATGAGCCTATGATTACTTATCCCTATTGTACTTCATAAGACTAACTTAAATCTTAAATTGATCATGAAAACATGTGCTTGTCAAAGGTTCAAACTTAATTGATAAAGCTTTCTCAAGCCAAAACCAATTTTTTATTCTCAATCAACATGTGCAATCTCTTATCTCTATTAACAAAAATACTCATTAAGCTCCATCCTCAATTAGACAATGCTAGACTAATAGATATATCTCTATTCTATTAACAAACCATCCATTTAACCCTTAAGCTTCAAGTCTAACATGATTTTACCTAAATTCTACAATTAAATTAGCTTTCTCAAGCATCACTCAATTGAACCCAACAATCTAAGTGGTGGCCAATCACCTAGAAGTATTAAGCATGAGATAAAATAATCAACACATAAATTTCATTAATCAATAAAAGACATAAATCGAAAAATCTTAATCTATCTAATAGTTCAAAGTAATCCTAGGATATGAAATTTAGCTACTTATAGTCAACATCAAACAAAAACCAAAGATTGTAATTTGGTTCATAACAAAAGCCAGGTGAAGGAGAAACAAAAAATCAATGAAAGAACCAAGATTAAAGCTCCAAATCTTTCTGAATCTTCAAGCTCCAGCTCTCTAATTGCTCAATCTTCTCTCTCTCTCTAGCCCTCAGCTATGATGATCTCCTTGCTCTCTATATTCAAACACTTTCCTCTCCCTTCTTGAAAGAGCTTAGCCCCCTATGTATAGGTTAGGTTCCTAGATCCTCATGCAATATCTCTCTAGCAAAATAAAATCAAACAAAAAGAAAAAAAATAGATAATGATAATAATAAATGATGATGACAATGACGACAACGACTAAAATATTTTTTCCATTTCATCTTAAATTATTATTTTTATTATTAATCTCATTATTTTTATCTTTAATATCAAAATCATTATTTTTATTCTAAATTTTGATATTTATAATCAAACCCCTCTAAATCGATATCTTATCAAAATCTCACTCAAATCCCTTTAATTTAACCTAGATGACTCCCAAATATATTAAAATATGTCTTAAAATTATCTGAAAATAGGAAGTAATCAACTATTTTCTGGCAAGCTCAGTTTCCATGGATTTTGAAAGCTCCAAATAAGTTACTCTCACTCCTACTGAAGCCCTAATGAGTCGCTAAGCTTTCAACTCTTTAGGATTGGAGATTTGGCTTGAGTTCAAGAGCTTCAATAGGGAGTTTTTCTTGGTTCCTTCATAAATTTCCTATTGTTATTGTAATTCCTAGCTATGTTCTATGGGAGTTTCAGTAGGATTTTTTTTGTGAGTTATTTGGCCTCCATATTGTTGAACTAATATTGTTTATTTTGGGTTGGAATGGAATTATTGTGATTGGATCATTTTCAATTGTGTATTTCCTATTAAATCAATGAGATTATGCTTGCTATGTGATTACTAGTTTGTGTAATTGTTTTGGGTTAATGAGTGTTGCTATTATGCTTTCATATTAGAGGAAACATTTGCATTAATTCAATATATTTCACACATCAAGTAGTTTTTGAATAATATTCCTAAGCAATAGCTATGAATTCAATCATAGGAGTAGCTATTGATTAGGAGTGTTATACCCAATGTGATTACTTGGGTTTTTTTAATTAAGACATGGTGAATTTTGACTCCGATATCATTTATTAAACAAGGATGGCCATTGAACTAATTTTTCAAGAGAATCCACTTCATTCATATTCCATTCCATTCCATTTTTATAGAAAAGACCAAAAATAATAGTTTAACTTTTAATTAAATTGCATTACTCTTTTAGCTATTAATTTGAAAAACCCAAAACCAATATTTCCTTGTTTTTATTGCATTTGCATAGCATTTAGATTATCTAAGAATCAATAAAAGGCTTCTAGAGAAGAGAAAATGATCTTAGATTTGCCTATACAAAATCCTTGGATAATTTTTTATTGTGGACCCTAAGGCTAACATACAAAAGGCCCTTATCAAATCACTAGTAACTCTACCTAGTTGGGTAGCTCTTTATTATTGGCCCTTACTTTGATTTCCATCTCTACCAAGACTTCATCACACGATCATATTCAATCATACAAAATAGAATTCTAAAGTTTGTAATCAACCATGCTATACTCAACTTCATTAAATAAGATACTCAACTTTTATCACCTAAAATTGAGGTAGGCCAAAGCCAGATACTATTTGAAGTCTCAAAAGAGCCAAAATGCCTAAGGTTAGTAAACTTAACACCCAATCTAAGGGTTGCAACAATCGACTACAAGGATGGCCCGTGGTACAAACTAGGCATCAACAACACCCACATGTCGAGGTTAAAATTACAATCAACACTTCCACCCAAAACTCAATAATGATCTAAGCCCTTTCAAGGAGGAGAGCCCAAATATAAAAAAAGCTTGAAAAGAAAAAAGACATGGCAAACAAGATTCAATTAATATATGTGTATGCAAACTTTTGCCCATGGAATTTGTGATGATTAAATTTGTGAAACTTGCTATCATGAGAATGATACAATGAAATTGCACATTGTCATAATCACAAGTTTCACAATCCCAACCATGACGAATTCCTTAGGTCAAAATCGCATACAATAGCTATAACAACCACATAATATCAGGCAAGCAAAAAATGAATATCATATTTATACTTGTAAAAGGAAGACTTTTTTTCCAAGTTCTAAAGGAATGGCTTGCCAGCATGTATCTACAACCTCCAACTATATCCATCCCCTATTTTCAATAACATGGAGTTACATATTAGATCAAATTATTTAATGCTCTTCAAATGTCTACAAAAACATAAACGATAGCTATAAAAAAACCACTCAACTTAGCACTCTTCACATGTATTTTTGGCGTACTTCATACTCTATTATGTAATTAAAAAGAATAAATTTGTCAAAAGCAAATTAAATACAAATCCATTGTAATTAAAATAGAGTTTTTGACTTGCTTATGAATATATAGTTTGTTTGGCGCCCATCTAGCCTTCTTGTTATGTATGCATGTCTTGGTTGGCCAGAGTTAATTATTGTTATATAAAATTCTTACTTGCACTCATGAATATATATGGTCTGATTGGTACTCAGCTAGCCTTTGTGCTATGTGTGGTGGTTTAGATTGGCTGGAATTATCATTACTTGTTTCAAATTCAATATATTACATGCATATATTCACAAGCTACATTAAACTTGAGGCAAGCAAATTATCTGAGCCTACCAACGCCACCATATATAACACATATCAAATAGTCTCAAGACATGAATATATGGTCTCTTTGGTGCTCATCCAGCCTATATGCTATGTATACATGTCTTTTGTCGATTTTTACTATAGATGTATCTTGTGATATATGTAGTGGTGTTAGCATGCCTGAATTAATCCCAACCAAGTGATTAGGGCATAATAACTTTTTTTTTCATAAATATTATAATTTTTTTCTTCCCAAAGGCAGCAGTCATTGATTAAAAGATTTTACATAATGAAAAAAAACCCTCAATCTTCCTCTTCATTGCCGGTGGCGGAGGCTTTGAGTTCAAGGCTTAACTTGTTATTGATAGTGTGTAGCAAAGTGAACAGTCTTCTAAGGCGTCTCTCCATGTGAACTACCCTCACATTAGGTGGTCAAAACTTGCCTTACTGATAATTGCGAAGGAGGCAGTAGAGGCTGTAGAGTAGGAGGATGAAAAGGAGGACAAACTGAAGAAGTCCTAATGCATCTCACCATATTGATATTCGAGAGATGAGATAAGAGGGAGCTAGATTTGAAGAAACAAAATGAATAAGGAGTTTAAATCTCAAAGAGAGGCGTAGTTGGGAAGTTTACCTTGGATGTAATACCCTTATCTCATTTTCCATATTTTCAGAGTACTTGCACACAGTTCGGTGAGTAATACAGGAATAGCATAAAAATACCAATATATAGTACATTATTACATTGAGCAATTTCCCATAAGGTTGGTAATAAATACATTTCATCCGAAATATTCAAAATTAAAGACTACATATAACCATAGTCTTTATCTCGAGAAACATTCCCATCAGTTTCCTACAGCTTCGTCCTTGCCTTTCTAGCCGCTGGCACCCATTAAGACATTTTTATTTAGAAAAAGGGTGGAGATTCAAGGGAATCTCAATAGAAACATATTATCGTTAACATAACATGCAATAAGTAAATATGATATGCACCATGTATGCACAAATTAATGAACAATATAAACACATCGTCATGTATACATGAGTAGGGCCCCAGACCCACTAATCATACACCAATTGGATTCTCATCCAATCCCCTAGGTGTAAAAGCATTTCTGGCACTAACTGCCCCCTCTAGGCATAGCATGTTGATTAATAAAAGCACAAACAATGGTAACCACACAATCATATAGACTAAGGCATGAAGTATGAAGGATAATGTCCTTACCTCAAAGCTCTTTCACCCCATATCGCATGCCTCATAAAACGTGCCAACCTCAGGCTTCCAACTCAATCTTAAAATATCAAATGTACAAGAATTAGCTTAAAACTCATTCATGTACCATTTTAGACACTTTCATAGTGTTTATAGTGGTTATATTAGCCTATGATAAAAATTTACCAAAATGCCCCTAGGAACCAAGCCTGGCCCTGCCGTACCCGGTCCGACTGTACTTTTCCTGAAATTTTGACTAGGGCTACTCTGACATATTTCCCCCTAAGGAATCCATTTTCAGACTTATAATTACTGAATTCACTACCAAAATACAAAATTTCCCTTGGCATCCCTTATTTCAGGGCTTCAGGGGCGTTTTTGTAATTATGTTTTTTCAGGCTTCTCCGAAAAAGTAACAAACTATAACCCCACCTAAATTTCCATCCTAAACTCAATTGAATCACCAAATCATTGAAAATCCAACTCTAACCCCATTAAAACCTTGGCCAAAACTTATGGTTTTCCAGGGAAAATCGGGGTTTTGCGATTTCGGCTCCGTAAACATGTTCTTTTCCACTCCTAACCACTTTATTGACTATTCTTTTAGGTTAAAACTACCATTTAGTACCAATTTGGGTAGCATAAACGATAAGAAACCAATTTCTAAAAATTACAAACAAAGACAATCTGGTAAAATTTCACTGATTAAATTGTCCACAGCAGCTAGAATAAGTAATATACGAATGTTTGAAGGTTACCTCAAGTTCCCACTAGCTTTTCTAGACTTCGGTAAAAACCCTAAGCTCCCAAGACTGAAATTTAAGCTTCAAAACCTTAATCCACATAGAAGAATAGCTTAGGAGCAAAGTTATACACGTTAGGTAGAGATTTACCGAAGAAATCAACCTACCGTACAAGTTTCTCTTCCCTTTCTCTCTCTAGAAAATTGCTGCACTTCCTCTCTCCTCCAGCTGAACTTCACATCTTTTTATAAGAGCAAAAGGTAGGAGATGAAGTTTTATTTCATTGGCTTATGTCATATTTAATTTATTTACTAATTTCCAAAAATTACCAAAATCCATTTTTATGTACAATAACTCTATGTACATGTAATCATGCCATTAAGCCCAAATAATATTTCCTTCTTCATGCCACATGTAGAAGACACATAGGGGTCCCTCCCTATGGTATCAATGGGCTTCACAACTTCTTCTAGTTACGTATATATGCAAAGTCTCAATTTTGGTCAAAATTGCACTTTTTGCTCAAATTTTTCATAAACTCACATTTATTTGACCAAAATATTCTAAATATATTTCCATTTTATATTCCTTAATTAATTGAAATTAACTTCAATTAATCAAAAAATAATTTATTTAGCACTTGTTTGACAAAATTACAAGTTTGCCATTACATTTTCTTCGCATTTTCGGATTTTTGTCATATTTTTTGTCCAAACTTTGAAAAATTATAAGTAAATTTGTAGATATCATTTCAGAGTGATTCAAAAGGTTATAGAACCATTATTGAGTTTAGTGTCAAGGAAAAATATAGCCTTTTGCTAGTTAAAAGCATATCATTCCTAGCTTTTTAATCTTTACATGTGTTCCAGAAAATTAACAATTTTGCTGGGTAAATTTCAAAAATTCATAACTCTTTTTATATAGCTTCAAATGATTCATATGACCTATCATATTAAATCTTAGAATGCCTACTTTTACCATGTAAAATTTCATAATTGTTGAGCAGCATTTGATCTTCCAAAACCTCATGACAATCTCACTGCCTCATAGGAAATTTCAATGGAACCATAATCATTTTCTCCAAAATTCTCCATTTTATTTTCTTTAATACCCCAAAGATATAAGAAATATTAGGGAATAGGTTTGGGGTACTTGCTAAACTAGAGCTTAGTAGTTCACTTAATTTAGGTTTATTCCCAAGCCTCCAATCCCAAAATTCAGAATATTACATTGGAAGCTAAAGAAATTTTGAAACATTTAATTAAGATCGAGTATAAAGAAATGAAGGTATCTAAAAGGATATTTAAACTGGTTGTATAAGCATTTGGTCTAAAAAGAATTTATAGTTTTAAAATTTCATAATATTTAATACTCATCGAGACTGTATTATATTACAACTAGTTTAGAAAATATTATTTAGATCGGGCGGAAGTGCGACCAGTCTTAAGTTATATCAATATTTAGAAAAATGCCACTGGTCATACTGTTTAAATCGTCTCCGCCTATAGAGGTCTATATGTGGCAGTCTTATAGGTCTTTTTTCCAAATACTGTTGTTTGAGAGAGGTAGAGTTGAGCTATAATGACTTTAATACTTTCAATGGATTTAAAAAGTGAAATTGTGTTGGGTTGACATGTGGGAAAAAACTATGAGATAAAGGATAAGAGAGAAGGAAAATTAAAGTAAATAGCAAAGTTTGAGGGATAACTGAAAGGGTAGAGTTTGGGGTCATGCAAGAGATTAATTATATGCTTTTTAAATGTATCAAAATGTGTATGTTAACCTACCCTTACATAAATATGAGGTTTTGATATTTTCCCGATCCCACCAAGGAATTATCAAGGAAAGAAGTAAGGAGAAGGTATTGGAAGAAAGCATGAGAGGTAGTAACTCTTTTCCCTTCATGTGATTGTGTATTGAATTGTTGCATGTCAATTTAAGCCATTATGTTGATTGTGCATTAAAACTTAACATGTAATTTTCTTTGCATGAAATTATTTCCTTGGGAATGTGTGTTAGTTAATTATTCATTTAATTATGTATATGCACTAGTTAGTGATTGACTTAGTCATTTGTATAATGTATGGACATTACTGATGACATAGATCTTGTAAGGTGTTGTTCTCTAAGGCTTGTTTTACATTCTTAATTGTTATCTTGCATGATTAACATAAAGAAATTTGTTACTACTGAGATTTCTTGGAATCTCACCCATTTCTTCCATGACATACAGCAAGGGTAGGTACCTCTAGGGGTTAGGGCGTTGTGATTGGTGAAGCTTGAAGAAGGTTGGAGCTGAAGAAGTATTAAATTATTAATTTATTTGTATTTAAGTGTTGACTATTTGTTTAGCCATGTTCTCTTTTATTTTCATGCGTGTGTGTGTATAAATATTTTGGCATGTAAATACCTCCATAAGGAGGACAGCTAAGCCTACAGTAGCCTAAAGGTAAGTGTCATATGTGGTTATCACAAAGGTATAGTTGATAGTATATGTTAAAGCATGCTATATTAGTAGCTAATCTGTTTAGAAGCTCGGGCAAATATATTAATTCTGCCATTTGATGTTTTTGCATGCCAAATTTACAGTTTATATGTTTTCACAATGTCAAGTAGATTAGTACTTGTAGTTAAGTAGCTATTAAGTCATGAATATGTAAATGCGAAGAGTCAAATAAAATAGAATAAAGCCTGAGTCTTATGTTGTCATCAAAAGTTTCAAAAAGGGTTTTGAAGGTACATATGAACCACAAAGTTTGGACTACATAAAATTTACTTATAGATTTTTCAAGTTCTTTTAGAAAAATGCATTCTTTATGAAGAAAAGTTTTTGAAAGTTCAATCTTTTTAGGTTACTAAATGGGTCTTTAGTGGTTCTAAATTAGCTAAATACCTCTATTAAATGTTTCTAGAGTAAGGGTTTACACTGGAGACATTTAATGAAGATGAAATCTATAGATAGATTAATGGAGACATTCCTCGTCCAAATGCAAATGGGAGAATTTAATTTAGACATTGAACTGATTAAGCAATTGGCAAAAGGTTATGATGAAGGCGCTACTCACAATTTACAAATTAAACCAATGCATGACCAATATGGCCACAACACCACATAATGCACACAATTTTATCTACTTAAATTATACTAATTACCACCTTTGGTCCTTAATATAAAATCCAATTGACTTTTAAAAAAAAGATTAAGAAAACTAAATAAATTACTTTAAAGTATTGATATGTACCTTTTTTATACATTACTAATTTGTCTGACTTATAAATTGATATATAATCAAATGATACACGATATACGCTATAATTAACTAACTTATCTAACTTCCTTATTCTCTCAAAAAAGTAAACTAAATCTTATATTAAGGACTGAAATGAATATTTGTGACAGAATTAGTTATGTAATTCTTGCCCTATAGATTAGCCACAAATTTTGATATGGAAATTTGTATTGCTAAATCCTTTGCTACAATTGCATTGGATTTTATAGCAAGATTCTTTCTTTTCAGTGAATACCAATATTTAGGACAAAATATATCAATATTAATAATGACTATAAAATTTATAAAAAAAATCGCACTATGTTTAGGTCATGAACATTAGGTAGTACTTTTCCCCGGGGGGGATTGAAGATGAAGAAGAATTATAGGTAGTACGATTTATTCTTTCTTACCAGTCATGAATTATATGAAGGAACTTGTCTATTTATTTATATATATATATATATATTGAATCAAAATATACTATTACTGTGCATACAATAATTTTCTGTTAATTTCCAAAATAATGTGCATACAAGATACAACCATTAACTGGAGATGATATAGTTTTATATTAGATTATTCTTATTTCAAAGTAATTAGTTTAAATTTCTACATATACAAATTAAGAAAAATTTTAAATTTTCTAGATTATAAGAAAATCTAATTTAATTTGTTTTAGATTAGGATGTCCAAGCTGTGTGAGTGAACTTGCCACATTGTCTCAAATAAATCTACTCTATACTTGGATATTCTAACAACTGATGATAATCGGGATCATCTATTCATATTTAAGTTTAATGATAATGATAACTTTAAATAAAGGAGCTATAGCCTTCATATCTGTACTTTTGTACATGGCAAAAGCTATGGCCAAGGTTTGCATCCTAAACCAACTTTAATACTACATTTATTCTTTAATATAAGACTAATCAATCCATTTAAATGTGTCAACTAGATCAATTAAACCGGACAACTATATTTTATATTAAAAACTGAATAAATTAATGACACTTAGATCAAAGTAGTAAAATGCGAATTAAGAAACAATCCAAGCACTTCCTCACTCAAGCCAAACAAGCCCGTGATTAGCCAAATCCCAAAAGGTTAGCCTATTAGGAGAAAGAATCCATTAGACTTATGAATCTCAATTCTCTTATGAGGCTCCTGATGTGGTACTTATAACAAGGACATAGTTAAAAACAACAAATCCATGCCAATATTCAAAGCTAGAACTAACCCAAATCCCATTTTCAATCAAACAGAGCTCCTAAACAAGCATAATCTGTACATCCTAATGGACTCATTAGAAAGATTCGTCCAATTAAAGATACTTATTCCTAATATTCAAGTGAATCATCCAAACGTAAGATCAAATTATTAAATTAAAACACTCATATTGTACCATAAATCAAGGTCCAAAACCCAATTAACTTCAGCATGTTCAATTTCACAATTCGCCAATATAGTATGCATGCATGGATGGATGGATGGATGGATGGATGCATGCATGCATGTATGTATGTATGTATGTATGCATGTAATCTGCAAATCAATCTAGAGCCTATACAAAAGTCTACACAAGTCCCTATACTTAATTAGAATCATAAACCAGAATACATGTATAAGATATACAGTCATGATCAAAATAAAACAAGCTAAAGTATCCTAAGGAGAGGAGTTATGCCTTCAGTTCTCTTTGTATGGGGTTGAATTAGATTAGAGTCAGACCTAAATATGTTTGAAATGAAAACGATGTGAGAAAGATATCTCTCAGGAACCAAGAGTATAAATTAAAACTATATAAGTTCCAATATATAATTAGATGCTATTAAGGTCTCAAATGCAAAAGTTTAACAACTGTAAAATAGCTATTATTTTCCAAAGGGTATTTTTGGTAATCTATAATTGTGACTGGGTTATAATGTAATTGTAGGTAGATGTAGTTTATTATGGTTCTCACCGTCATATAGGATATCAAAAAGGCTGAACCCACAATACTTGTTTTGTCTTATATTATTGATTCATGTAGAAAAAAAGAAGAATATTTTTCTTTTGAAAGTTCAAGTTTTAGAGTCCACATTTGGCACTTTTTATGGCATTAGAGCCATTGGTTGCATTAAGATCCAAGTACACCATTTGAAGCCAAACTCACCTTTCGAACATAAAAGAACTGGTCTTCTTGGTTTTATCATCATCTCTGTGATTCCAGATTAGATGTGAATGATTAGCTCCACACTCTGCATGTAATTTGATGAAGAGATTCAGAGAAAGGCATTTTCATTTCATTCATTCTTCTCTGTGCCTGTGATTCAACGGAAATAGCAAGCAAGCTTGATTTCTTCCAGTCGAGGCCGGAGATTTAAGGAAGAACTAATTTCTCCTGCACAAAGGTTGGAGATTCGAGGAAGACCGCTGATCTTGCATGTATTGATTCTCTAGAGGAGCTTAGAGGCATCAGTCACAACCAAGAACATCGAGTTTTTGCACTAACAGGTACTGACTAAACCCTAAATGGCGGAATCAGAAACCACCAAATCGGCTAACCTACTATTTACACATCCCTTTATTCTTACACCCATCCTAGACACAGGGGTCTACAATCATTCCTCAAATCCTCACTGGGACTGACAATTACACGATATGGAGTTGTGCGATAAGGATTGCGTTGAAAGGGAAACATAAATTGGGCTTCATTGATGGGTCTTGCAAAAGGGACAATCAAGAGGCTAGATTGAAGGACCAATAAGAAAGGTGTAATGCTGTAGTCCTTTCTTGGCTTTTAGATTTTGTATCAAAATAATTAGTAAACGGGGTTATATTCCATGAAGAGGCTCAACATGTGTGGAGTGATTTGAAGGACCTTTTAGACAAGAAGACTGGGTCACACATATTTACACTACATCATGAGATAAATCTCCTTAGGCAATGCTCCTTTTCTATATCTGCCTATTTTTTGAAATTAAAAGAACTATGGGAAAAACAATCTATGCATGTTAATATCCCTTCCTATTAATGTATGACTTCGATAGCATATGCTGAATTAATACAATAGCAGAGGTTGTTACAATTCTTAATGGGATTAAATGATTCCTATAGTCAAGCATGTAGTCAAGTTTTTGATATGATACCTTATACTTTTGTCAGACAAGCCTATTGAATGGTGTTGGAGGATCAAGCACAGTGATGTATTGCTAATCAAGAGAGAATTTCACCTATTGAAGGTATAGCTATGATTGCAAATAGAGGGCGTCGCCGAGGACGTACTTGTGGCAATCAAAGTCTTGAGTGCTCCCATTATGGAAAAAAGGCCACGTCAAAGATAACTTTTTTCAGGTTATGGGTTATCCACCTAATTTCAGAGGAGGCAAAGCAAAACAAGGAAGGGCCCTTCTGCCAATAAAATATTTGCCAATCAAGTATCAAATGAGTCAATTCATAATGAAGAAATAAATAACTATCCTAATAATGTTTTGTGCCAACCTTCACATATGAACAGTACCAGTAACTTTTAGAGCTGCTCAAGAAGGATTCTAAAATGCCGAAAAGGATGACTAGTAAACATAAGAACTAACAATGAAGCACATATTTAAAATGAGTACCTCTCAATCTGATACAACCATGATATTGTACTGGGCCAGCGAGCTTTGTTTCATGAATAAGGTGGACTGTAAGGTGAACCATCATAGTAAAAAAAGATGGAGAAAAGATCATCTCCAAATGACAAAGCATAAGAATGATTTTGGACTGCAGCTAATTGAGCTCATCAACGATCAAAACCTTTGAACACAACTTTCGAAAGAAAGAACAAAGTTCCACCAAAACGATGGACACATCGAGAGGAAGTGCATTCTTTATAGCCAGAGGGAGTAATTGTTGCATAAGAACATGTGAGCTATGACTCTTTAGGCTAGCAACCTTTCGAGCCTGTAAGTATACACATCAAGAAATGTTGTTTGAATACCCATCAGGAACTTTTAATTTCTTTAAAGTTACGAGGAAGACTTCTTGTTAGGTTTTATAAGGGTAAACTTTGTCGACTGAAATTTATCATGCTCATCTAGCCAAGTGTCTTCATGAACTCCCATGGCACGTAAATCTTTCTTCGCTTAAAGATGATTTTTTGTCTTGTCGGGTTTGTTAAGCAGTGTATATAGCACATTATCGCAAACATTTTTTTCAATGTGCATGACATCAAGACTGTAGCGAAGTAAATTAGATTTCCAATATGGAAGAGTAAATAAAATGCTTATCTTCTTCCATTGCTGAGGCACCGAAGTCCTGCGCGTCTTTTGGTAAGCTTGTGCTGAATCGTCACTTTTTCCGAACTCGAACTCAACATTTTCAGGTTGCTATATGATTTTTGTGCCGGACAAAGTCTAAGGTAGTCCTCTTTTTTCTTGTTTCCTATTGAAGTGATTCTGCTGCAATCTGAATTTGTGCCTTCCATCAAGAAACCTCCGATGGTCCATGAAGCACCACTTTCTGCTGTGGGGAAGGCGTACTGCGTCAGAGTCAAAATTACAAGTTGGACACGCCGACCCAATATGCACATTCTAACCAGATAATGTGCCAAGGCTAGGAAAGTCACTAATCACCCACATCAAGGCTACACGCAAGTTGAACAATGTCTTCCCTAAAGTGTCATACGTCTCGATGCCGACATTCCACATGTCAAGCAATTCTACAATAAGCGGTTGGAGATACACATCGATGTTATTACCTGGTGCCTTTTTGCCTGGAATAATCATAGACATAATAAAGGAGCTTTGTTTCATACACATCTACGGTGGCAAGTTGTAGGGAACCACGACTACCAGCCAAATACTGTAACTTGTGCTAAGATTCCCAAATGGATTGAAATCGTCGGTCGCCAAAGTAAGCCGAACATTTATAGGGTCAGTCGCGAAAGATGGAAAGTCATTGTCAAATGTTTTCTAAGAGTCTGCATCTTAGGGATGTCTTACTTTACCGTCTTTATTCTTATCAACGTCATGCCACCTTATGTGCTCCACTGTTTTGGATGACATAAATAATCTTTGTAGGCAAGGTTTCAAAGGAAAGTACCTAAGAATCTTTACAGGTTTCTTCTTTTGCTTTTTCCCCTTTTGAATTGTCTTGTACCTCGATGTGTGACATCTCTTACAAGTCTCTCTACTGGAATCGTCTCCCCAATATAGCATATAATCGTTGGGGCATGCATTAATCTTTTGATAGTTCAACCCCAACCTATTGATAATCTTCTTGGCCTCGTAGAATATTGTGGGAATCTCAGCATCGGGGAATGCATCTTGTAATAATTCAAGCAACATCGACATTCCCTTATCTGTGATTCCACATAAGCAATTGATATGATACAATTTGATCACAAAAGATAATTTAGAAAATTTTCGACAACCTTGATATAAAGGACAATTTGCTTAATCCATCAAGCTAAAAAAATCTCAAGCTGCTTCATTCCTTATGAACACCGGCTCAGAACCTTGCACTTCTTCATTGAAGTTGTTGCCTTGAAATCCAAATGCAACACGCACAGTATCATTCACAAGATTATCTTCATCTAGTTGAACTCCTACTTGAAAACTTCGAGGAAGAGCATCATCATATCTCATGCTGGCCTTCTCACTATGAACTGCCCAGAACGTATAGTTCTCTAGGAAAGGCTTCAGAAGCAAATGTTCCTTAACAACATTTCAGGCATGCCACTTCTTGAACTTGCATCTCCGACACGGATAGACGATCTTACCGTTACAGCTGGTGTGAGTGAATGCGAACTCCAAGAAATTTTTTAATCCGTACAAATATTCCAGAGAATTGTATGGTAACCTAATCCATAACTTATCCATAGCTACTAGTGAGAGAGAAGAAAGTATAGTGAAGAAGATGAATGAATAGAAAATGACGAATGCTAGGAACCTTATATTCTGAATTTCCAACGTTTAATATTTTGTAGTGGTTCATAAACCGCTATAGTAATCACTACAGCACTACACATTTGTTGCAGTTATATGTCTAAAACCGCTACTAATTTTCAAGCCATTAGAAGTCAAATTGAAGAATTAGTTTTAAACTTATAGCAGTTATAGGAAAAACCCTTACTAATATACATTTATAACGGTTATACATTAGTAACCGCTACAAATTTGCACAAAGTGGGGGGAAATTTAAAATTGAAATGTTGAGTATTTATAACGGTTATTTATGTACCCACTACAAATATTCAACATTTCAAGTTTGAATTTCCCTCGCACATGTCTTTACATTTATAGCGGTTTATGTATTAACCACTACAAATATGGAACAATCTTTGTAGCGGTTTTTTGTATTAACCGCTACTAATATGGAACTATATTTGTAGCATTTTTTATATTAACCGCTACAAATAAAATTTTATTATATTTGTAGCGGTTTTATTATAAAAACGTTATAAATATATAATTAATTTTTTTTAGTTTTAGAAATATAAATAATACTATTACAATTAATTCACAAATTCAACAACACGGTCTAAGAATATAAATATAACTATGGTAAATGCAATAAGAATTTAAGTTCTGAAATAAAAAATTGTATATATTTATTTACAAATATTTCAACAAGAAAAAATAAACATGTCTTAAACTAAGTAGAGGGAGCTAATCATATGGTCCTTCCTCAGGTGGGGCTCCCTCAGGTGCTACTGGATCGGGGTACTGGGCAAAGTTAACAGCACTATCATCATCAGCAGGAGGAGGAGGAGGAGTAGGCTAGATGATGAACTGAGGAATAGGGGGAACCTATGGATGTTGCTCGTCCGGGAAGAGGTGACTCCACCCCCGCTCGAGCATGCTGTTTGTGATATCACGCCACTGCGTCTACTGAGCATAGATGAAATCGGCCTGTTGTTGCATCTGTTGTAAATGCAGCTGCTACATCTGGTATTGCTGCTGAGCCAATGCAGCCTGTGTCCAGGCCAAATATTCCCACAATTACTCAACAGACTCGTCCATCAGACGTCTAACCCCTCTAGAGCTGCCAACCTCAGAGGCGGCGCTCCTGCCGTAGACCATGCTAGGTCTGGCGCCTATCCCCATCCCCTACACAAGGCCAAGAAGCTCATCCTGACCTAGACCTGCCTTCAAAGGAGCCGTGGGGTCCACTAACCCCTGTGACTCCTCGGCTTGGGTCTCTCACAGCTCAGCCTGTGACTGCTGTATCCACTCCTGCCATTTTATGAAACAATTACTTATTAGCATTTTCATAATTAAGTTGGTTTTATAAAAAATAATAATGAAATTACTTACAATGGCTGCCTCTGCCTACCGAGAGGTCGGAGTCCCGTCACAGTGTCTGTATGTGATAGCAAACAACTCCCCATAACCCATCTGACGGTTCTCCTGTTGTGCCTTCCTCTCCTAAAACAATTACAAAATTCAATTAGTATTATGAACTAACCAGCTAAAAATGGGACCTATATAGAACCAAAAATAAGAGACTTTAACCCTCAAAAGCTAGAAAAAGTTTTAAAACACAGAGGACACACATCCTAGTCACGTTACAAACCGCTGTCGACATCAAGAAAAATTGGGTGTTTAAAACTGAGTGTTTTTGCCCAAGGTAAGGCCATGGATATGTAGAGCTCAAAGAGATTATCCCAACAATACTTAGAATGCGTCAAACAGAGTTTGGATGAGGGAGAAAAGAAGAAAGAAGTTGGCAGGTCGCTTGTCATTACCGGCACTTGACTTGTAATTAGATCAATGAAAGAGACATTTTTAGATCAAATAAAGGCCATGGATTTCTAGTTCGCTCAACTACGATTCCAATGACATCAAGAACGCAAAAAAAGGAGCTAAAACAAGGGAGATATAGTCTTCCAAAGTTGGCAGGTCATGATAACCTGTTGGAGCTCCAACCAGGTCGAGTTGACCAGGCTAAAGGTTGAAAATGATGACGTGGTAGTCAATAGCCACATCATCAGTCAACCAAACTATGTGACACTAATGAGGGAGTACCACATCAACGTTCAGCCATATGTCAGCATCGGTCAACGTCAGCTACATCATCTATTGACCTAGGCACGTCATCACCTTGTCAGCTTTACATCATCGACACGTCAGCAGTTGGTCAAGGGTTGACCAGTCAGCGTCGACCGTAAAAAAAAGGAAATTCCCAGAAATTGACATGTGGCGCATAGGGCCCATAGTGGCCACTATTTGACACGTGGCGGGCACTGTCAAAAAGAGGACAGCGTGTGGCTTCAGGTGAGCTAGTGTGTGTCACCAACTAAAGCTTGTAGGCCGGCACGTGGCTTACACAAGTCAACTCTAAGAGTGGGCTTAACTGGAATTTTCTAATTTTTTATGATTTTTTGATCCAGACACTTTCTAGGGACATGTGAGGGTGCGTGGGACCTTTGATTCAAATGTGGTTTGTTCCTAAAAATCCCTAAATTCTAAAGCTTCAATTTGATATATAATTTGCATATATTTGAAACATGTTTGGATCTAATTTGAGTCAAAAAGGTGTTTATATACACTTAAAGATTCCCAAAAACATCAAAATTGAGCCTATGTTGATTTTATTGTTTTTGGGATAGGTTGACTTACTTATTAAGAGTATTTCAACTGCAACATAAGGTTAATACTGAAAGATTCTTTAAAGTGAGAAATTATTCAAATGAGTTTTTGAATATAAGATCATATCCAATCATGACTTAAACTCTTAGAGATAAAACATAAAAATTGCAGCAACTTGAAATTATTGAATAATAATAAGTCTTCCCATGGTTCTAACCACATTGATTCAATTGGATTGAAGAAGTGACTTCTAAAGTCAACCTTTTATCATAAATGTTGTGACAAAGGACAAGACAGATAGAAATGTAAGAATCACCCCATCAAGTAGGAGGTATGCTGCAAATACATCCAAGTGAGTGGATGTAAACATGGTAGAGAGGAGCTTGACATTGTAGCTAGATGCTACATGAGTTCATATGGTCAAAAGGGCCTATGATAAGGAGAACCTAGTTAAGAGACAACAGTATGAGGCAATTGTTTTATCAATTTTTTAATGTTCTTTTTTCATTGAATTTATGATTAAATACTTTGCTTTTAGAATTGAATTAAGCGTATTCTCTCCTTTTTTTCATGAACATTTATGTTGATTAGATGATATTGTGTTATTATCTTCTTAGTATAACTTTCTTTGATTGAGTGGAAGTTTCTAGAATGTGTCTAGAAAACAAAAGGGGAATGTGTTCAATAAAGATTATGGTTAAAAGATGATGAGCTAACTAGCATGATTGGGATATGAGTCAATATAGTTGTCTCCTGAACATAAAAATAGTGAACTTATTATCTAATTATCCTTTGTCTTATTTGAACATACATGATTTGTACACCACAACCGTCTAAGTGACCAATTATGACCAAGTCTTTTTTACTAAGCTATAAAAGACAAGCTTAATAGAGATATCTATGGAGTTAAAAACTCCCAAATCTCTTGCATTCAAGAAGAATGAGGTGTCATGGACATCATACCAACTAGTCTTCAGTATTTAGAGGCTAAAGCAACCGAAGGATACAGAAAGTTTATGCTATCAAGCATAGAAAAAACAAGATTGGTCAAACTTATTATGGTACGGCAATGTAACCTTATCCAAGCTATTTGGATAGTGTTGAAAGATAGTGGAATAGATTATTTTCTTCCATAAAGTTAAAACTAGTGAAATAGATTATCTTCTTCTATAAAGTTAAAACTAAGTTAAGTTTTAACATAGTGTATAAAGTCCTAACATGTCATTTAGGAAACACTTGAGGCAAATGTCAAACTAAGGAGTTAAGACAAATAAAATGCAAGTTCTTTCTAACAAACAACAAGTGTATATTGTGACAAGACATCTCCTAGTGAGTGGGAGTAAGCCATGTTTTCTAGTAAGTGGGCATATATGAAAGCAAATACTGCTCCTGATATACATATTGTGACCTTTAGCAATGTGATCTGCCATAGTGAACTTGAGTATGAAAAATTGAAGGATCCAACATCCACCATTTAGACGAACTTAGCTAGAGAGTAGGAGGATTCATCCTCTAAACCTAAAGGCAAGAAACCTATGAGGTAAACTTGATATAAAGGACGTCAATGGTTTCTACAAAGATGAAAGAATGTATTAATAATCCTTTAAGGATATTAGAAGTAGCAGTCCACATGAGTAGTGGATATTTCACAGAAGCATATGGCTTCATGTCAGATGCAAAACAAGAAAGAGAAAAAATCAAGGGATTGGGACTTGCACGTTAACTCTGTAAAGATAAACCACCCTGATTCACTCCATGTAATTGTAACCGACAAAATCATATCTTTGATATCTCTTTAGTTAAGGATCGATGGGACTATATCTCTCAAATCCTTTAGGTATAATAATTCCATTTCTTGCCACATGCACACATTGATCAAAAGAAATGATCAAACTAGCAAAAGAGTATTTGCTAAATAATGTATGCAAAAGGATTAAAACCCTTAAGAATAAGTTGAGAACTTAGTCTAAATGGCAAGAAAGACAAAGAAACATTTTGTGAAAATCCACTACAATTAAATTATGATATTTGTGAACTAATGAACTTGAGGGCAAAACAAAGAGCTTGGTGTTTCATTAATGTCATGGATGTTTACTCAAAAATACAATAATGTTTACTTGATTTTAGGTAAGTGTAAAGCTGTTAGATAATGGCTGAACTAGTTAGGAGTCAGTTACACTTGTAAGATGCAAGCTTCACCCAAGAGGGGGTGAATTGGGTGATATTATAAATTTTTCGCTTGATGAGGTGATATGAAAATTATAGTAGATAGAGTAGAGTTGAGAAGATTTGAACACAGAGAGTTATACTGGTTCGGCCTAACAACCAGGCCTATGTCCAGTCCTTAGAGATCAAGACCTACTGAGATTTTCACTATACCTACAAGATTCAATGGGCTCTCAGAATGCCACAAAACAACAATTGTCCTTGAAAGGACTACGAGCAGAAATATTCTCTTACTAAGAAATTTCTCTCCCCCTTACGACAAGTCTTACGTGCAGAAAAACAACCTATGACCCTTCTTACTTGCTTATGTATACAAGTCTTATGAGCAGCAATGTTCTCTCCTGCTTAAACCACTGTAAGTCTTACGAGCAGCAACGTTCTCTTCTGCTTGTATCTTATAAGGCTTATGAGTGAAAGGCTTAACAAGGAATTCTCTCAACTGCTTCTCTCGTAAGGAAATCTACCCTCTCAAGGTCCCAATACCTTGAGATCAAATAAACATATATAGGGTTTGAATTGTATGAAGACTCTCTTACAGAGCAAATGAATAAACACTGAAGATCAATGTGTATACAGAGAAAATGATGAATAGCAGAGACTCATGTATAAGCTTGTGAATTCTTGTGGTTCGTTGTACTTGACTATCTCTGAATCTCTGTATATATAGTTGCTTTAGTTTTTGCCCGTTTGGATAATCATCGTTTGAGGAGCGAAGCTTTTGCAACTATTGAAAGACACCCGCATGTTTGAATAATCTGAATACGGTAGGTACGTGCGTGCTTGTAATGATGTTGTCTGCCGTTATTTGACTTTCTCCGTAACAACTAATTTCAAACGTTCATCTTCCTGCATCACATTTATAATACATTCAAAATGATGTTAAGCAATGATAATAAGTAATGATGATACGAATAAATAACAATAAACCATATTCGGATTGAACGTTGTGAGACTTGGTATTTTTGGTGATCTGGTAGAGCATCACTCGAGCATGGATGACTCACTCGAGTGATCTTCCTATTTTCCTCTTTGTGCTTCAGTTATCGGGTTGTGCTTGCAAAGGATTTCAGAGAGATAGAATTCTCACTTGCGAGTGATGTGGGGTCTCACTCGAGCACAACTCCTCCTGCTCGAGTGATCTTGCATTTTCCACTGGGAGTGTCTTCTCAGGTCATCACTCGCATATCATATTAGCAAGAGTGAGATTTTGTACTCGTGGGTGATGTGGTCCCTCACTCGAGCACACATACTCCTGCTCGAGTGAGATGCATATTCTCAAGGAATATGCTCTCAATATCAATACTTGTATCAGGTTTGGAGAGGGATAAATTTATCACTCACAGGTGATGTGGGCACTCACTCGAGCACACAGACTCCTGCTCGAGTGAGAAGAATATTCTCAAGTAATATACCTTTTATACAAGCACTCGCATCAGATTTGGAGAGGGATAGAATTTTCACTCGCAGGTACAAATGCGTCACTCAAGCAGATGAGGTTGTGCTCGAGCACACTTGCACTTCCTTGAACTTCATGACTCTCGGCCAAGCACTCACAGTACCTTGCTCGAGTATAAAATGCTCATGCTCGAGCATTGATGTCTCTGCTCGAGTGAATCAAGGAAGCATGATAATACTTGTTCTCGGCCAAGCACTCGCGGACCTTTACTCGTATGTGCTCGAGTGAAAATGGCTTCTCTGCTCAGTGCAAACTCTAGTGCTTGAGTGAATCAGTGAGAATAATAGTGGCATGCCTCTCGGGTGAACACTTTCTGGCTTTCACTCGCACCTACTCGAGCACAGAAGGGATCTATGCTCGAGTGCAAAGCTCATGCTCGAGCACTCCAGTTCAATTTAACAGCAGATACCAGAAAACATTGCTATATGCATTTGATAACTTTGTAAACATTTCTTAAACTTATAAAACCATGATTTGTACACAATTGTCTTTTTGTTATCATCAAAACTTGGGATCTAACAACACTAAAGGATAAGACTTTTCAAACTAATAAGGGTTAAAGACACCCACGTGATTAGTTCAAGCTACTTTGTGTACAAGAAAGAGATTGTTAGACAATTATCAATACCTAGAATCCTTCAATATAATAGAGTTGTTGAAATAAAGAGATAGACCTATCCTTAACATGGTTGAGAAAATAATGGCATTAGTGAAACTATTAGCCATATGTTGGTATGTAAACTCATAGCTATTATCTTCACACATAACTAAATGCCCTCTATATCAGTCACGACCTTACCCTGTGAATCGTGGATAGGCCTTAGATTAGGCCTAAGCTCATTAAGACCATAAGGTTCAGTGACTGTAAGAGAACCAAGGGACACAACGTTCATAAAACCTAGATTTCCTAGTAGGAAATGAGCATTAATCATACTAAATCTCTTCAAGAGGTTCACATAAACAAGGAATAACCAAGTGTTCCTGAGTTCACTGATCCGAGTAAGAGGTTGAGACCATTTTCACAATGAAAAAGGTAAGAGGTAAGTTATGAGAGGATTACATCACCCATACATAGGAAAAGAATCCTATGAAATCCGCCTCGGAGTAAATAGTCATCCAACAAATGACTATAAAGGGATAAATTCCCTAATTAATGGATTGAATTCTCTCTTCATCATTTAAAAGGTAATGATAACTACCTATAAGTGTCTAAAAGACCCTAAATTGAGATGCTAAGAAGAATTACAAAGTGTCATGCAGGAGGATTTGGATTCTTTTTGAAACTAGCCAAGTACATGTTTAGGCAATTTGTCACCTAGCCAAGAGGTGATTAGGAACAAGTAGGTTCTCAAATCTTTTGGGGGCAAGTAAAACCTAACACACTTAATGGCTAAGGGGTACTATAATGGAAGGTTGTCCATTATGCATTTTAACTCTGAACTTTGGCTTTGACAATAAGCTTAGTCTTGAAATTACATCAAGATGATGTGAAGACCGCTTTCTAATTTAGAATTTTGGAAATTGGATGATGAACTCTACATGAAGCAGCTTAAGGCTTATAGAAATAATCACCCAGATAGTAGTAAATGAGCTTTCACAAGGTGAAAGCCTCACCAACTTTAAGATAATTGAAGAATACTACATGAGTGCCAAACGGTCTAGTGATGATTCTTTATGAAGTCATCCTTTGTCAAATGACATATATTTAGCTGAAACAAGTGTCAATAGAGTTAAAGGAATAAAGGATCAGAGAATCCTTAAATTCTGAGTTGAAAAATCATGGGTTGAACATATAATATCTTGAATGACAAGGTAAATGGAGATTGCACAAGGAAGATACAGTCTTTGCCACTTAAGACATTTACAAGTATGTTCCTTAGGCATCTTAGGATGCCAAACTACAAACCCATGGACACCCCTGAAGTCAAGGGCACAAACCTAGAAAGGTTACATGTCCTATGACAAATCCAATATAGAAAAAGTGGATAGAGTCCTATATAAGACTATGGTTGGTAATATGAATATACACATTGGTGTATATAAGACCAAATATTTTTGGTCGGACTTAGAAGCTGTTTTTGGTCCTATTGTGAAATAGATTATGAGAATAACCATGGATTGAGTTGTCAAAGCAACAACTTACCTTTGAAAGGATACTTCAATAAAAGACCTAGGAAAATGATAAAGGAGTAAAGAAATATACAATGTATTTCTGTTATATATGGAATTAGAACACAGAGTGATTAGGAGTAAAGAAATACACAATGTATTTCTACTATCATTGAAGGTGCCATATGGCTAGAGAAGTTCCTATGAGTGATTAGGATTGAATGGTTGATAGAAGGATCCAAACAATAGCATCTTATGATGAGGATCCTAAGTATCACAGCAAGGCAAAACATACATTTGATATCTCTATGAGAGATATGCTTTCAAAGAGGGAAAGTAATAGTTTAATAACCTTCTATTGATGGAATATTGGTAGAACCCCTTACTGTGCCTGTAGCTTGATATTCATTGAGTTAGTGAAAATCTTGGGGCGCAAATAAAATATAAGGTAGTGGACTTCTTTTATATGAAGATAAAAGAAATAGTATGTATTTTATGAGTAAATACATATAAGGTATACAATTTTGTATGTCGTATAGGTCCGAAGAGGTTGGTTCACTCACACGAACAACTGTCTTCCCATGTTTCGTAGAGGCATGGGAGGGTAAGACGAGCAAATGATCACCATGAGATGGTTAAGAAGAATCTTTACATTTGAGTCACCTTAGTTAGACTGAAATAAGATCCATATGTGTGTGTATACACATAAAATGGATCGAAGCATGAATACAAACTTGTAGCCAGGCAAAGAACTCTTTTTCACAAATAAGATTGTAAAAGAGATATTGTGAAAAAGAGAGTTCTGGTTCAAATGTTGAGTACATTTTGGAACTAATGTATATATGTTGAAAGATAAAGAAATTGACGTACACCATAAACCGTTCACCATAGTATGCAATTCATACTACATGTGCTTGAGAGTTAGACTGCAATATGGGATGTAGGTGAAAGATCCCTAGTTCACTACAATGAGTCCCAGGAAGGAAGAATCCTTCCATGATGCCCTTAAGACTTAGGCGGTATCATGAAAGCTTGGTTTGGTAACAACTACTTTAGCTGAAGCTCTATGATCACACATGATTCAGTCAGACGAGTGAGAACTAGGAAACCAACCAAGTCAAGATGGACTGATGTTTAGTCAAAAAGGAAGATTTACTCCTAGATATATACCCTTACTAGCTCTATGTGTAGCTTGTAAGTGCGGATACTATGTGCTTGGAGGGCAATCTAGGGTAATCAACATATTAACTCGAGAGGGATTAGATATGCCATAAGTAATATATATGGGAGAATCTGGGGTATTTGAGGCAATTAATATGTAGCTTGTAGATATATATATAAAGGGTGTCCTTGGATGCTGATATGATATGAGGGATTTCTAGTATCACAAGCACCAAATCTTGGAGACATTTTTGCCTAAGTGGTCAATGCAAACGCCAAGTATGACACAAGAAAGAGTAACGGATGCACGATGAGAGGCCCATCAAGTACGAGTGGGAGATGTTGGACTTTAGGTCTAAGTTCACCCTTGATGGGCTGAACTATTTGATTAGGATACAAGTAGCATAATTAAATAAGAATTAAATCAACATTAATTGTAGATTGGAGAATAAGTTAGTATTAATTATGATATTGTTAATTGAGAAACAAGTCATCATAATTCAAGAAATTAATTGAGAATTAATTCTCCTGATTACTAACTTGGAAGGCAAGAAGGGTGGACATCATTTCCTAATTAGTGGCCACCCTAAACCACTATAAATAGGAGGTGCCTCCTTCAATTATTTCTTACCCCTGCTATTGAGTTTTCTAGCAATCTTCTCTCATACCATCTTTCTTGTTCTAGTGATCTGCTTGCCAATCCCAATTAGGTTCTAGTAGTATAATAATTCTGTGGGTACTATTATGGAGCATTGGAGCTTTGACCTAGATTCGAACATAGATTCGCCCTGGTACGCTAGTCCATATCCTCTCTCATAATTTTCCTTCAAAGAGAATAATATAAAACATGTATAACTAATATAGAGTTGGTATAATGGTGTAAGGTCTCGCTAGATTCCTTTTATTTCGAGTTCAAGTCATAAAGGAGACACTTGTGTTAGGAGGGGTAGCCACGAACCCTGAACCGAATACCGGTGATAATATAAAAAAAAAATAAAACATATATAGTATAACAAATTGTACTATTCTTAAATTGCATCTAGACTCGTAATATAAATTTTATGTGATAAATGAAAAAAATTGTCTGCTTGAACATCAACAAATTAATTTCAGCTAATATTAAAGGCTTTGGGTATATCCGAATGGCAAAAATATCCTTGCTACAAGCAAACTTGTCGAAAACTACTCTTGCAAGGTGAATTTTCAAAGAAACAAACTTGGTGGCCTACTTGTTGCTAAGACTTCATTAAACATGTAATGTCCTTCTCATTAGATAGAGACTGCCCTCATCATTGTAGCAGCTAGCTACTTCTTACTTTTATCTTGGTTTTAGTTAGGCCTATGTTTGCTTTGTGTATCATCTTTCTTTGATCTGGAACACTTCTAATTTGAAGTCTTTGGATTTACATTGATGCATGCTTTTGTCTAATTAATGAAATTATATTATTCTCATGGCAAAAAAATCAACAAATTAATTTGAATTCTAATTTAGTAATTTATTTGTTTTTTAAATACTAATATTTATTATTGATTTTTTATTGGGTGATTATTGAGGCCATACCCAATATTTATACTTGAAAAGACACTCCAACACAATCACAGGACGATTAAGTGGCCGGAAAATGAAATGGAAAGACATATTTCAAAAAGGTTTTATGCTTTTCATAGGCGTCTCATTTAATGGATCCTGGCTACTTGGGCCATTTGCCTCCCAAAATTAAGACAGGAAGGCCAAGTTTGGTACATGATATTGCAAGGATTGGTACTGGGTTTGACAATAGTATTGCTCATTTCGTGATATTTGATATGATGGACTAAATATAATCTGGGATTGGGAGTAACACGAAAGTGAGATTGCTGGAAAGTCACCCACCCCTTGTTATTGAATAAGCTATCCTGAGATTGTAAACTGCTGAGACAAACTATCCCTATTTATAATAAATTTTAGACAGAACTATCCCTTTAAAATTCTATCCATCTACATCATTGCATCTCTATCAAAGCAAGCATCTCCACTATGGCTATGTCCTCACTAAAGCTCTGACTGATCACGTCAACACAATGGTGGGAGGTTGCAGCAGCGCACAACGGCACGGAGGTGGACGAGACCCGCCAAACTCTGAACCTCTAAGGAGAATAGAATTCATGAGGCACTGATGTGTCCACCAGCCCTAAACAAAGAGAAAACCATTGTTTCCTACCTAAATGAAGTTTTTGGAGGAGTTTCAGTTGTCTGAGATGAATAAGGATGAGATCTATAGATTCATCAAATTTTTCAAAAAGGAGGTACCCATAGCAAAATATGTTTGGTCATATTGGCACTACAAAATAACTGACTTTCAGCAACCATTTTTAGTTGTGACTATTGATAGTCGCTGCTGAAACTCACTTTTAGCGGCAACAATTAAGTCACCGCTGAAAGTGCCATTTTCAACAGCGACTATCAAAAGTCACAACTAAAACTCCCACTTTCAGCGGCGATAATTAAGTTGCTGCTGAAAGTCAATTTCAGCTTTTTTTATGGATTGTTTTTATCACTGGAAAATGTTATTTTTTTATATATTTTTTTTAGTGGGAAAATTGTGAAAAAATCCCTTATTGGCAACTTATTTACCAAATGGGACTTTCGTGTGCAGATTATCTTCCACGTGTGCAGAATATCTTCCCTGGTATGCAGATGATCTTCCCTGTGTGCAAAATTCTTCCATATACGTGTGAAAAAATCCTCCCTCCGTGTGCAGATATCTTCCCTCCATGTGCAAGATATCTTCCCAGGTCCCATTTAGCAAATAAGTTGTCCATGAGGTCTTTTTTAACAATTCTTCCTTTTTAATTTGATATTTAACATTTAAGGACAATAAATATGCTATTATTATAAAGAAAAATACAATAATTATACATTTGCATGTGTGTGACACTTTCAAACGTACAAGCAAACCTGTCGTCTATTAAGTTCTTCAAGATTTATTATTCCCCACACTCTCATCAATATATCTTTATAGATTAATAACATGTAATGACACTTTTATCTAAAATAAATTGTTTCATAAATGTAACAATTAATACATACGACCTATATTTGGTTTTCTTTTTTAATTACTTCATTTATATATATACACACTTAATAAGTTAAGTAAATATAAAAAATTAATACATTTTAATTAATAATAGGATATTAATTAAATTTTTATTTTGATTTATTCAAAAATAATTTTAAAGCATTATATAAGTATACACACTCACGTTAATACACACATATGTGTATATATATATTTGTTACATATATTAATATATTATAAATATAATATTTAACAATATAAGTAATATTTCATAATATAAATTTATTTATTTTTGTGTTGTTTAATATATATATATATATATATATATATTATACATATATATTATTTTGCAATAATAGTCAACAAGTTCTTTCTAGCTCAGTGGTAAAGGCATGGCTACACAAAGAGGTGGTTTTGGGTTCAATCATTGGAGGGACCAAAAATGAGTTGAGTTTCACACAAATGTGGTGCAACGAGGTGGCGACACGTGGCACAGGGTGAGGTGGTGAGGGACAAGTCGACATGTGGGCTGGATGGCGGCGGGTGGCTGTTGACCGACGGAGTAATTTTTTTAAAAAATAAATTAACACTTTCAGTGACGACAAAAGTCATGGCTGAAAGTATTGAGTCGCCACTGAAAGTCACATTCAGGGGCAACAAAAAGTCTCTGCTAAAAGTATAGTTTCAACGGTAACAAAAATTCTCACCGCTAAAACTTTAAGCGACGGAAGCAACAGCAGTGACTTTTTGTCACTGTTGAAAACCTTCAGCGGCAACTTTTAGGCTTTCAGTGGTGACAAAGTCATTATTTTGTAGTACAGAATAAAGCCTTATTCACGTGGCTATTATAAGAGTTTAACGAAGCCACTATCAATACACCATTTCATCGTCGTCGTTGTCATCATCGTCTTCTCCTCCTCCTCCCCTCTCTCCTCTCAGTTTAATCTAGTTGCTTCATTTCCTCTCTTCTTTAATTTTTTAGCCTTGCACGTTAATGTTTCTTGTTGATTCAACCCCCAAGTTTATGATATCCACTTGATCTTCCATTCTCCCCTTTAATTTACAGATTCTCAGTGCTAATCAAATTGAAGTTTCTTTCCCAATTTTAGGTGACCATATAATTGATTGCCTATGTTGATTAACAGAGGGACAAATTTGTGAGGTTTCTGAGATTTATTTTTCCTGCTTGCATATAGAATAATTTATTCATTTATGTTTGTCTATCTCCTTCTCGGGTTATTTTTATGTAAATAATGTTGCACATACTACTCTGACCTAAACTATGAACACAAAACTTGATCTAATGAAAGGCTATCAAGAACATTGAAAAAGCATATATGAAGGGGAAGCTTGAGAAAGAAAGAAAGGCTTTCACGGGGTAGGGTAAAAGTTTTACATTATAGTCTTTTATAATTATGAAATAAAATTAATTTAAGTAGTCCCTTCAAATATTACTTTATACCAAACTTAATTTTAAAGCCTCAATCTTAGTCCCAATCCCAATTCCAATACTTGTCCTAATTCTAATACAGCAAAATTCAATGATACATATTAAACAAGGCCTAAGGTTCTCCATCAAACCAAATACCTAATAAATAACAATACCTTCAGTCCTAAATATATATAAGACCTCACTGAATTTTTGAAAAGATTAAAGAAACTAAATAAAATAATTAATCATATCATATATTATGTATAATTAAATTATATAGCAGTTTATAAGTAAGACAAATTAATTTAGAAAAAAGATAACAAATATAAATACTTTGAAGTAATTTAAATAGTTTGATTAATCTACCCAAAAAGTCAACTAGGGTTTATGTTTGAGATCAGAGGTTGTAGTTTTTTCCTTTTAAAAAAGCTTAAAATATATTTTTGTCTTTGAACTCAAAATTGTTGTAATATCGCCCTAGAGCTAACAGTTGAAGGGTAAAATTGATTCAATCATTAATTAAAAATAATTGTTGTCCCTAAAGAAAAAGTTCAGAAACAAAAATAATACTCTTGAACCTGAAGATGAAGGAAAAGGAAAAAAAAGCACTGTTTATATATAGGAATTTTATTGGCTGAGAAAAATTTCCACACATATTTAGAGTAAATTATATTCATCTTCTTAAATAAAATAAAATTATTCCTTGAGTCGCAAACTATATGAGAAAATTAGTACTTGATCATGAAAAACAATTGGAGTTATTTTGGTCCAAATTATATGAAAAAAGAGCGTATGTCCAGTACATTAATTACATTATTTCAATTATACCCTTTATTAAATTAGGAATAATTAAGAATTATTAAATGTAGGATAAAATTTCAAACATTAAATTTGGGTTATTTGAGAAAAAGAAAAAGAAAATTCAATTTGTGACAGATGTTAAAAAGATAAGGAAAAATCCCACAAAAAGAACTTTGAAATAGGTAAAAGACACAAAGGTGCTCTTATAATATCATGAATATTCGGCCTAGGACTTTGAGGATAAGCTTATATCAGGCAGACTATTAAGCCTAATTTGGGAAGAGTCCCAAGAATATTGAGAGATAGAAAAACTCTTGGGGACTATGTGATCCGGCCTTACTGGGCAGAGGGCCCAGTATGCTTAGGCAGTAGGATCAAAGTGTTGGTGCAAATATACACAAGACACATATACGATGCCATTGGTTGGTAGAAATACACCACCCATATATGTCATGAGGTATAGGACTAATTGATCCAGTGAAATATGCTGGTATAGGTGTACATATGGCATTTTCGAGGCAGACATGTGTACCCTACGTTTTTGGGAATAGACACCGGTGTGTGGCGCCATGTAGGACCTACACACATATACTTTGACCTGGCATTATTTGGCTGGCCTCGATATATGTGAAGAAATCCCGAGTAAGTCCGAGGGAAGCCAGGTAAACACCGATAAAGTAGCTTTAATAAAGAAGCAATGATAACACAACTTTGTGTTGGATGAATAAGAGAGTGACAAGTGTCATCTCATAATGACAAAGTACCAAGTGCCTTTTTTGTTGGCCTTATAAGAGAGTGACAAGTGTCCCTAAAGGTGACACCCAGCTCCTAAGTCCAGGAAATCCACCGGTCTCCAGTCCAATCGTGTAACTAACTTAATCGGACACCAAACTTGGAAGCAGGATGCAATTACCAGACTTCTCTTTCCCTGATCAATCTGGATGGCTAAGAGGATAGAGGAAAGAGAATGATTATATTTGGGCATATGTCCTATTCCCTGACATTCCTCGAGCAGGTCAGGTGAATTTCCCGGTAGGTTAATCGGTTGGATTTTTAAGAAGGAGCACCAAGCACCTTGAGATATTTTAACATATGACACATGTCTTTAAATGACATCAACACTCTTTCTCCACTCTATTAATTTCATGCAGCCCCTCAAAAATAAGGGAAAACTAGAGAAATTCAAGAGAATATGAAAGAGGAGAAAATGTGGATGAATAGTGAAAGTTCTTGAGCTCCGGACCCGATTTCACCTCCGATTCGGCATTTTCAGCTCCCAGAGTCTTCTGTAATGTTGTTCCTCTTAGTGAGAGCAACATTTATATGGTTTCAGATTCTTGATCAGAGATGTTGAATTGGTGCCATGTAGCTAGCCAAAGTGTCGCTGGAATACCAAACCGATTGTAGAAACTCGAAGAGGTAAGCCTAAGCTTCATTTTGAACCGATTGGTTCGTTGTTTAGATGAGTTTTCATGAGGGTGGAGTACTGTTCATTTTTTTCCAAGGGGTATTTTTTAGGTTTAATCATGTATTCATGGTTAAATGATGATTTTGGAAGTTTGTGTTTAAAGCTTCCTGAATTCGTTTTCTGGAGGCAGTGAACTTGCAATGTGTTTTCAACTAGCCAACTTGGTCCAAATGCTATGAAAGTTTACAAGATTATAGTAGACATTTAGGGTTTTAATTTTATAGGTATTATAAGCCATTTGGACCAGTGTATTGAAAGTTATGAGTTTTCAAAGTTTGACCCTAAATCTGGAATGAAATCTGTAACAGTCTGAGTTTGACAAATTTCTGGGAACTGTGTTATTATAATTGGGACTCTATAATATTTTTCATTGAAAGAGGACTTAAATAGATTTTTATAGAACCTAGAACCAACCCATTTGGATTTGTTTAGAATTAATTATGAATTTCCAGATTTTGGTCTGAAAAACTGGTGAATTCTAGGTGCAGTGATCAATTAAGTGAGATACTGTATTGATTTGAGTCCAGATGTGTAATGACTATATTTTTCCCTGAAACTAGACTAATTAGGCGTTATATAGCCTTTGAAATCATCACAATTGGACATTTGTACAATTAGTTATACATTTTCAAAGATTATTGAAAATTCTGGCCGATTTTGGTAATTAATCGAAAATAAGAATGTAAGGGTAATTGGTAATTAATTTGAACTTCAATGGTTAAGTAAAGCCCATAAAGTTAGTGTAGGCCCATTAAATATCCATTAGGCCTAATGTGTTAACTTTAAGGTTAACCAACCAAGGTGTCTTGGGTTATTAAAATTTAGGACCAGTATGGACCCAAAGAATAAAGACAAGTCTTAGAGTCTAAAGTAGCACATTGGACATTCATTTTTCATGGCTCTAATATATAGTTATGTGTCTAGGGCCATGAGATTACAAGAAAGAAAAAATGGAAGAATTTCCCAACAACTTCAATGGTTGGAAGAAAATGTACAAAAGGGGACACGAAAACAAAAGGTAGGGAACTTTCCTAACTTGCATAACTGAATATGTGTGCTTGTATATTGATTTGTTAGTTACTTTGATGAATTGTATAAAGCATATGTGATAAGTGAAGCTCTGTGTTACTTATACTATGGTCATTAGTGTAATGTGTTAAACATTGAGCATGCATATATGTCATTATATTGGAATGAATTTATGTAAGAAAGCATGTCATGCATAAAGCCTTTCTTGTATGCATTTGTTAGTACTGTTCACTACTGGGATTCTCCTGAATCTCACTCTCTCTCGCCAACCATATAGGCAGCAAAGCATTGAAGAGAAGTGCAGGATGCTGTGCCAGGAGAAGAAGTTGCAACAAAGGAGAAGAATTATTTACGCGCTGAACCGTTATGTAATATATAACATTGAGTGATTAATTGTATATCACTGCATGACGGACAAGTCAAATTTCCTAAGCATGGTAATTGAATAAGAAATGGGTAATCTCACGGTAGAAGCTCATGAGTTAAGAAACCTTCCACACATAAAAATAAGTAAAGAATCACTCTAATTGAATTAAATAAAGATAAGAATCGATGAGTAGTAATGAAGTTGTGAACTACTGAATGACACTTCCGCAAAATTTTGAAATTTTTTGAAAAATCCACTCAACTACAGGTTCGAATCCGATTTTGAGGTTGGGAATTGAAAGAGTTTTGCAAAAAAAATATCGATTAGTGGTTCAAATTTGTTGCATAAAACTCATCAGAATGACTACAGAAATATGGTGTTACAACTCCCAATATTCATAATGCCATAGAAGTGTGAAGGCTTGTAATGTATTTTACAAAATTATGTGGAAATGACAAAAATAGCCTTCATTAGTCTACCTCCCTTCTCTGCTTCTCCTTCTCTCCTTTCTTTCATCGACTTCAGCACCACAGTAATATAAGATCTTCCATTCCAAATCTGACTAGATTGATTTCTTCCTCCACTACTCACCACCACTAGTAAGCTTCTCCCCATATTTCTCCTTCTTCATAGCTCCAACGATGAGTACGTGGAGAGCCCCAATCTAAAGGTTGTGGAGAACCATGACTTCGGCTTCAAGCCCAACACCAGTGAAGACCCACCTCCTATCCAATAACCTAAAGGTGGTGGTGAACTCTTCAGATCCTCACTTACGAAGTGCTCTCAAGCTCATTAACGAAGTGCTCTGAAGGTCCTAGAGAACAATGTATTCATCTTATTCTTCACCAATTGTTGGAAGGGAATCTATATTGATGGTTGTTCAATATGCTATGTAAATCAATTTCAGTCATTATGGTGGTTTTGATAATGCTTGCTATTGATTGTGGTGGACTTCAATGGCCAAACCCCTATCTTAGATGGCTAGATCTTTTTTGTTTATTGGATGGATGTTTTGAATTTGATTTAATATTGAATTTGACTAATTTTCTAGTGAAGGGTTGTAATTTTACAGTGGTTGATAGTAGTGAACATTTAAGAAAATGAGAAACAGTCATGTACTCTAGAAATGCTTGATACCAAAACTTGAAAAGTTATTAGCAACTTCATATTTGATTTTGCCAAGTTCGGATATGAATTTCACAAGTCTCCATTTAAAATTGAACACTTGTGAAAATGAGAAAACAACCATAGATTAATTCCTAAACTTGATATGATATTACCAATTTTAGATTTTATATTGCCAAGTTCGGATATGAATTTCACAACTCTCCATTTTAAAAAAATTGAGCACTTGTGAAAATGAGAAAATGATTATGGATTAATTCCTAAACTTGATATGAGATTATTAACTTCATATTTGATTTTTCCAAGTTTGGATATGAATTTCACAACTTTCCATTTAAAATTGAACATTTGTGAATATTGAGAAAACAGACATGGATTAATTCCTAAACTTGATATGAGATTAGCAACTTCATATTTGATTTTGCCAAGTTTGGAAATAAATTACTAACTTAAGATTTGATTTTGCCAAGTTCGGATATGAATTTCACAATCTCCATTTAAAATTGAACATTTTTGAAAATGAGAAAATAGGCATGGATTAATACCTAGACCTGATATGAGATTACCAATTTCAGATTTGAGTTTACTAGGTTCGGGTTTGAGAATAACAACTCGCACAAGTGGCATCTCATTTTCATTATGGGTTCATTAATCCGAACTTGGTAAAATCAAATCCGAAGTTGGTAATCTCATATCAAGTCTAGGAATTAATACATGCTTATTCTCTCATTTTCACAAATGTTCAATTTGAAATGTAGAGTTGTGAATTTCATATCAAAATTTGGTAAAATCAAATCAATAGTTAGTAAAATCATATCAAACCTATGATTTAACCCATACCTGTTTTCTCATTTTTCAGAAGTGCTCAATTTTAAATGGAGAGTTGTGAAATTTATTTATGAACTTGACCAAATCAAATATGAAGGTTTGTAAGCTCATATCAAGTCTAAGAATTAATCTATGTCTGTTTTCTTATTTTCAAGAGTGTACAACTTTAAATGGAGAGTTATGAAATTTATATCCGAACTTGGAAAAATCAAATATGAAGTTAACAATCTCGTATCAAGTTCAGGAATTAATCCATATTCATTTTATCATTTCACAAATGTTTAATTTTTCTTAAAATGGAGAGTTGTGAAATTCATATCCGAACTTGACAATATAAAATATGAAGTTGGTAATCTCATATCAAGTTTAGGAATTAATCCATGGTTGTATTCTCATTTTCACAAGTGTTCAATTTTAAATGGAGACTTGTGAAATTCATATCCAAACTTGGCAAAATCAAATATGAAGTTCTTAATAACTTTTCAAGTTTTGGGATCAAGCATTTCTAGAATACATGACTGTTTCTCATTTTCTCAAGTGTTCACCATACTATCAACCACCTCAAAATTACAATCCTTCACTAGAAAATAAGTCAAACTAAGTATCAAATCAAATTCAAATAATCCATCCAATAAACGTTTAAAGATCTAGCCATCTAAGACAGGGGTTTGGCCATTGAAGTCCACCACAATCAATAGCAAACATCATCAAATCCACCATAATGACTGAAACCGATTTACATATCATATTGAACAACCATCAATATAGATTCCCTTCCAAAAATTGGTGAAGAGTAAGATGAAATCATTGTTCTCTAGGACCTTCAGAGCACTCCGTTAATGAGCTTGGGAGCACTTCGTTGATGAGAATATGAAGAGTTTGCCGCCACCTTTAGGTTATTGGACAGGAGGTGGGTCTTCGCTAGTCATGAGTTTGAAGCCAAAGTCATGGTTCTCCACAACCTTTAGATTTGGGCTCTCCACGTACTCGTCATTGGAGCTTTGAAGAAGGAGAAATATGGGGAGAAGCTTACTGGTGGTGGTGAGTAGTTGGAGGAAGAAACCAATCTAGTTAGATTTGGAATGGAAGAGCTCATATTAGTGTGGTGCTGAAGTCGATGAAAGAAAGGAGAGAAGGAGAGAAGGAGAAGCAGAGAAGGAGACAAATGAAGGCTATTTTTGTCTTTTCCACATGATTTTCTAAAAGAGATTTTAGGTCCTCACACTTCTATGGCATTGTGAATATTGGGATCCCCTTTGTGTCTTTTACCTATTTCAAAGTTCTTTTTGTGGGATCTTACCAAAAGATAATCATGTTTCTTAATTTTTGTAAATTAATAATTTTATCCTTATATTCAAGATCAAAGATAGCACATACCTTACACATATCAAGAAAATACTTGAAATTAATTCATTGTGAAAATTGATTTTATTTTTTTCCACATGCATACACTTAATTTCCATCTTTTTAACTTTTTCATTCATTCATTTATCAGGCTAATTTGTATTTTAAAACTAAGATCATGTCACACTATCTATAAATTATAAAAAATGAGATTCACTCATCAAACTTAATTAATATACGGTGGTATGAAAAAAAAAACGTACCTAATTAACATATATTTTAAAGAAAATGAATTATTCTTTATAAAATATGCAATTTAAACAAAAAATGGAATGGATTAATCGACTATTTTATATTATTGTTGGGTCTTTTTTGTGTTAAATAGACAAGTGACGGGTCGGCTTTAATGTAATTGAACAATAATAAATTAGATAGCGGTAGTTAGTAGGAAAAGCTTCGTTTTGTACATAATTGCTACATTTTTTTGATAGAATCGTGCAGAATTACATTAAAGTCACATCTTGGTAACAATTACTTATATAAGGACTTGTGAACCATATCTGAGGCTATTCAAGTTGGCAGTTTAATTTTTCAAATCATCATGCAAAACATAATCTATTTTTTATAAATTCATTAGAACATGCAAAATTTATAAAATTATTTTCCATATTGCTATTATTGTGTAAATATGTATTTCTTTAATTATAAAATGTTATCATGCATTTACTTTTAGAAAATTTGTTTGATCTTAATTCAATCACAGTAGTATTACTATTGAACCGTAAATCGCTTTTTTAATTTTTTTTTTTTTTCTAGTTTAATGAGTGCACCAATTTTTTAAGCATTGCATTGCATTAACTTTCATGTAACAAATATATAATTATTTTTCTAGTTCCGTAAAACACGAAGACAACTCAACAGGTTCGTTTGTTTTTTAATACTTTCAATCGGTATCTGGCACCTTTTTGAATCGTGTTACTAGTTATATAGACAACCGACTACTTCAATTTCAGAGTTTATGGCGTCCCCTCCCAACACAAGTGTCTTCTCTTGGATGACTTGAACTCAACCTAGAGAGATACAGCTTTTACGAGGTAAGTATATGATAATAGCTTTTATAATTTACGAGGTAAGTATGTCAGAGGAGTTTTATCTTGATTTGCGGAAAAGGGCTTTTGAAACCATGGTTTGGGGGTTACCCAAACTCACACATAATAAGATCTTACACCGCTAGATCAACTTTGTGTTGGTACAACCCAACAAGTTCTACCATGGCTAATTAAGAAGTTATTTACGCCAACGTTGACCTATGTAAGTTTGCTTAATGCAATGTAATGCCAAGTTTAGACTATTTGTTATTTGATTATGTAGCTGTGATTTTTATATATGAACGTTAATTGTAATTGATATCTATCGGCGATGTGCTAAATTTTGGCTAAAGAAGGATGATAAAGCCATGCATAAGAGAATTAACAAGTCAACTTTGTATAATGCAGTCAAAATTTGTTCCAGCACCTTTCAAATGAACCAAATGTGTAGAGTTTGAATTTAATCGAGAAGAAACCAAACCATAATCTCATCTATGGACGCCTGAGCAAGTCATCAAAAAAATTCTTGGCTTTGAAACTATTATTTCAATTAACATCATTTTGCTAGTTACAAGGGAGGAAAAAAAGCTAAAGAAATTTAGGTAGTCAGGTTGAGCTTTGGCTTTGGGTAAAAGAATCCTCTAAATGTATATCACCATTTTGTAACTTGCTCAAGTGGTTTCTTTATGTCTTGATATTGGTGTGTTGTCTAC
This sequence comes from Inga oerstediana, assembly GCA_963210345.1. Classification (NCBI taxonomy): domain Eukaryota; kingdom Viridiplantae; phylum Streptophyta; class Magnoliopsida; order Fabales; family Fabaceae; genus Inga; species Inga oerstediana. The sequence goes on along the minus strand of OY723401.1, from coordinate 75,526,359 downwards.
ATATAACGCATTGTTGTCTTTAAAGATGAAACAAAGCCACTTTTAAATTTAATTGTCCCAATAGGCCTAAACGGGGTAAGAATGAGTTGGTTTAGGAGTCTATGGATAGATCTCATCGTAAACTTTATGTTGTTACTTACTAGAACCTCCATAATCGGTGGTCTGCAGCTTAAGATATGAGCTCTGGAAGTTTGATAAATTTGACAACATGCATAGTAGCAGTATATCTGTATCATACACTTTGCATCGTAGCGCATTGTACCATTGGCTGTACCGCCGTAGTGTACCTATCGTCTCTGCCTCGTTCGCCGCGGAGGACATGGCAAAAACGGTGTCGAACTGCTCCTTTATTCATCACTTTTCTGTTGTATTATTTTGATTCATCGTGTGGAACCTGTGTTTTGGATCCTTTTTCAGAAGTTTATTATATTGAGTTAATTACGTGATTAATTCTAAACTTTTGTTTCAAATAGCAAGGGTGCTACAAAGTAATAAAGTCTTAAGTATCTTCCAACGAAATCCTCTGCCTTTAAATACATTAATTAATACTCTTTTCCATCCTTTTTATAAACAACAACTACCCTAATTTGAGTAAGACAAACTAGATGTTAAAATTAGTAAAAAATAACAAATGTGTCAAAAATGTAATATTTCTTCTAAGTATGCCTCCTATTTATGAAAAGAGTATAACCGTATAGGAGACAGAAAGAGTAAAAAATACAGAAAATAATGAGTAATAAATAATTAAATGGAAAAGAATTAGTGGTTCATTAGTATAAAGATGTATATTAATTAGGGTAAAAAAGGAAAAGTTAGTTTAAATTTTGAGACACAAAACAAGTTGCTTATACTAATGACTAGTTCCAAGAGAGAAAAAGTTACTTATAAATAAGACTAGAGATGAGAGAGTAGTATAAAATATTCAAATTTTTAATTATACCATTTTAATTCTTTTTTGTTTTAATTTAAGGAGAACTTTCTTCCGTAAATATATAAATATCATACACTGCACAACAAAATTCTGAACTATCATAAATGAAAACCTGAACGTAAATAGAAAGTGAGGCATGTTATTTTGCCATAGTGGCAATGATATTATATTGACAAAAATGTAACCTTTTTATATATTCATAAAATACTTAACGACTATGGAATAACTCCAAGAAAATATAGCAAAACTTGTCGCATTAACCTCCACAAATTGAACACATAGAAAGGGGAAAAAAGCATCCAACAAGTCGGCCCATCATTTCCGAAAGTGAAACCTCAGTTTAAAGATTTATGTTTGTCATTATCGAAAGTTATTTTTGATAATCACGTTCCTATATAAACCAAAATTCAGGTTATGCTCACCCCCCAAACACACATATACGAGTTGACGTCTATATATTAAGCAACTTAATTAGTCCATTAATTGGGAAGATTATCCACATTACAAATGGCATTTTGAATTTTCTTGCGTATGAATTGAGTTTAATTAACTTCATATTTTGTTAATAATGGTTGATTTAGTGGAATAAGCTTAGCATCATCCCACCGGCTTAAATTTAATCAAATCTCGACTATAGAAGTGAATTATGTTTGTATCTTTTGAAGACTACATATACATACTTCTTACCAAATATATGACAATATTAGTACTCCCATGCAAAGCACCTCTGTTAAAGAATTATTGCACTTGTGTTTTAGGGCAGCATTGAAATCATTTGCACATGAGCAGAAGGTAGGTGGATTGCATCCATTGAAAAATGATTGCACTTATATTTTTAGGGCGATTTAAAATCATTTGTACATAACATAAGGAAAATTAGTTAGCACATTATAGAAGATGGATTGCATGTTAAGAAAGTTTGATATTACCTCTGGTCCTTAACATAAAATCTAGTAGTTTGCTAATTTTAAATGATTAAGGAAGTTAAATAAGCTATTTAATTATAACATGTGTTACATGATATCTTTGAAATACTTATGCACATCATTACATTATATATTAGTTTATAAGTTAACAAAATAATTTATTTAGCTTTTTTAGATCAAATTAGTTAATTATATCTTATATTAAGCACTTGATGTAGTATTACACGTAAGGGAAGATAATTTATATGTGAGGAAAAGCTATTGGTACATAAGGGAAGGTAATTTGCAAGTAGAGGGTAGTATATTTCATATTTATCCCAATGGACCATAGTCATTAACATGATGCCAGTGCTAGGTATTATTCCCTGATTAATTTTTCAATAATGGACTTTTTCTGATTTTTCCTATTTTTTCCTATTTTCATATTTTCATTAAAACCTTACTTCTCTGATCCTATTTATAAAACACTTCTATCATATTCCATATAAACAGAAAAAAAAAAGCCTTAAACTTTATTAAGTATACCTTTGATGAGAACTTTTTGTCGTTAGCCTTGGGGTCTACAATAAAAAATTAATTAAGGATTATGCATAAATAAACCTAGGATCGTTCTCTTTTCTTAAGGAGCCTTTTATTGATTTCTAAGTAATCTAAATGCAATGAAAGTAAGGGGAAATTGGTTTTGGGCCTTTCAAATTAATAACTAAAAAAATAATATAATTTAATTAAATCCTAAACTATTATTTTTTGGTATTTTTATAAAAATGGTGAATGAGTGAATGGATTTGAGTATGAAAATATAAATGATAAAATGAGTCTTGATAGCAAAGTTAATGGCTTTCCTAGCTTCTTAAAATAATTTGGAGCTAATTTTTCATCAAATCAAATTGAAACTTCAAGTAATCCCATTAAGTTCAATTTATTTAATTAATGACTAATTCTACAATCACATTCATAATCATCTCTTAAATATATTGTTAAAAATCACTTAATATGTATTTGAAAATCATTTTATGCACTTGTTTCCTCTTAAATGAGAGCACAATAACGATACTCAATATAAATTAATTTAATTACACATCATAGTAATCACATATAATGCATAATTAATTTCATTAAAACATAAGGAAATAAATTCAATATATAATCCAAAGTATCAAAGCAAAATTCAACATAAATATTAACCAACAAAGATAAATAAATACTCATATAAGTCTCACAAACATGTACCAATACAAAATTAATTCAAACATACTACAGTAGATGTAATGAAGTAATGAAAATCTAATGAACTCCCCGTTGAAGCACATTGAAGTTCTACCCACGAAAAAAATCAGCCACTCATGAAAATATCTTGAAGGAGCAAAGCCATGGAGCACCACCAGAAAATAAGAATTAAGATGAAGAATGGAAGGTTTGTGGGTAACGGTGAAAGAGAAACAGAGGAAGCCATGCTGCCCTCTTCTGAAAGCTCATGTCTGTAGCTCGATTTGGGATGGAGAAATGAAGATGAAAGTGGACGAAGATATGAAAGGTGACAGTAAAGTGATGTGGGTCGAAGGCGTGGTAATTCAGGCTCCTCAAAATCTGGTTCTGATTTGCGGCTGTGTTCCTCTCTATTTCAAGGTTGCCGGCGATGGAAGTGGAAGAGATGAAGATGATTACGGTTGGTGGCGATGAGGATGCCCGCGACGATGGTAAAAGAAGCTTCTTCCTCCTCCTCTTCCGATCGCCCCTCTCTCTCTTCAAGCTCTCTCGCACCTCTGTCTCACTACTCTGCGGCGCTGCGGTTGCTGGTTTTGAGGACGGAGGAGTGGAGGACAAAGTTGGCCGGCGGCCTTGATGGTGAATGATGCCGCCAGCGAGAGAAGAAGAAGAAGGCGAAGGTCTCTGGTTCTCTGAGCTTTCAACTTGCCACGGCGCACCAGCTTTGTTTTTCTGCAGTATCTGGCTGGCCAAGAAGGTCTGAAATTACGGATATTGATCTCTCTCAAGTTTTGACCGGAACTAAACTGTGAACTTAAAAAGCTCGTGGAAGTACTAAATTGCAAACTTGGGGTCAAAACTGTACTTTTTAAAAACTCTAGGCCCTGTTCTATAACTTTCTCTTACCCTTTTTTTAATTGATTTGCAGTTTTCAAAAGAGCACTGAACATGGATGTGGATTGGCGCTATATGGTTGAGTCACCTGATTATTGCGGCCAGCAACTAATATGCGACTCTAGTTAATTTCGGGATTGTTTGATTCCGTTTTTGGACTGTAAGTGCTGCATGTATGCTGTGGGCAAGCTATTAAAATTCGGACCGAATATTGAACCGATCGGGGTATTGAGTTAAGGGTCAGTGGGTCAAATCGGAGTTAAACTGGGGCTCAACCTGGGCCAAACTGATGAGAAATTAGAGATTTTAGACTTATTAGTATGAAATTCTAAAGAAAAAATAAAAAAAAAATTGATTTTAAAAAATAAAAATAAAAAACTCAGCCGGACCGGGTCACCGGACTGGACTAGTCTGATGCCTAGTTTGGCGGTTCCCGAGCTGAACCGGGTGGTCCGGTCCGGGTCTGAGAACACTGCCCTCCGGTCCTCTTTATGAGCAATTTTATCCCTCTTGAGGCTAGTTCTTACTATAACCAACTTTTTTTGCATCTCAAAATTTAAACTACTTTTTTCTTTTCTACCCTTATATATTAAATATATATCTTTTGATTAATGAACTACTAATTCTTTTTTATTTAATTATTTATTAATCATTCTCTCTGACACTTTTTTCATAAATAGAGACATATTTAGAAAAGATATTATATTTTTTTACATATTTATTATTTTTAACTAATTCTAACTGCTAGTTCGTTTAATTTTTCTCAATTAGAATAGTCGTTGCTTATAGAAAGGATTAGAGTGAGTATTACATATAATATAATCTCTTCTTTTTCGGTTTTTCCTTTGTTTTCTAAGGCAAAATTATACAAAAATTCCATTAAATTTCGAACATTTAAAAGTTTAAATTTAGCCCCCCTAACTATTTATTTTTTAATTATTAACCTCTGCCGTTAACTAACTATTATCTTTTTAACGGAAATTGTCACATCAGATTAACAGATGACACATAGCATCCTATGTAAATTACTTCTTCCAAAATTTAAATTTAAACCCTCTAAACATTGATTAGTTATAAATGACCCCCTGAACTTTGATAATTACTTTTATCATTTTAATAAATTTATTAAATTTTTTACTATCATTTGTCAAGTTAAATAGCTTTTTTCGTATGTCAAAAACTAGAAGAATAATATTTAAAAAATATAAAAATAAAAATGTCATCATTTATATAACATTTACTTATTTTTTTGGAATAATTGAACATTGATAGAATAAAAATATTGTCATTTGTATTAAATATATTCTTGAGATAATTGAGTATTGACAGTTTAAATATTACATTTGTATTACAAGATAGCTTTTGTTCTCATTAATTTTTTATTAATAATGCATATTTTTTTCTACAATCAAATGTTCAACATTTATTTTTGTGTTTATCTAAATATTATGCTTTTAGTTTTTGCTTAAAAAAATATTTTAATTGATAAATGATTGTAAAAATATTAATAAATTTATTAAAAAGATAAAAGTAAAGACATGGGGATTAATATTGTAAATCAAAATTTTAAAAAATTTAAATTTAAATTTTAAAATGTCAAAAAGATTATTTATAACCTATCAAAATTCAAGGAATTATTTATATTTGTTCAGAGTTTAAGGAATTTTATGAAATTAATAATTTATATAAGATGTTACATACAGTGTCACACATCATCAATCGATTTGACATGACAACTACCGTTGAAAATATAATAATAAAATAATGATACAGGTTAATAATAAAAACATAAAAGTACAAGAAGTTAAATTTAATCTTTAAAATTTTAGGGAATATACTTAACAGATCCGAAGTCTAGAAGAATTTTGTATCGTAATTTTTTTTTTTAATAGGCTCAAACCCATCCGGCTCTTGGGCTTTCTACGTGGTCAATTTGACGACTCTCCCAGCACGTCGCTTTATCGTCGTCTCCATCAGCTCAACAACTAATCAAGTTGCTTATTTCCCCAGAAGTCTTCATCTTTTTCTCAATCCCCAGAAACGCATCTCTGGACCACTGTCATCTTTTTCGTATCTGGACTTGTTCTCCATTTTCAACTCTGTCAGAAATCATCAAATCACACCACTGTCACGACTTAGTCCTCCTCCTTCCCTCATTTATTTTATTCAAATTCTAACCTCAAAACTTAAATACTTTTCCCTTTCTCTCTGTACTTTTTCTTAAATTTCAGTTTTCTTTGGTTTCAAAGCTATTAAATACTTTCTGGTTCACATGCCCCCTCACCGCTATCACATTCTTCTTCTTTAATCATCAGCTATTGTTTTCTCTGCAAATTGTGGGGATCCCATGAGTCCAAGAGTCTCATTCTCGTATGATTTTTGTCATTCAAATGCAATCCCAGTTGATCAACACCAATATCGATCAAATTCCTCTGGTTTGAACAATCCATCTTTTGATTTTGATTTCTGTGTCGGTGAAAATTTTGATCAGGAATCTTCTTCAGCCGATGAGCTTTTCTCATATGGTATTCTCCTTCCCTCTGAAATAAAGAAGAACAGGAACAAGAATTTTCCCCAGAAACAAATAGATCATGAGTTTCTGTTGCCCCCTCTGCATCAATCTCCACGCGCAGAAGCTATTCGAGAAAATGCCTCAACCGCCATGAAAGTTTCAAAGCCAGAGAGGCTCAAAGAAGAAGCTGATGTTAAAAAGCAAGGACACAATCACAAGTCATTTTGGCGATTCAAGAAGAGTAAGAGCTATGGAACTGGATATGGAAGAAGCTTATGCCCTTTGCCAATTCTATCTCGAAGCTTCTCAACGGGATCATCAACTTCACCTTCTACCTCATCAAGTGTTAAGAAGAACATGTTTGTGTCAAAAGAAGGTAAAGATTATTATAATAATAATACCCAGAAATTGCATGCTTCTGCAAGGTCTTCATCTTCTTCAATGGATCGCAACAGCAGTTATCTAAAACCTCCACTGAAGAAATCTCAAGCTTCTTCTGGTAATGGCATCCCTATTCTTCTTAATGTCCCATCTGCAAATCTATTTGGGTTTGGTTCAATCTTTTCCAGAAGTAAAGACAAGACAAAGAGAAAGTACTGATTAATTCATTTCATTGTGAGTTCTATTCCAGCAATTTTTCCCTTATCCTTAGATAGATTAGTAAACCGTCCAATATGGATCCTCCATCGATATTTCTTGTAAAGAAAGCAACTTTGTTTTCTTTTCTTTACTCCTGGGTGTGCCATGTGATAATGAATTGTGAGGTATGGGGAAAAATTGTATGATCAAAGACAAAGTCAAACAAAAGTATGTTTCATGGCTGTGAATAGGATTCATAGTACAATGGAGGCACATGATGTGAAACTGATCCTTGTATTGCTCTGCTTCTTGCTTATTCTTTTGTGTTTTGTGCTTTGATCATATCAGACAATGGGTGTATCTGATTATTATTAATTAATTAATTAATGCTTTTTCTTCTTCTGTGTGATCAACTTGAGATGGACCAATTAAGGGAGGAATACATACTCAACCTCATTTATATTTTGATTAATTAAAATATAACAACTTATCTCATTATAATCTCATATGATTGATGAGCCATTTGAAAAAATTCAAATATTATGATTTTAAAAAATTACAATTCAAGGAAAGAAATTGAGTTTTTTTATTTTTTTCAAATTATGAGGTTTATGTTTTTCAAAATCATAAAATTTGAATTTATCAAGATGATTTATCAATCATGAGGAATTAAAATGAGATGATTTATTATATTTTAATTAATCAGAATATAAATTAGGTGAACTTGTTAGAGCATATAACTAATTCTCCCAATTAAGTAATAATACAGAGATGGCGGTGGTTGTACAGTTGAATGCCAGAGGAGTTTGATCTGTTGTTTTTTTTCCTTCGTATGGGTGTTACGGTGAAATGCGAATTTTGTTCAATGTTAATTCTTGAGAAATTTTTAAAATTTGTTTGGCAATTAATCATGCTCATTATCTTAAAGTTAGTCTAATCTTCTAATCATTTTTAATTATAATACCAATATATATAATTCAATATACATTATCATCTTAGTAGAAATAAAACGCTGTTGAAGAATGCAATGAGTAAAAAAGGCAAAAATATTTTTTTTAATTTTTACTTTTACAATAAATTTTAAATTTTCTTATTTGATTTTTTAATTTTTAAAATTATGAAGATATAGTAGAGAATTTTCTCTTCTAAGTCAGTCAAATATTTGCATGGACATCAATTAACATTTTTTACTTTTGCCAATAAAGAAAGAGATTGTATTAAAATTAAAAAGAAATTAGAACGTCAACACAAGAAACCAAACAACAAATAAAATAAAGGACAAAATAACAGCACAGAGCATATCTAGAACAACAAGCATCTTAAAATTCTTCGGTATAGCAAGAACTTAAAATCAGATCAAAAGCAACTTCACGAACATCGTTAGGCTATAAGACTTGCATCGATGACAGATTTAGAGCCTATTTGTGATGGCGTTTTGCCATCCAATAAAGTGGGTTTTTTGTGAAAAAAAGTCCGGTGGTGATATGTTAGGGAATTTGGGTTGGTATTTTGGTAATTGAACCTTTTTTTTTAAGTATTTTGTGAAAAGAAATTCAAAAATCTGACTTTTTAAGAAAAAAAAAATTACTTCTATTATTACCAATTCAATTATAAATCATATTTACAATCTAACTTTTATCCTATTTTAAATTTATAAAAGTCATACGGAAAAAAAACCATTTTTGATACTGTTAACCTAAACAAGCCCTTAAAAAGTAAGACTCATTCACTCAAGCTGTAGCAACCTAAATGGTTATTAAATTTGTTTTTCTAAGAATCCTCTTATAAAAATGGTTCCTAATAAATTTTCTTGGGAAAAAATTAGGGAAAATAACAGTTAGGTCTCAAACAATAGAAAAAATGTCACAAAAGTCCCTTTGAAAAGCCAATAGTCAAAAAAGTCCTTAGGGACTTTTCGGACATGAATTCCCAATGTCCATTTACCAAAATACCCTCAAGCAATTTAATCACCGTCATTGGTTATAACATGTTATGCTATATTTATAACATCATAAGTCATATTAACAACATAGTCAGTTACATTTATAATATGTATATAAAATGCGTGATTGTGTCGCGTTTACAACCTCTTCAGTTACGTTTACAATTCATTAAATATAGCATAACATGTTGTAAACGTAACTGACTATGTTGTTAATATGACTTACGATATTGTACATATAGCATAAGATGTTGTAATCAATGATAATGGTTAAATTGTTTGGAGATATTTTGATAAATGAATATTGAGAATTCATGTCAAAAAAATCTCTAAGGACTTTACTGACCATTAATTTTTCAAAAGAATTTTTATAATATTTTTTTTATTGCCTGAGACCTAATTATCATTTTTCCAAAAAAACTATTCTCAACGAAAGAATCAGATCTCTGGCCCAGCCGATAACGATAGCGTTGACAAAGACTCTCGCCAAGCACCTGCCAATCTGACACCTAGTTGATAATCCTTGGTTGGACATCCACTAACTTGATTATAATAATTTTAACTATGCTGATATATATGCGTGTAAAAAAAAATTAAAAATGTCTCCGTTTTCTTGTCAATGTATAACTATTTATATAGTTTAGCCAACTATTTATAAGCTGTGAATGTTGTTCTTTAATTATCCAAATACACAAGACTTACTATAATATGTTTATTGAATGACTAAAACTGAGTGCTTTTATTAATTTTCTAAAATTTTTAATTTCTAAATTTTTTGATATAATTATATAAAAAATTGAAAACATACAAAAAAAACATGGGTCAATATAACGAAATGTTTGAAAAGAATAAAATAAAATTACACACAAACACCCAAAAAGCACTATTCATATGATTTATAAATTATATTTTGATATTGAAAAAAGGAAAAATTTTAGAAAAATATTTTCAAATTTTGAAAAGCCCAAATCAATGATTTCTTACTGAAATAAATTGTGAATTTCTAATCAAGTATAGTTAATACTTAAATTATTATAGGAAACAAAACTAATTTAGGATTTTGATATTTTGAAGATTTTTTTTTTTAAAAAGAAATTCTTGAATAATGAAGTTTTTATATAAATTTGAGAAAATTTCAGTTAAATACCATTTAAATTTACAAAACTCCAAAAGGTCTGTTAAAAAAGGGAAAGAACAAATTGACTATTGAAAAATCCCTAATTTATTATATATTTTTATATTTTATTTAGGGTTTTGTGATTAATTGAGGTTAAGAGTAAAAATACATTGAATTAGAACAAATTAGAGCAAAATTGTCAAAAAAATTGTAATTACTCTTAATCATTGATATTTCTAAGAATATTTAATGTTAGATTTATTTTTTTTTATTGTAAGAGCTTGAAGAAATTGGACCAAATTTGAAAATGGAAGTTTGGGCTCAAATTGCAAAATAATAGTTCAGCCCCACAAACATTTTACAAAATGAAGTTTAGTGCCTCCATGAACTTTTGAATTGTTTCAGTTTAGTCCCTGGTCAAAACTTGCGTCTTGATCATAGAGTAGACCATATTTTACACCTTGAAGAATCGACTTTTGGACGAAAGAAAGGGCACCGCGGGGACTCCATAGCCAAACCTTCGACCTTCCCTCTCTCTTCATCTCATCACCTTTACCTTCGCTCCACCTCCCGTCGCTAGTAAAGTTTTCCTTCTTCTCTTCCGTTACCTGTGACCTTCAATCTTTGTTCCTTCAAGCTTGATCTGAAAAACTAGAGGCGTCAAGACACAGAAGCTTAACATATCAGAGAGGCATACCAATTTTAGAGCTCAGGCGCCGTGAAAGGAGAAAAGTCAAACCTTTCACCATTTCCTCCTTTTCTTTAGATCATTCTTCACCTCATTTCACCACCTTTTTCCATCTTCGATGAGATAACAGAGACACAACATTGTGATTGTTTTCAGTGCTTGAGATAGGAGGCACCGCGGACCTCAAGAACCTTGTTCATTTTCACCTCTATCCGCCTCTGTCACCTTCTTCTCTCTCAAAGACCAAGCACCATTTAGGCCAAAATAGAGCCATGGATCTTTTAGATCATCGAACCTCCATTTTTTCCAGAGAGTTCTATGATTTTCGGTGAGCTTTGGGATTTCATTTTAACATATTTTCCACTATTGTTAAATGGATTGTTTGAATTCTGAAGAAGTTTTGATTCTTGTTAGAGATATAAGTGACAAAAATTCTCAATCCTTTATAGTAAGAGGCAATGGCATGAACTTGGAGCTTCAATATAGGAGTTTTGGCTCTTCCATTTATCTACTTCTACATTGTATTGGTGATTCTTGAAAGAAGCAAGCTTCACCCAAGAGGGAGGTGAATTGGGTGATGCAATAAATTTTTCAGTCGTTACGGTGATATGAAAATAGATAAAGAGAGAGTAGAAAAGAGATAATCAACACACAGAGATTTATACTGGTTCGGCCTAAAACCAGGCCTACGTCTAGTCCTCAGAGATCAAGACCTACTGAAATTTTTACTATTCTTCCAAGATTCAGTGGGCTCTCAGAACACCACAAGACAACAGTCATCCTAGCAAGGACTACGAGCATAAATACTCTAACGCCTAGAATAGTCTCTCCCCCTTACTGCAAGTCTTATGTGCAAAACAATCCCTATGACCTTTCTTTCCTTCTTATGTATGCAAGTCTTATGAGCAGCAACATTCTCTCTTGCCTATACCCTTATAAGTCTTACAAGCAACAACATTCTTTCCTTCTTACACCTTATAAGTTTTACGAGCATAAAGTCTTACTAGGAATTTTTTCAACGGCTTCCCCCATAAGAAAATCTACCCTCTCAAGGTCCCTTTACCTTGAGATCAAATGAAAATATAATTTGAAAGTGTATACAGACTCTCTCATAGAGTAGAATGATAATCACTGAAGTACAAAATAATTACAGAGACAAATATGAAAAAACAGAGACTCGTGTAAATTCTCAGCATATGCTCTCATTCTATATTCTTATATTGTCTGTCTCTGATGCTCTGTATTTATAACTATTTTGAGTTAGCCATTATGGAGTGTCCATTGTGAGAAGAGCATCACGGTGTGGAGCGTTTATGTTTTTAGACACTCTATGATAGGTCAACTGCATGTGAAGACAATTGTCTGGAAGTCGGTTTGTAATGATGATGTTTGCCGCAATTGACTTTCTCATTTGAATTTGTAATCCAAACATTCATTTTCCTATTTCACACTTAAAGTATATATTAAATAACGTTTAGATATAATAACAAGTGAAAACACAATGAGTAAATAACATTTATCTGTTTTCGGATTGTTCGCTGTGACCCTATATTGCATTCTGCTTTTAAGCCAGATGAACTTGAGTGCTTCCTCTCACTCGAGTGCTCTAGGAGTTCACACTCGAGTGTCAGCTTCTCACTTAAGTGTTTTTTTATTTTTGTATGGCTATACAGAGTTATCTTGATAACACTTTCGAGTGCATGGAATAACTTTCAAGTGTTGGGTGGTCACACTCGAGTGTACTTAACTGTAGTCACATTTTCAAGTTGTCTCTACCAAGTACTTTGTAAGAGTGAGCTTTGCACGTGCAAGAGTGTTTATTTCACACTCAAGTACACTATCTCAATACTCGAGTGCTTAGGCTATTTAGCATTTCTTCACTTGGTTCCTGCAGAAAGTGTAAAGTTTGCACTGGAAATGCAAATCGACACTCGAGTGCCTTACCCCTCACTCGAGTGCATAATCACATGTCATCTTGATGAAGTTTTCTATTTCTGTTTCAACATGCAAGATTGCATACGTTCACTTGAAAGTGTTGCTGCAAGACTCAAGTCTTGGTCTCTCACTCGAGTGGATCCACAGACACACGAGTGCACTTCATGGTTTCAGGATCTTGTTTCCTCTCGGCCAAACACTTGTATGGTTGCACTTTCAAGACTCGAGTGCACTTCTCACCAACACTCGAGTGTTGAGTCCTTCACTCGAGTGCATCAGGCATCTTTGATTCTGCTTGACTATTTATGAAACACTTGCATGGACATACTTCTTGAACCCGCGTGTAAAAGCATACATCACTTGAGTGCATCAACAAACTTTCAGGTTACTTCATCTGCTTCTATATGACACTTTTTAAGACTGTAAGATCATACTCGAGTGTTGCTTGTCTTAGGACTCGAGTGCACCCTTCACAGTCAAATACATCAGTAAAATTTCACTCTCTGACCCTGCTTCTACCTAACACTTGCAAGAGTGTGAAGCCATACTCGAGTGTTCATGCTTCCAGTACTCTAGTGCAACATCTTCACTCGAGTGCATTAGCAATTTTGCACAACAACTTTTTGTAAACTTGTAAAATGCATTTGATAATCGAATAGACTTAAGTTTACATCTTCAAAACATAAATTCCTTTACAAAATAATGTATTAATACTTTATTATCATCAAAATATAGATTCTAACAATTCCTAGGTCTTAGGATAAATTTTATAATGTTGGACTGATTTATTTTGATGTATTTGGAGATTGGTTGTAAGTTGAACCTTTGTTAGATGCTTAACATTGTGCTTAATTAGCTTAATTATCATTTCTTTTTCTAGTTAGTCATTGAATTAATGATTTTATAAATATTTTGTGCTAATTTCAAGGTGGCTTGATTAGTGCATCAATAGTGTCATGTGTTTACATTAGTTATTGAATATGAATTTATTAATTCTGTTTAGCATTAGGCTTTAACATCATTAATCTTGATTTTTCAATCATAAGGTAGGAATTTGGGATTTTGAAATGCTATGTTTTTACCAAGATGCCCTTCACTTTCTTTGTTTTTTTTAAAAAGGCAAGTTCACCTCACTTAAGGCATGTATGGATCTTTTTATACTTCATGCCTAGTGGACACAGTATTTTGTTAGCATCATAGTATCGACAAGGTAACATATTATCATATGGAAGCATGTTATTTAAAATCTCAAGGGTTTCTGAAAAATTCTTGTAACTCCATCTATGTCATGCTTTCAAGCTTACCAATTTTAATACATCTTTCAACAATTGGTATTTTTTACACCCCGGGTACGGCAGCTTCTCAGCATCACTGCACATATTATCATATGTATATGATTGCTCAAAAGGCTCTTTTCCTACATCATGAATAATATCCTCTATCCGATCATCCAGATCTGTGTCATTATCATCAAAGGCCACCCCCTGTTGAGATGCACTTGACATTTCTAATTATTCACCATGCTATACCCATATTGTATAACTCTTACAAAATCCTTCACAAATTAAATGTATATATATATATATATATCTGCAGCACTTAGTCACTTCTCATTCAAACATTCTACACAATGGCAATAAAATATCTCACTATCATCATCAGCATTTCTTCTAGAAAAGTCTAAAAAACCCCTCACCCCATTATCATATTCAACACTCATCAGTTTAGCTTTTATCTAACTACGATCCATATATTTCAACCCTTTTTCTTTTCTCTTTTCTATTTTTTCCCCTGGAAAAGGCAGGAGGATGATGAGAACATACAATCATTACACTCATCAAGTACCTAGTTTAACTACTAAATAAAAATGAACAAGTACATAGAAAACTGTATATTATAATGCATTTATATAGAAAAGATCAATTTGCTAGGCATCACTTCAATTAATTAATGGCAAAGACTAATTAAATTACCCATCAATCTCTCAAAGAAAGGCTTTGAAGACCAGAAACCACATAGCAAAGATCAGTTTAGTTTGATAGGGTGCTTTGCATGCTGGAAGAAAGGCTTTGGAGACCAGAAACTACACAGCAATAACCAAAAGCAAAATAAGCCTCAGCAACCACTTTGAAAGGAAAATCTCATTATAAGCCTAATTTGTATTTTTTTAACTCATATTTGACTCCTAAAAGACAAATCAAACAATTTAAGAAGCACAGTGGAAATTCAATATGAACTTTCTTAGAGTCATGGCAAAAACTAAATCTTCATATTAAAATCAAATAGAGAACTTTAAAATAAGTTTGACTAGTCACAAATAGAATATGCAATATAAACCCTTCCTCTATCTCAAAATTTTGTTCCCATTAACTTGTGCCCATCTTTCCTCTCACGTAAGAGTGAATTAACTTTTTTCTTTTTCAACATAACAAATAATGCAGCTATAATGGCACACGTGCGTATGCCAAGTTAAAACTGTAGTACCCTATCCAATAGCAAAGGGATAGATAAAAAAAACAACAACAGAATTTTTGAGATTTTAACAAAATTAAGAAGCATATCAGGAGACAATAACTATACTTGTAGCAATATACTAATAAATTATGGCATGCTAAAAACCAAGCAACATTTCTAGCTTATAAAAAATTCAACAAACAATGTGAGAATATATCAAAATCCTAAATCGATTCCTTTGCTTGACTTTTACTGACGTATTAGTATATAACTTAAGACTTTGAAACATACAAGGAATATATAGAGAGTGTATATAACTAAGTTATAAAAGCATTGAATAAAGTGAAAAATATGGGACAATGAAGGAACAAAAGAGTAATAACTTGTGCAAATGGCACTAGTTTACAAGGCAAACATTCACTAAAAAACATTTGTTTCATAAAAAATGAAAATTTATTTGTCTAAAAATCAATTGCTATGGATAAGTTAGATGTACATTCATGAACATAATGGTACTCCCTCCGGTCCTAAATATAGGACAAAGTTTGTAGTGTAATTTACACTACAAACTTTGTCCTATATTTAGGACCGGAGGTAGTACTAAGTTTCAAACCCAATGGGAAGTACAATGGAGTTTTAGTTGGATATGCAGCCACTTAGAGTAAGAGAAGTTACAAACTCTTGAAATCATGGATAAATAGTAAATGCAAAACCTAGTATCAACATAATTAGAAAGTTTGCACATAATCCTTCAATGAAGGAAATTTGAACTCTATATGCATTATCAAGGTACATATAGCAACTGGATCCAACTTTTCATACTAAAGGTATATAAATACTAGTTTTAAAACTTGCATTAGAAAGCTATGCAGAATTTTCATGACTTTATATTCAATTTAAACCCACATAGCAAATGTCATAATGTGACAATCTAAGACAAGAAAGTATAAATAAAATAATCTCCATGATCATTAATGAGAGCTTAAAAAATCTTCCATCAATTAAAAAATTTGAAAACTCCAACCAATTTCAAGTTCAAACTTTGCCACAAATAAGACAGTTAATGACAACAATAAAATGATGAGACAATTCACCCTTGTAAGTAGACCCAAACCCACATGTTCCAATTACATTTTGGAGGCTAAACCTAGTATCTGAAGTTATCATCACTGAGTTCAATAGTAAGAGTGAGAGCAAGATAGAGAGCAACATTGGGCATATTCAAACAAAGCCATAATTATAAAACAGAACACCTCTATTTCCCACTTCAAGCATATTAGGATTTGATGCCAAACATGGTTAAACCAACCCGAAACAATATCAAAAGGATCAAGTTCAAATTATTAACATAAATCAAAACAAACCTGGACAGTTGCTTCACATGTCAGAATCGCTCCTTGTGCTCCCATTTGGAAGAAGAATGATAAGAGAGGCTTTTAAGGGAGGAGGAGTCGAAGCTGGAATGTTGTCGATTGATGGTGAAATGAAGGTCGACTACCGGTAAGGTATGGGTAGTGACTACTATGACTCTTCCTCGGCTAATACAAACCCAGCCCAATGCCTCCCCTGAGCTTGTGAACAAGAACACCGTTAGTTAGATTGTGATATTAGGTTCAGAGAGAAAGATTGCTTCAGATTCAAAGAGAAAGAGGTTGGCGGAGTTGGAAACAAGAACACTGTCAGAGAAATTTCAGGGAAAAATGAGTTTAGAGAGCAAGCTTAGATTCAACGGGAGGAAGAGAAGAGTGAAATTTTAATTAGGGTTCACCATATTTGAGACCGATTATTCAAAATAACTGGTCTTAAATATGTATTTTAGACCGGTTATGAAAATAACCGGTCTAAAATGTTTCAACTTTTAGACCGGTTATATCTTATAATCAGTCTAAAATGTAAAACAAATTATTTTTAAATTTAGTCTTTTATTTATACCAGTTATAGAGATAACCGGTCTAAGAAATATATTTATTTTTAATAATTTTTATCATTTTTATACCGATTTCTCATAAATGAGGTCTAAATAATTTATTTTAGACCTTATATCCAGGGAATCGGTCTCAGAAGTACTCTATAATTAAAAAAATGCCACTACTCATACATTTTAGACCTTATCCTTATATAACTGGTCTAAAAGTGTTGGTTTTAAATACATATTTTGCATTAGTGACTCTCGACCTTATGAGCTTCCCTTGCCAGTATGACTGCACATTCTATAGCTTCTCTGCAACAGTAGAATAGTTCAATGATCATCAATCTTAGCTTGAAAAGGGTGATTAGCGCTACTATCCCTAATTAACATGTTAATAGCTTTAAGGAAATCCGAAAAAACCTATATATTTGTGAGACTGAGGGATTGGCATACCTCTAGACCAGTTTTAATAGCCAAAACTTCAGCTATTGTTACTGGGTATAAACCCATATTTTTTTGAACCCATAATTCATGCCTAATTTACATCTCTCATCACACCCCCACATGCCGCTTGATTTGGAGGATAAATAAACGCATCCATATCAAGCCTGACTGCACCATTACAAGGGGAGACTATGGAGTAGGACTGGTCATATTTCCTTGATATATCATATGTCGTATCCTTATGTACCCCTTCTATTTGGTAGAATAAGAAACGATAAATAACCTCTTTCATTTATGCTTCATGTGTTTGCACAACTTCTTGGCATCTATATTTCCATATCAACCAACAAGTATATTCAAACACATACTGCAAAGGTCATTTGGAGAACCTAGGTGATCCTAGATGATGAATTGAATTCTAATGCAGCCATACCTGCAAATCACAAGAAAAGAAAGCAGAATATTTACTAGGATTAATCAATTCCTTCCATATCTATTTCGCTTTTTTGCAGTCTCTCAAACAATGTATAACACTCTCCTCACATGAGCATCCAAGTGGACACTCGGGTAACATTTCTATTCCTCTCCTTGCTCTCAAGGAATTTGTCATGATTCTCTCTCATGGGAAACCTACTAGATAAAGAATTTGACTTTCTCAGGCAATTGCCAACGCCAAAGTTTTTGCCAAACTGGGTTCCTAACACTTGAGTATGGTTTTGATAGGAATTTATAACCAACCTTCACTAAGAAATTGCCATCTAGTGTACTATTCTAGTAGACGAAATCATCTTGGATGCGTGTAGGAGGTCAAATTTGCATAAGCACTTTGATAATCCATTTCGGGAAGAAATTTATCCATTTCTCCATTTCGGGAAGAAATTTCGGGAATTTGCAAACGCGACTGAGCTTCTGTTTTTCTGAAAATTTCAGTTTTTCAGTTTTTCAATTCTTCAGAAAGATGAGAACCAAAAATCTTACTCCCATAGAATCCTCTGAATCCCAACAACATTCTGATCCTCTTTCCTCTCCTCCCAAAAAGAGAAGAAAGTTAACCCCGAGACCAAAAGCTAAAATCCCTCTTCAACCTTAATCACAACCGAAAGCCAAAGGAGTAGTGATTAAAGAGCCCATTGTGACAAGGGCTCAATCTAAAAAGAGTACCTCAACCGGAAGAGGAAAGAGTGCCAAATCTCCCTCACCTCCTCCCTCATATTCCTCTACCCCTTCTTTCACTCCAAAGCCCTCCAAAAAGCCTAAATATGACAGAAATGTGGCTAAGGCTATGGCTGGGATCATTGACCAAATGGAGAAGGGTCAATCTTCTAAGAAGTCCAAGATATCGGAAGCAGAGATCACTACCCCACCAAAAGGTTTCAATGTCAGCAAATTGGTGGAGTCTCCGAAGTACTTGTCTCAGTTCTCCAGAAAGAAAGTGTGTAAGACACACTATATTGATCTGAAGTTACTTCAAGAGGTAGTGAAGCATGACCTAAGTCCTTATTTAGATCCCTTTATGTCTTGGCTATCTATTAGATTACCATTTTGTACTAAAGTGATCACCCATTTTTATTGTAACTTAGAGATCATAGATGAGCCTAACCGAACCTCAGTAGAGGAAGAAATAACCACAACTGTGAGAGGCCAAAAGATTTTAATTTCTCCATCCAGAATTAACCTGTGGTTAGGAATAGAGAACCCCCCAGATGATATATATTCTGAACTTGAGCCAAATCAAATTTTCACTATTCTCAAACCCGGTGAGTTAGTTGGCCCACTAAACTTTAAATCGAGTGATATGTGTGATCATCATAGGGTCCTTTGGTACATTTACTCTAGGTCCCTAGTGAACAAAGCCAACAATTACACCCATTTCTCTGATAGGGACTTTAGGTGGTTTGCTTCACTGCTTCTGAAGGAACAGAAGGATCTGGGAGAATACATTTTCTCAAAGATGAAAAGGTATAAAGTGGATGGGAAGGCTACAACTCCAATGCCATATCCCCAGATTGTGTCTCTAATTCTGAAAGAGAACAAAATATGGTATTTGGATAGCAAGGAGCCAATTGAGAGGTTGACTCCGGTTGGAAGGAATCAAATTGGGAAATTGAACATCGATATCCCTCTCAAAGGCCCTCTGGAGTCTGGGTCCAAGAAGAAGAGGAAAATCACTGAAGTAGAGACCAGTAAGTTGGATGACACTCAGTCATCGGTTCTAGCTGCTACCACATCATCGCCATCCTTCCTCAATGCCACTCTCCAGCACTTCATGGAGAACATACTCAGAGGCTTCCATGTGGACATAGCCAACACAAACACTGAGCTAATCACCAATACGAACTTCAAGATGGGGGAGCTGGTTGAGAGAATAGACAAAAGGCATGAGGAGTTGGTTGAGAGAATGGATAGAAGGCATGAGGAGTTGCTAGCAGAGCAACGTGCCCAGGGAGAGACATTAAGACTGATTCTGGCACGATTGGACTCCTTGGGTCCTGGACCTTCTGCCGGTCCCTCCTCATCTGTACCACCACCACCTCCAGAGAACCCTCCTACTGATGATCCTATTCCTGAGGCTGAACCATCTACCCCTCTGGTCTCTGATCCACTTGAGCCCCAAGGCAAATATATTTTATTCACAGTGGATGATCCTGATACCCATGAGACCACACATATCATCATTGATGATTCACCTCCCAAACCTCAACCAGAAACCGCTCCTAAACCTATTCCCTCTCCTACCCGAACAGAGGAAATATCTCCCTCTTCCTCCCCTGAACAACATACACCTGAGGTTGAGATTACTCCTGAGACTCAGACCACCCCAGAAGGAGAAACCTCTACTATAGTTGTCTTCCAACCTTCTCCTCCTGGCGATGACATCCATATCCTTCCAGTTCATCTGCCTGACCCTGTGCCCTCTATTTCATTTGATTCTTTGGATTCAGATGATTCCATGGTCTTTCCAGTGACACCCATTTCCATGGTCAAGCCTCCTAACCCTCCACTTGATTGATGAAGCCAAAAAGGGGGAGAAGAGCTTGAGAATGATTTTGTGAATGTGTCCTAGTTTATTTTGGGGTATTTGGGTGTACATGGGATTTTAGGGAGCATTTTGAATTTCTTTAAATCTTATCTTGTAATTTGAAAGTTTTAAGTTTAATGCAAGTGTGTTGTGATTTCATTTTGAGTTCATTAAAGTTTTGAATTATGATACATGTTTGGACTAATGAAGTTGTTATGTATGCAAGGTATATTAAAATTTAATAAGACATATTTAATTAAGAATTCAATTTGAAAAATCATGTTCAAAATCACCAAGTTTTGTCATCATCAAAAAGGGGGAGAATGTTAGATCTCATGTTTTGATGATAACAAAAGAATGGTTTGAAAAGGAAATGATTAACAAACAAGTTTAAACAAAGTAATGACAAGAACAAGCATCACTTGAAGTAAGCATTGGAGTAATGAAGAAAGACCAAGAGAAAATGCTGAGGAACTTGATCAGAAGCAAATTTTCTAAGGCATTACTCGAGGAGCTACTCGAGTAATGAGACAAAACTTGAAATAACCAGAGACAACTTCCAGTAACCTGCCAACGTTACTCGAGGAGCTACTCGAGTAATAGTGTAAAAATTTTCAATGTGCTCTCGGCCTGCTAATGTTACTCGAGGAGCTACTTGAGTAACCAGGTAAAAACTTGGAGTTGCTCTTGGCCTGCCAATGTTACTCGAGGAGGTACTCTAGTAACCATATGAGAAACTTCCAGTTGCCTTCAAGTTTTCCCAATGATACTCGAGGAGCTACTCGAGTAACTCTATTTCTGAAAATATGTAACTCTGGCACTTTGTACCACTGCCAGAGGAGCTACTCGAGTAACATACTAAAGTAAGTGGAAACTTGAGGTTGGTACCCGATTAACTTGATTTTCTCTTTATTTCATCTTCCTCGAGTCCTTACTCTAGTAAACAAGTTTCTAATGTTTTATGTTAAGTGGATTCCTCGAGTATGTACCCCAGTATGCAGAAATATTTTCAAAGTAAACTTCAAGTCATTACCCGGGTAAGTCATGCACAAAAATATCAGTTACTCGAGGTGGTACCCGAGTAACCTATGCAAAAATGAGTGCATTACTTGAGTCAGTACCCGAGTAATGAGGTAAGTGCTCTCGGCATTAAAATCCTGCCAACATTACTGGAGTAGAGCATCGAGTAATCAAAAGTTTTTTAAAGGGTTACTCGAGGTGTTACCCCAGTAACCTATGAAGTTGTAAAAGCATTATTGGAGTAGGTACCCGAGTAAATAACTATTTCCAAAGGTTTGAAATTTAGTTTACTTCATGCACTACCCGAGTAATCTTGTATTTATTCATTGACTTGCAGTTGAACAATGATTTCTCGATGTTACTCGAGTAGGTACTCGAGTAAACTTCAAGGGATACTCGAGGAGCTACTCGAGTAAGCATACCCAGAAATTTAGAAATCATTCAAACTTTCATTATATTGTTTCCTATATGATTAACCTTTCATTGTATTAGTATTCTTAGTCTATTTACAGATAAACAATGAAGAAATCATATCAAGAGATGGAAGTCAAATGAAACGTTCAAATGCCAACCACCGCCAACGAATATTTTTCAAAAAACTTGAAAAGTCAATAGTGGCTGCGCACTCACCAACGGACGAAAGGAAATGTTCCAACGGTCATCACCAACATACCTATATATATGGGAACATTTAAATAGAGAAAAACAACAAGCACACACACATACGAATTACTAAGTTCATTGCTCTGTTTTCACGTTGAAATTGTATTTCTATGCTTCAGTGATTCTCATTCACTCTGTAAGAGAGATATTTCATTCATACTCAATATTTGTTATTGAGATAACTTAAGGTTGTGGAACCTTGAGTTGGGATTGGATTACAACTTGTAAGGGGGAGCGAGTGTCCAGGAGTAGGAACTTGCTTGTACTGAGGTGCCAAGAACCCACTGAATCTTGGAAGTTGTAGTGAAACTCTCAGAGAAGCTCTGAGAGCTGGACGTAGGTCAAAGTGGTTGTAACCGAACCAGTATAACTCCTGGTGTACACTTCGGTGATATTTCTCCTTACTCATTACTGTTTTTAATTCCACTGTTAAAGTTTTATATTTCCGAAGAAATTTTAGTATCACCCAATTCACCCCCCCTCTTGGGTGAAACGCTTGATCTAACACATGTGATTAGAATCCCAGCCCTAGCTTATTGGATCAGTGAGAAACCTAATTACTAATTTACACTACTACAGAATTATGATATAACCACCCCAAAGGACGTCCTAATTTTAAAATTGGGTGGTTAAAAAGGAAGGTGGTGTCATTTTTGTAATTAACTGTATGTAGGGAAACCTTTAGACATCCCAAATTTATATTTAGGACGCCTAAAGTGCTTCATGGCCCGAATTCAAATTTTCCAAAATTTTTTTAAGTGCCATAAATGGGGTTTAGGCATCCCAAAATCTATTTGGGACTCCTAAAGTCTTACTTTAGGCATCCCAAATGCATTTGAGATGTCTAAACCTGGGACTTTAGGTATCCCAAATGTCATTTAGGACGCCTAAAGCCTTGCTTTAGGCGTCCCAAATGGATTTTGGGACGCCTAAACTCATCTTTAGGCATCCTAAATGGCCATTTGGTATAGTTAAAGGTGTCCCTGGATGCATGTCACACACTTGTCTGACATGCATCTTCTCACACACACACACCCCCTCCTTTACTTTTTGACCATCTCCCTCCTTCATTCATTCATTGTCTTCTTCACAACTCAACTCGTCTTCTTTGGCGTTCTGGGCATTATCCTCCTCCCTTCTTCTTCTTATCTTCTTCAACTCTTCCTCCTCCCTTCTTTGTCTTCTTCACAACTCGTCGTCTCCTCCCTTCTTCTTCAACTTTAATTTAATCTTCCTCCTCCTCCCTTCTTTGTCTCACGCGTCCCCTGTCCTGCTCTCTGATTCACTTCCTCACTCTCGGAACCCCTTCTTCTTGCTACGGATTCTAAAGAAATCAAAACACACCATTGTGACGACCTCCACCTCCTTCCTTCCATTGTGACGCACGCAGCTCCCCCCTGTGGTTAGTTTTTTTTTAAAATATGAATTTACTTGAATTAAATTTAAACTTGCAATGTGAAATTATTTTATATGATTTTAGTTATTGGAGTGATTTTACCTTGTGATTGAATTTTTGTGTGTTTTTTGGCCAGAAGCATAGAATCGTTGTTAGCTAGTAGATTGTTTGACTTGGAGTGATTTTAGTTATTGGAGTGATTTAACTTGCACCAATATATTGTTTGATATGTATGGAACTTGAAAATGTTTGTTTTATATGTATGGAGCTTGGAAATTGAGAGGGAAAAAATGTATGTATATTATTATAAATAAATAGAACTATTGATTGATTTTGATGAAATAAACAACAATTAAACATAGTAATTTTTGTTTCTTTAAATATGGTCGGTTTTATTTTATTTAGATTAGATTAGTATGATTATTATTAGTGTAGTGGTGAAAATCTTATTTTAAGATAAAGAGATTAATAAGATAAAGACATTGATCATTAATAAATTTATAATTGATTATTAAGAAACACAATATACTTAATAAATAGATTGAAATATATTCTATGAATCCTTCTCTTCAAATTATTATAAGTTCTTTATGTCCTAGAATAGAAAAAAATTGAATATTTATTTGAAATTCTATATTCTTTAGTGGTAAGTTTTTTTTTTTCAATTTTCCCATAGAATTCATTTAGTGGTTTTTTGATTTCATACATTCAATAATTCATTCCTTATTTTAATTCTATTATAGCATCTTCCACGGTCTCTGCACAAACATGGAAAGACGTGATTGGTATGGATTCTTATGCCCTGCGAATATGACAGGGGATACCAATACTGTGGCGCATAAGACTCACTATGTCGGCTACACAATGGGAGAGACCAAACTTCGTTGTTATCTAGCATCCATTGTTTAACGGTTCATATTTTCATTTCGTCAATTTAAGAAGTTTAATAAATAATTGCCTTATCATCTAACTTCATTTTAATCTGTACATGTTGTTATAGTTACTAGTAGGGTTTGTGTGTTATATGTCCTCGCCGCAACGTAGTCTATTAGTTTGATCCCTTAAGTAAAAAGCCAGACAAAGATATAAAATCTGTCTTCAACACGTAAGTTATTCTGTTTGTATTTCATTAACTCTTAAAAAAATGAATAGTTCTAATTTCTGTTAATTTTGATTTTCATGATAGTGCTTGTCAAACATATAGAGTCCTAGGCGGGTCACGTGAGGGTACAGTTGTTAACAAGCCAAAGTGGTTTTATCCGATAGTAAGTAGTTTCGATTCTAATTGTTTCATTGATGGTCATTTTAGACATACCTTTATTGATTTTAATAACCAATTGCATGCCTTTGATTTAAAGTGCCCTCGACAACCTGGCAACACTGAATGCGGATATTATGTTATACTTTATATGTATAACATTACTTAAAGTGGAATTACTAGCGATTTTAAAAATGTAATCGCTTCTTCATTCTTAAATGATAATATTTTTGGTGTTCTAATCGAAATGCTAATTAATTCATTTGCTTGATTCATTTCATCAAAGCTTATTTTCTAATTTTTAGATTTTTGATAATGAAGATGCCTACCTACATGAAGACCTTGATTTGATCAGAGAACTTTTGGTTGGACATCTTCTTCAACATATAGAGCAGTAAAATTTTTATTTATATCAGTTTGTAGTTGTGTGATGACAGCGTTTTGACACTTTCTGGTTGTTATTGTTGATATATATAGTAGTAGGTTGTATGAGTTGTTATTGTATGTATATATAGTAAATATTGTAGTACTGGATGTCCTTACCATTTTGTAACGGACATTATGGTTTATGTATCCATTTTCTATTCTGTTTCTGTAGTTTTAATTCGCTGGGTAATTCAAAATGTAAATGATCATTTAAAAAAAATCTAACCTTTTAACATCCCAAATTAAGAATTGGGACGTCTAAAGTCCCTTTTTGGAGGATTTTAGACATCCCAAATTGTTATTTAGGACATCTAAAGTCTCACTTTAGACGTCTAAAGTCTCACTTTAGACGTCCCATTTTTTTGGGATGTCTTTTCTTAAAACATACTATGCCCCCAACATAGACGTCCCCCCGTTTTTGAACGTTAAAAGTACCAAAATTGGGACGTTAAAATCCCTTTTTGTAGTAGTGCTACCTCTACTACTAATTAACAACATTTATAATACCCATATCAATACCCCCTAAAAAACCCTTGCCTTCAAGGGTTGTCAATCACAAATGAAGGATGCTGCTGCTGCAACTGATAGAGCCATACCCATAATTGCCAGGGAGGATGATTGCCAAAGTTTTAAATAGTTAAGTGTTCTTTTTAGTTGTCATAGTGTGTCTTAGCTTTGTTGTTAGTGAGATTTTGAGTTTATTTTAGTTAGTTGTTAATTGTTGGAGTGTTTGATAGTGGTTTAGTTATTTCTCATGTTCATAGTTGTTTTGCATATTTAAAAAAAAACAAAAAGTAATTTTCATTTTGTTGCTTTGCTATTATGTTCTTAGTGGCCATTGTGTGATTTACTATTGTTTTGTGGTAAGCAACTTTGCATTCTTCATCCTTGAAAAGCTATTGGTTGAAACTTGAGATTCCAGGTAGCTATCACATTTTGTAAGTTGTGCTTCCAGTGACTCTACTTATATACTCGCAGTTTGAGGTACTACTTCATTGCTATACCAACTTGTTCTCCTAAAAGGTGAAGTCTGATTTGACTGTGTCTTTACGCCTTGGGGTCAAATATAAAATATTTTTAATTCTAGAATTGCAGTATAATGCAACACTCGGGTCGTCTCACTTGAGGAGCCTTTATTGAACTACCTAAGTAAACTAATTATCATGCAAATGCAATTAAAACAAGGGGAAAATGATTTTTGGATTTTTGAAATTAATAATTAAAAGAAAATGCAATTGTTAATTAAAAGCTAATATAATATTTTTGGTATTTTTCTTATGAAAATGGAGAATGAGTAAAAGTGAATGGAATGGTATGGAGTGGAAAATATCAATAAAGAATGCTCTTGGTGAAGAAGTGACAATCCTTGCTCAAAAAGATTATGAGAATTAACACTCATTAAGTCTCAAGAACAACCTTAAGATAACACTTGAGTTCAATATTCCCAATTAATAGTAGTTCCTACAAACATAGCTAACTACTACCTCTTGAGATATTGTTTAAAACCACTTAATGTGCAATTGAAATTTGAATAATGCAACATGAGTCTTTTTGGATTTGAGTGCTAAACAGCCCCTCAAGGATACAAATCAACCACATTAACTAGACAATAACACGCTAATTAACATAATTTCATTGCAACCATAAAGAAATTCAAACATATATAATTTTCATATTATAAAATTCAATCTCAACTACAATTATCAAACCAAAAGAGACAATTAACATTAATCCAAATTCCAGAGTCACATATATAAAAATTCCTAAAACTAGGCAATTCAAATATATATAATTCTAGGCTAATGGAATGATAACAAAACTCCCCTTTGTAGTCTAATAAACTCAAGCACAATTCATCATCACCAAGAAGCACAAATGAATCAGCCTCTCATTGCTTCAATTTGGCAGCAACTGGTTCAACAAGACAATGAAGATCCATAAAAAAAAATGAAGAACCGACACCAAGATTGGAGAAAAGTGGAATGGTGAATAGGGACGGTAGGGCTTTGGTCTGGACGCGTAGTGTGTTAACGATGGTGGTGGTCTGTGAATGGAAAAGATGATGCTGGTGGTGTAGTAGAAACCGAGAACAGAGGAAGACTTGTGGTTCACAGTGGTGCTTGGTCTGGACGAAAGGAGGAATGAGGAAGATGGTTCGGTGGTGGTGTGCAGGTGGTCTGCGGCGCTCACTGTCTGCCCCGTCTCTGTGATCTGCTTCTCCTCAGCTCTCAACGGTGTTCAACTCTGGCCCTTGGTGTGAGTGGGTCGCCAGCGGCAATGGTGAAGGAGGTAAAGGCCGCCGGCGACACAAGGAAGGAAGAAAGGAAGGAAGGAGATGATACGATAATCAGCCGTCCCCTATGTGCGGCGACTGCCTCCTGTATATCAGCTATCACTCCCAGCTGATCTCCTCTCTCGGGTCTGTCCAGTCGGGTCTCCCTCTTGGGTTGAAGTTCAGTCTGTTCTCAAGCTTCAAATGCAGGCGGGCCCATGACCAGTTACCTAATTCCCTGGTCTCTGTTTTTTTCTCCAGCCCAGTTGGTATGTGTTCTTTGCTAATGAAGAAGGGGAACAGTACGTAGGTCCTGGTCAAAACGCAAGTTTTGACTAGGGACCTATTTACAAACTTAAAAAGTTCTAAAGGAAGGACCAAAGTGCAATATTTTGAAATAGTTGTGAGGCTGGTTTAAATTTTCTGAAACTTTTGGGTCTTATCTGTATTTCTCACTGTCATTTTTCTTCATTATTTTGTAATTTTTTCCAAAATCTAGGGCCCCTTTCTGTGATTTTCCCCAATCTTTAAAATATTAATTTGACCTCCAAAATCCCAAATTTTCTTCCAAATCACCTACAATACAATATTAAACATCATGTAGCATTAAAAGTTCAAGGAAAACATTTGTATAAATAATCAACAAATTTATGACAATTTTGCCCTTAATTACAATTAATTCAATACAAATATTCCTAACTAAACTTAATGCTTAATCATGTGATATTATCCCATAAAATCCATTAAAAATCCAAATTTAATTATGAAATATTACATAAAAATATGGTTCAATCAAACTCTTACCTTGCAACTCCTATTTGCCTCTTGTCACATTGTGTTGCACTTGTCTTGTTGTTGCTAAAACTGGTCTTACTCTTTAGACACTTGAACTTTATTGGTTTTGGTTAACTCTTTTGGTTGTCAAAGATTAGTTAACTTAGTTTCTTGTAAGTTGCTAATTTTTTCTGTATACAACCTTTCTTCAATTGACCATTTGACCAATTACTTTGCTGTAATTTGCGTGTCTTTGAGTCTCCTTACTGTGTATGAATAGATCTCAGAAAACTGAACTTGCGCCTTTAGATAAAGATATTAACAAGACAATTAGGTTTCTTAAGAAAGGTAAGAAAGCTGAATCATCTAGTGTAGGGCTTGGACAAGTCATTGACATTGAAGTTGTTGCATATACTTGTGATAATTCTTCTCATATTGGCTCTTGATTCATTGTAGATCGCCATCTTGCCATGGATCCAGTTCCTCCTCCAGAAGGCATACCTCTACCCATTGGGGAGCGTAGAACTATTAAAGATCTTACCTCTTCTATTGATATTATTGATCCTTTCCTCTCTTGTCCTGAATTTAATATTAATTTTGAGTTGAAAGGTCTATTGTTGAGTCACTTACCAAAATTTAATGGTTTACCTGTAGAAGACCCTAACAGGAACTTGAGGAATATGTATACAAAACTCCATGAAACCAATGGGGGTTGATCTAGATGAGATGTGCCAGAAAGTCTTTCATTTTACACTGGAAAACAAAGCTAAGGAATGGTTCTTGATGCTACCTCACTACAATCCCAATGCCTTAGCCTCTTGGGACACCTTGAAGAGTGCCTTTTTGGAAAAATACTTCCCTTCTTCAAGGATAACATCTCTCACTAAGGAAATCTTCTATGCTAAACAAGGCCTCCATGAATCTTTTTATGAGTATTGATGTCAATTTCAAGAACTCCTAGCAAAGTGTCCACATCATCAAATCCTAGAAGGGGTTGCTTCCTCAAGATAGAAAGAGTTTGGATTCATCTTCTGGAGGCACTATTCAATTGCTTACACTTGAAGAAGCTTGGGCTTTAATTGAGAAGATAGCTAGTAATGATCAATAATTTGAAGGGTTGGATGCTAGACAAGTCCATGAGGTCTCACATGCTTCAAGATCTTCAATGGAGTAGATAATTTGTCATCCCAAATGACAGATATAAGAACTAACCTCAATAAGCTCATGGCCCATCTAAACAATGTGAACATTCATGGGTCATATTCTCAAGCTCTAGTGGCTCCTAGCTATCACATATGTAGCTCTCACATGTATATTGCTCTTAATTGCCCATACCAACTTGGAGAGGTCTTAGCTATATTTCAAGGGAGACAAGGACAAAATCAAAGACCTTGGAATCCCTGCTTCAATACATACAATGAGGGTTTGAGGTCCTATCCCAACTTTGGTTAGAGTAACTAAAATCAATTCCAAGGGAGTTCTTCAAATCAAGCTCCAAATCAAGGACCTTCAAACCAATCTAATCCCCAACAAACAATGGTTGCTACACCTGAATCCCATGCTACTAAAGGTGACATCTCTCAACTTCTCAAGTGTATAAATAGTGTGTCATCTTCCATGGGTAACTTGTCCTTAAGATTTGATGAAGAGAGAGCTCAAACCAATTCTAAATTTTCTGATATTGGGACTAAGTTTGACATAATCTTCAACAAGTTGGAGTTGTTAGATTCAAAGAATGCTAACCTTACTTCATTTGTCACTCAAATGTCTGATAGCCTCAATGAGCAACAAGTTAAAAGTGGACAAGGGTTGCCTTCCAATACTGTGATTAATCCTAAGGATTTATATGCTATCTCCTTGAGAGGTGGTAAACAAGTGGGTAAACAAGTCCAATTTGAAGAAAATATTGAGAGTTTCAAATCTGGAATGCATTCTAGTGATAAGCACAATGAAGAGGTTAAGGTTCTATTGCAACCACAAGTAAAAGATATTGATGGTAGTGATGATTCTGATCAAAGCACTCACCTTGCTATTGGAAAATCTGAGAGTATGGTTGAATATAAGCTTTTACAAAGGCATTCTTCTCCAAATTCAAATATGGATAGCAAGCAAGGAGTGTCAACGTCAACAAATACTAAGGTACTTGACCCTTCAACTTCTTCTTCTTCAAGCAAAAGGGAAGTTAAAAAGGTAAATCTCTTTGAAATTCCATTTTCTAATTCATATGTGCTTAGCAAGAAGGTTTCAAATGAAAAGAAATTTCTTGATATGATGGATATTTTTAGTATGATTGAAGTTAATTTGCCTTTGCTTGATGTAATATTCCAAAAAGTGAT
This sequence comes from Inga oerstediana, assembly GCA_963210345.1. Taxonomy (NCBI): domain Eukaryota; kingdom Viridiplantae; phylum Streptophyta; class Magnoliopsida; order Fabales; family Fabaceae; genus Inga; species Inga oerstediana. The sequence continues at coordinate 75,495,658 of OY723401.1, read as the reverse complement.
TAAGGGCTAATGACTTTAAAAGTGGATATAATTATTGTTGAATAAACACTTTTGGAGAATGTGTGATGGGAATTTGGATATTTTAATGATTCCAATGGCTTCCTTGTGAAAATTCATGTGGGGAGAGTGTTTATTGTGAAATTGGAACCATTGGGAACAATCGTGCTAAGGTTGAAAACTCTGTCCATTGAAACTCTGTACAGGGCAGCCAATTTGTATGGACGTTTTAAATAGGCAAATGGTGTCTAAAAATTCTGAAATTTTCCAGTATTAAAGTTCACATGTCAAGCTTCAAAATGAACATATAATTTGTATCATTTTGATTTGTGACCTAAGAGTTTTGGATTTTTGAAGTTTGCCCAGCGAAATTAATTATTTTCTGGAACAGTATGCAAAGATTGAAATTCTGGGAATTTTGTGGTGATTTACAGTAATGGCCAATATTTTTCCTATGAAGAGGACTTAAATATCTTTCATTTGGCTTTGGAATCACCTCATTTCGATTTTTCTAGAATTAGTTATGATTTTTCAAAGTTAGGGCAGAAAATCTGCCAGAATTTCTGAGAAATCCGAAAATGGGAAATTAAAAATTATGACATCATCATATTGTATGATGACATCAGCATGGACTTAAAACCAATTACACCATCTTCATCAGCCATTCCCGACCATATTCAGAAAGCAAAAGGACGTGAGAGGGAGCTTGGAGAAAAGAGAGAAAAGAGGAAGAAATCTCGCAAGGTAAGCCGATTTCTCCGACGATCTAGCTCCTAACGCGTACAATCCTTCTCCTAAGCTATTCCTCTATGTGAATTAAGGTTTTGAAGCAAAGAATTTGGTGTTTCAAAGAGGCTAGGGTTCAGCCAAATTTGGGAAAAACTAGAAGGAGCTTGAGGTAACTTCCAAACTTTCGTATATTGCTTATTCTGGCTGCTGTGGGCAATTTAATCGGTGAAATTTCGCCGGATTGCCATTGGTTTTAAAGTTTGGAAATGATATGGCCTAGGGGTTATGCTGCCCAAATTGGGTCTTAATGTTAATTGTAACCTAATGTAATGGTTAATAAAGTGGTTAGGAGTAGAAAGGAACGCGTTTACGGAGCCGAAATCGTAAAACCCCGATTTTCCCCGGAGAACTCATAAATTTCGGCCAGCCCTAGAAATGGGTCTTAGAGTTGGATTTTCAATGATTTGATGGTTCCATTGAGTTCAGGGGCGAAAATTAGGTGGGGTTACAGTTGGGCACTTTTTCAAAAAAGGCCGAGAAAGCATAATTACGGAAACACCCCTAAAACCCTAAAAGTAGGGCTGCCAAGGGCAATTTCGTAATTTTACATTGAATTTGATAATTCCAAGTCCGGAAATGGATTCCTTGGGCTGAAATATGTTAGGAAAGCCCATATTAGAATTTCGGGAAAAGTGCAACCGGACCGGGTACGGCGGGCCCGGGCCGAGTCCCCGGGGGTATTTTTGTAAATTTTCATTATAGACTCATATAACCCCAAGTAACACTATGGAAGTGTCTAAATAGTGCATTTGGAATTGTAGGATTCGACATTTGCCGCCCTCGTGAGCCAACTACGCCAGCGAACGTCAGAAAGGAACGAGGTAGTGACTTTTCTTTTGTACCATATATGATGCATTGTATGTGTGTTATATCGTTGATTTGTAATGAATTCGTATGCTGCGACATCTGTGGATTTGTGTTAGCACTGTCATTCCAATAGTCCCTGAGTAGCTAACAACGGTTCGGGTTAGGGCGGTGTGCCTTCCCGGCGGAGAAAGGGGATGAGGATGAGGTGTGATATATGTGATTATGTGAGCCGAAAGGCTATTTGTGGAGGCCGACGGGCCATTTGTGAAAGCCGAATAGCTGTATGGGCTATAAGGCTATATGTATGCACTGCCACGCCAATAGTCCCTGAGTAGCTAACAACGGTTCGGGTTAGGCGGTGTGCCTTCCCGGCGGAGAAAGGGGATGAGGGTGGAGTGTGATTTGTGGTGCTGCTGCTGTATGATGATTTGCTTACATGCTGTGTGCTTATGTGTGGTATAAATGTTTTGTTACTACTGGGATTCTCTTGAATCTCATTCTTTCCTTTAACTAACCTTTCAGACAGGGCGAGTGGCTCTAAGGAGAAGCGTACGACCCGGAGCGGTTAGAATCCTGTAGGGACATCTATTTTGGTTATGTTGGTTAAACCTGTTGGACAGGGTGTCTGTATATTATGTTTGCTGTAAAGAATAGTTGAACGTAGTTGTGTAGTCCCCTATATGGGGGTTGTAGACCCTTTTTGTGTATGAATGGAACCCGAGGGTTGCCGGGATTGCTATTAGATATTCTGATATGAATGAATGTGAATTAACTGCACAGGTGATTATATTCGATAATTGAACTTGAGATCGGAATAGGAAAGAAGTTTTGAAAATTTTATAAAGTCCCTACTTCACAGGGAGTTCTAAATGAGTTTTGAACTATTCGACGGTCTCTAAACCAATTTAATTACGTAATATCGAATTATAATTACGTGTTTAAAGTCAGGGGGTTACATTTTGGTATCAGAGCTGTAGTTCTTGGCAAGGGTAGAGGTTGCTAGGATAGATCCCTTAGATAGTAGTAGGGATAGAAGATTATTTGTGAATGATTGTTGTGTATGCACATGTATGTTTATTGATGTGGACATATATGGGTTTTATGACTATTGTGCATACTATTTCTGCTGAAGTAATGGGGCAAATTGTTTGTAGAATGAAGAAAACTAGAGGACGCCCCAATATTCCGCGTGTAGACCTTGAGGTGGAGGTTGTTAATGAAAACCCACCGGATGCAATGCAAGAGCTTATGGGTCTAATTCGGGATCAGAGAGATATGATCACTGAACTGAGGGAAGAGCTCAGAGCTGAGAAGGCGAAGAACCAGGAAGGTCCGGTTCAATCCACTCCGGAGGAGGCTCAAGAAGAGACTCGACATGAGGACACTGCAGAAGGATCAGCACGACCTCTGGAATCCCCACCTCGTGCTACCTTGAATCAGGAATCATATGGGATGCCACCCAGGGAGGAAAAAGACCTTCAGTATTGGGTCACCCGATTCTGCAAGCATATGCCTTCGGCGTTCAGAGGAAGGTTCGACCCTCAGGCAGCCGAAGATTGGTTGTACAGACTGGAGAAGATATTTGAGGTTCTGTGTTGCCCAGAGGAGGTGAAGCCACGGTTGGCAGTGTATAAACTCGAGGGGGACGCGGATCGTTGGTGGCGGAATATCGCCCTGACATTAAAGAGCAATGAAACACCATTGACTTGGGAACTGTTTCAACAAGAGTTCAACGAGAAATACTTTCCCAAATCAGTGCGGCTCGAGAAGGAGACAGAATTTCTCAACATCAAACAAGGGGATACAGAGAGCTTTGACGACTATTTGTCCCGTTTTGTCCGGTTGGCTCGGTACTCCTCTTACCTCCGGTTTAAAGATGATGAAGAATGGAGTTCTGATATGCTCATCCGCGGTCTGAGGCGAGAATTGAGAAAGCGATTGGTTACGAACCAATTCACTAAGTTCAACAAGGCTGTGGAGCAATGTCGAATTACGGAGAATAATCTGAGGGAGTTGAATCCTACCAGAGCTACTGGCCACCGCAGTGAACCCAGTAAGGGTAATGCTTCCCAGAAGCGGAAAGGCCAAGGATCCTCTTCATACAAGGGCGGTGATAAGAAGCCCTATCAGCCCAGAGACCGTGAACCTCAGAGATTTACGACCGAGTGGAAATGTCCTCGCTGCAACAAATCACATTATGGCCAGAATTGTCGGGGAGAAATGATCTGTTTTAACTGTAAGCAGCCAGGACATCTTTCCAGAGATTGTCAACGACCACGAGTCGAGCAGAAACCGAGGACACAGGGCCGAGTGTTCGCTATGACCCACGAGGAAGCTCGTAAATCTCCTGAGTTGATACAAGGTAAAATCTCTATTAATGGCCATCTGTTGCAAGCATTGTTCGACTCAGGTGCAAGTCACTCCTTCATTGCTTATGATTGCGTGAAGCGCCTGGGATTGCATGTACATAAATTACCATTTGATTTGGTAGTGTCAACCCCGATGGGGGTTAAGGCTTTAACCACAGAAGCTTACTTGAATTGTGTCGTAACTGTGGAAGGGCACCAATCTGTTGTAGATTTGATATGTTTGCCGCTTTACCAATTGGAAGTCATTTTGGGTTTTGATTGGTTAACGGCAAATAATGTTTTGCTTGATTGTGGAAACAAGAGGATAGTATATCCTGTTTCTCAGAGGGTTGAAGCTGTGAATGCCGGTATGAATTTTCTTTCTACGGCTAAAGCTGAAAAGTATCTTAAAAAGGGTTGCCAGGGGTATGTAGTGTTTTTCTCAGTGCAAAGGGAAACTGGTGAAACTTTGAGTGATATGCCCGTGGTAAATGAATTCCCTGAGGTATTTCCGGATGATCTAAATGGATTGCCTCCTGAGAGGGAAGTTCAATTTCCAATTGACATTATTCCTGGAGCTGGTTCTATATCTAAGGCCCCATACCGTATGGCCCCAAACGAAATGGCGGAGTTAAAGAAACAAATAGAAGATTTGCTTGAGAAAGGGTTCATTAGACCCAGTGTGTCGCCTTGGGGAGCTCCAGTATTGTTCGTAAAGAAGAAAGATGGGAGTCTTCGATTGTGTATTGATTACAGAGAATTAAATAAGGTTACTATTAAGAACAAGTACCCTCTTCCCCGAATCGATGACCTATTAGATCAACTCTCTGGTTTGTGTGTGTTTTCAAAGATTGATCTAAGGTCAGGGTATCATCAGCTGCGAGTGAAAGTAGAGGATGTTCCGAAGACTGCTTTTCAGACCCGGTACGGTCATTATGAGTTCTTGGTGATGCCATTTGGGCTAACCAATGCGCCTGCGGTATTCATGGATTACATGAACCGTATCTTTCGACAATACCTGGATCAGTTTGTTGTTGTGTTTATCGATGACATTTTGATATATTCCAAGAATAAGGATGAGCATGAGCATCATTTGAGAATCGTATTGAATATCTTGTGCGAGAAACAATTATATGCTAAATTGAGCAAGTGCGAGTTTTGGCTATCAGAAGTGAAATTCTTAGGCCATGTTATCTCGCAAGAAGGGGTCTCTGTGGATCCTAGTAAAGTGGAAGCAGTACTGGACTGGAAGAGGCCAGAATCTGTGGCGGAAATACGCAGTTTTCTGGGTCTTGCTGGTTATTATCGGAGATTTATCCAAAATTTCTCCCGTATTGCGTTGCCGATGACCAAGCTCACGAGAAAGGATCAGCCGTTTGTGTGGGATGAGAAATGTGAAAACTGTTTTGTGGAGCTGAAGAAGAGGTTGACTACGGCACCTGTGTTGATTTTGCCCGATCCCAGTTTGACATATGTTGTGTATTCTGATGCCAGTGGGCAGGGATTAGGGTGTGTCCTTATGCAGCAGGGACGTGTGGTGGCCTATGCCTCTCGACAACTCAGACCTCATGAATTGAACTATCCCACTCATGATCTGGAGCTTGCGGCCATTGTGTTTGCTTTGAAGATTTGGCGTCATTACCTGTATGGTGTGACTGTGGAACTGTACTGCGACCACAAGAGTCTCAAATACTTGTATGATCAAAAAGAACTGAATATGAGACAGCGCCGCTGGATGGAATTGCTTAAGGACTACGACCTGGAAATAAAATATCATCCGGGTAAGGCAAATGTAGTCGCTGATGCTCTGAGTCGAAAGACCGTTCTCGTTGCCGCTATGATGATACAAGAGAAGAAACTGATTGAAGACTTTCGTGATTTGAATTTGACAAACCAGATCATTTGTGCCAATTACACTGTTTCTCAAGAGGAAAGTGATCTGAGAACTGAGATTGAAGAAGCTCAGAGGCAAGATGACTGGATACAGCGCAATTTGACTCGAATTGAGCGGGGAGAAGTTCCAGGGTATGACCTATCGCCTCATGGATTAGTTTGCTATCAGAAGAGAATCTGTGTTCCACTTCAGGCGGAGTTGAGGCAGAAGATTCTAGATGAGGCACACAAGAGTCGATATACTCTTCATCCTGGTATGACCAAAATGTACCATAACCTGAAATCTGTATATTGGTGGCCGGGTTTGAAGAGTGATGTGACGAAGTATGTAGCAAGGTGTCTCACATGCCAGAAGGTGAAAATCGAACACCAGAGACCACCTGGTTTACTTCAGAGTCCTGAGATTCCGGAATGGAAATGGGAAAGCGTGACCATGGATTTGGTTGTGGGATTACCCAGGATCAGAAACTATGATGCGATCTGGGTAATTGTGGACCGATTAACAAAGTCAGCCCACTTCATACCAATCGATGCTGGTTACTCTCCGGATAAGCTAGCAGAGATTTATATCCGAGAAATTGTGAAACTCCATGGTGTACCGAAGAATATCATTTCCGATCGAGATCCCCGATTCACTTCGAGATTCTGGAAAGCATTGCATGAAGCCTTAGGTACTCAACTAAGATTCAGTACGGCTTATCATCCTCAAACGGATGGACAATCTGAGAGAACAATTCAGACGCTGGAAGATATGTTGCGAGCTTGTGTTCTTGACTTTAAAGGAAGTTGGGATCGTTTCCTTCCACTAGCTGAGTTCGCCTATAATAATAGCTATCATGCGAGTATCCAAATGGCTCCGTATGAAGCATTGTATGGAAGACGGTGTCAATCACCAATATGCTGGAATGAGTTATCCGAAAGAAAGCTTTATGGGCCAGATTTGGTTGATCAAACCTCTGCACAGATTCGGATTATTCGTAAGAGGTTGCTTGCGGCGCAGAGTCGACAGAAAAGCTACGCTGACAAGAGAAGACGGCCTCTAGAGTTTGAGGTTGGAGATCATATTTTTCTGAGAGTATCACCAGTTACGGGCGTTGGGCGAGCGATCAAGAGAAAGAAGCTAAGCCCTAGGTACATAGGTCCTTTTGAAATCCTTGATAGGATTGGCCCTGTTGCCTACCAAGTAGCTCTACCTCCGAGCTTGAGCAGACTTCATGACGTGTTCCACGTTTCCCAACTGAAGAAGTACCAACCGGATCCGTCTCACATCATTGAGTATGAGGATGTTGAGCTTCAAGACAATTTCACATATGCAGTGGAGCCAGAGCAAGTCATTGACCGAGAAGAGCGACGGCTCAGACACAGGAGCATTCCATATGTGAAGGTGATCTGGAAGGGAATGACGCAAAGAGAGGCAACTTGGGAAGCGGAGGAAGATATGCGAAGACGATATCCGGAGTTTATGGCTCAAGTTGTGTAGCAATTTCGAGGACGAAATTTAATTTTCGGGGGGAGAAATGTAATATTCCAAAAAGTGATTAAGGGCTAATGACTTTAAAAGTGGATATAATTATTGTTGAATAAACACTTTTGGAGAATGTGTGATGGGAATTTGGATATTTTAATGATTCCAATGGCTTCCTTGTGAAAATTCATGTGGGGAGAGTGTTTATTGTGAAATTGGAACCATTGGGAACAATCGTGCTAAGGTTGAAAACTCTGTCCATTGAAACTCTGTACAGGGCAGCCAATTTGTATGGACGTTTTAAATAGGCAAATGGTGTCTAAAAATTCTGAAATTTTCCAGTATTAAAGTTCACATGTCAAGCTTCAAAATGAACATATAATTTGTATCATTTTGATTTGTGACCTAAGAGTTTTGGATTTTTGAAGTTTGCCCAGCGAAATTAATTATTTTCTGGAACAGTATGCAAAGATTGAAATTCTGGGAATTTTGTGGTGATTTACAGTAATGGCCAATATTTTTCCTATGAAGAGGACTTAAATATCTTTCATTTGGCTTTGGAATCACCTCATTTCGATTTTTCTAGAATTAGTTATGATTTTTCAAAGTTAGGGCAGAAAATCTGCCAGAATTTCTGAGAAATCCGAAAATGGGAAATTAAAAATTATGACATCATCATATTGTATGATGACATCAGCATGGACTTAAAACCAATTACACCATCTTCATCAGCCATTCCCGACCATATTCAGAAAGCAAAAGGACGTGAGAGGGAGCTTGGAGAAAAGAGAGAAAAGAGGAAGAAATCTCGCAAGGTAAGCCGATTTCTCCGACGATCTAGCTCCTAACGCGTACAATCCTTCTCCTAAGCTATTCCTCTATGTGAATTAAGGTTTTGAAGCAAAGAATTTGGTGTTTCAAAGAGGCTAGGGTTCAGCCAAATTTGGGAAAAACTAGAAGGAGCTTGAGGTAACTTCCAAACTTTCGTATATTGCTTATTCTGGCTGCTGTGGGCAATTTAATCGGTGAAATTTCGCCGGATTGCCATTGGTTTTAAAGTTTGGAAATGATATGGCCTAGGGGTTATGCTGCCCAAATTGGGTCTTAATGTTAATTGTAACCTAATGTAATGGTTAATAAAGTGGTTAGGAGTAGAAAGGAACGCGTTTACGGAGCCGAAATCGTAAAACCCCGATTTTCCCCGGAGAACTCATAAATTTCGGCCAGCCCTAGAAATGGGTCTTAGAGTTGGATTTTCAATGATTTGATGGTTCCATTGAGTTCAGGGGCGAAAATTAGGTGGGGTTACAGTTGGGCACTTTTTCAAAAAAGGCCGAGAAAGCATAATTACGGAAACACCCCTAAAACCCTAAAAGTAGGGCTGCCAAGGGCAATTTCGTAATTTTACATTGAATTTGATAATTCCAAGTCCGGAAATGGATTCCTTGGGCTGAAATATGTTAGGAAAGCCCATATTAGAATTTCGGGAAAAGTGCAACCGGACCGGGTACGGCGGGCCCGGGCCGGGTCCCCGGGGGTATTTTTGTAAATTTTCATTATAGACTCATATAACCCCAAGTAACACTATGGAAGTGTCTAAATAGTGCATTTGGAATTGTAGGATTCGACATTTGCCGCCCTCGTGAGCCAACTACGCCAGCGAACGTCAGAAAGGAACGAGGTAGTGACTTTTCTTTTGTACCATATATGATGCATTGTATGTGTGTTATATCGTTGATTTGTAATGAATTCGTATGCTGCGACATCTGTGGATTTGTGTTAGCACTGTCATTCCAATAGTCCCTGAGTAGCTAACAACGGTTCGGGTTAGGGCGGTGTGCCTTCCCGGCGGAGAAAGGGGATGAGGATGAGGTGTGATATATGTGATTATGTGAGCCGAAAGGCTATTTGTGGAGGCCGACGGGCCATTTGTGAAAGCCGAATAGCTGTATGGGCTATAAGGCTATATGTATGCACTGCCACGCCAATAGTCCCTGAGTAGCTAACAACGGTTCGGGTTAGGCGGTGTGCCTTCCCGGCGGAGAAAGGGGATGAGGGTGGAGTGTGATTTGTGGTGCTGCTGCTGTATGATGATTTGCTTACATGCTGTGTGCTTATGTGTGGTATAAATGTTTTGTTACTACTGGGATTCTCTTGAATCTCATTCTTTCCTTTAACTAACCTTTCAGACAGGGCGAGTGGCTCTAAGGAGAAGCGTACGACCCGGAGCGGTTAGAATCCTGTAGGGACATCTATTTTGGTTATGTTGGTTAAACCTGTTGGACAGGGTGTCTGTATATTATGTTTGCTGTAAAGAATAGTTGAACGTAGTTGTGTAGTCCCCTATATGGGGGTTGTAGACCCTTTTTGTGTATGAATGGAACCCGAGGGTTGCCGGGATTGCTATTAGATATTCTGATATGAATGAATGTGAATTAACTGCACAGGTGATTATATTCGATAATTGAACTTGAGATCGGAATAGGAAAGAAGTTTTGAAAATTTTATAAAGTCCCTACTTCACAGGGAGTTCTAAATGAGTTTTGAACTATTCGACGGTCTCTAAACCAATTTAATTACGTAATATCGAATTATAATTACGTGTTTAAAGTCAGGTGGTTACATTTTAGTAGCTCAAGTGGTAGTGGGAATGCATTGAGGCGCTACTTACCCCCAGGTAGTGGCTTCGATTCCTACGGAGGCGAAAAATCTCGCTTGGGGAGCGAGGGACTCTTGTGAGTCCTGGGTCGACGTAGTGTACCCAGCCTCTCCGCACCCGGTTGGTGGGAGAGGGCACCAACCGTTGTGGCCCGATGGGGTGAGACGGCGGTGGGGTGTGACACTTGATATGTTGAAAGGAATGCCTGCTTGTGCTAAATTCTTGAAAAATTTGTGTACCCAAAAGCGTAGGTGTAAACCTAATGAGTGTGTTCAGTTGAGTCCTAGTGTGTCTATTATGTTTAAACCCCATCTTCCAATTAAGTGTAAAGACCCTAGCTTATTTACTGTTCCATGCACTATATGTACCATGCCATTTAGTAATACTCTCCTTGATCTAGGAGCCACTATAAATGTCATGCCCTACTCTGTTTACACCTCTCTTGGCCTCACAAACATTAAATCCACTAGTGTTATCTTACAACTAGCTGATCGCACCACTAGGAAACCTTATGGCTTATTGGAAGACATCTTAGTCAAGGTTAAAGACTTAGTATTTCCTGTTGATTTTTATGTCCTAGACATGTCCATTGAGGTCTCTGTTGAGGAACCATTGATTTTGGGTAGGCCTTTCATGCGAATAGCTAATACTATCATTAACATGAAGGATGGGTACATAACTATGGAAGTAGGTGATCATGTGATTCGGTTCAATGTTTATGAAGCTATGAATCACCCATTTGAGGACTACTCCCTTCTTGGCTTGAATTCGATTGATTTAGCCTTGGAAGAGGTAATTAATGAGTTTGCTTTCTCATTGTGTGTGAAATATGATTGTCATGATGATGTATGTTCTACCATTGGTTCAAATTCTTCTCCCTTTATTGATTGTGATGATGATGTGTGTAGTATTGATTGTATGTCAATTGATAGCTCACTTACCACTTCTAATCCTTTTATTTTTAATTTTTCTAACCTTGGTAGTACTATATCTTTATTTGATAGTTACCATAGTGTTGGGAAAGAATTATTGTGTAGCTTTGCAGAATTTGAGAATGTTAGTAAAGTCGATTCTACTTTTGGAAGTGAAGCAACATCCATTAGCATTGAATCTGCTCCTATGGATACAAATGGAGTCATTGTTGAACATGAAGAAAGAAATCAATGTGCTACTGATGGCACAACTATAATTCATGGGTTTAAGCTTCACATTCCTCCATCTTACAAGTTTTAGACTTCTCTTAACCTTAAGGATGATTGTATGGGTAACTTCACTTCTTTCCAATTATTGAAATACTTTCATTCTCCTTTTGGTGATGAACTTAGCAGGTTAAAAGCCATAAATTTCTTTGCTGAAAATTCTGGACACAATGGTCAACCACATGTCAGGACTGTAACAGGGGAGAAACTCAGTTCTAATCAACTACTAAACTGTTACATACCATTTCATGGTGCTATCTCTCATATATTTCACTCTCTCAATGATGTAGGTGGTAGTCAAGGTTGCTTTGTGAATGAGCCACAATCTCAATCCACATATGAACAAAGGGGACATACCTTCAATCCAACAATTATTGGGGATTCTCATAAGAAAGGGAAGTTTCTTGGTGCACTTAAGTTAAAAGAACTTTTACCTTTAATTGTGCAGCCCCTTGAACTTGATTTAAAACCCCTTCCCCCTAACTTAAAGTATGCTTTTCTTGCTGAACATGATCAATTACCTATCATTATCTCTAGTTCCTTAAGTACATCTGAGGAGTTGAGTTTACTCCATGTGTTGAAGAAACACAAGAGGATAATAAGGTAGACTTTAGGTGATATTCCAGGTATTAACCCAACTGTATGCACCCACAAAATACTTTTGAGTGATGGTTCTAAACCTGTGAGACAGCCCCAACGTAGACTCAACCCTCTTATCTTAGATGTAGTTAAGAAGGAGGTCACCAAACTCTTGACTGCAAGGATCATATATCCTATTTCAGATAGCAAGTGGGTCAGTCCAGTTCAAGTTGTTCCAAAAAAGAGTGGAATAACAGTTGTGCGAAATGAGAAGAAAGAACTCATTCCAACAAGAGTCCAAAACTCTTAGAGAGTTTGTATAGACTTTAGGAAGTTGAATGAAGCAACTAGAAAGGACCACTTTCCCCTCCCCTTTATAGATCAAATGTTAGAAAGATTGGCTTGTAAATCAAATTATTGTTTACTTGATGGTTTTTCTGTTTATTTTTAGGTTTCTATTACACTGGAGGATCAGGAAAAGACAACATTTGCATGTCCATTTGGGACGTTTGCATACTAAAGGATGGCTTTTAGGTTGTACAATGCTCCTGAGAAATTTCAAAGATGCATGCTCTCCATCTTTAGTGACTTACTTGAACAAGGTATTGAGGTATTCATGGATGATTTTTCTATATATGGGAATTCTTTTGAAGAATGTTTGCTGAATTTGGAGAGAGAATTAGAAAAGTGTGTACAAAAGAACCTTGTGCTAAATTTTGAGAAATGCCACTTCATGGTGGATCAAGGAATAGTCTTAGGCCATTTGATAATTAAGAGGGGTATAAAAGTTGACAAATCTAAAATTGAAGTAATTTCATCTCTTCCTTATCCCTTTAACTTAAGAGAACTTATATCTTTCTTGGGGCATGCAGGATTTTATAGAAGATTCATTAAGGATTTTAGTAAAATAGCTTATCCCCTATCTAAGCTTCTCCAAAAGAATGTGGATTTCATCTTTAATGATGCATGCAAATTGTCTTTTGATGAAATTAAGTCTAGACTCATTTCTCCACCTATACTCATTGCTCCTAATTGGGATCTTGATTTTGAGCTTTGTTGTGATGCTTCCAATAGTGTTGTTGGTGTAGTTCTAGGTTAGAAAATTGGTAAGATCTCTTGTGTTATTGCTTATGCTTTTAAAACATTAGATAAGGCTCAAATCAATTACATTACCATTGAGAAAGAGCACTTTTCCATTATTTTTGCACTTGAGAAGTGTAGGTCTTATCTAGTGAATTCTAAAGTGATTATCTATTCTGATCATTATGTTGTCAAGTTCTTATCTACGAAGACTCATACTAAGCCTCGATTGCTAAGTCGGATGCTACTACTTCAAGAATTTAACACAGAGTTTAGGGACAAGGCAGGTGCAGAAAATCTTATTGCTGATTATCTAAACCACTTGCCCCTTACTACACAGGGAGTAGTTGATGCTGAAGTTACTTGTGATAGTTTTCCTGATGACCATCTCCTTGCTATTACACTTCATGACCCATGGTTTGCTCATATTGTGAATTATCTTATTGCTAGAGTCTTACCTGATTCTTTATCTCATTTTCAAAAACAGAAGCTGAAACATTAAGCTCAATAGTATTTGTGGAATCCTCCATACTTGTGGCGGCATTGTAGTGACAAAGTCATTAGGAGATGTGTACCAGATGATGAAATTTCATTTGTTATAACCTCTTGTTGTTATGTGGTGGTTACTTTGGGGCAAAGAGAAATGCTAGGAAAATCTTAGATTGTGGTTTATATTGGCCTAGCCTCTTTAAGGATTGTTATGCTTTTTATAAAACTTATGATGCGTGCCAACATTTTGGGGGGTTATCTAGAAAGCACGAAATGCCACAACAACCCATGTTGTTTTGTCAAGTTTTTTTATGTTTGGGGTATTGATTTTATGGGTCCATTTCCTACATCTCATGGATATCTGTACATTTTGTTGGCTGTTGATTACCTTTCAAGGTGGATTGGGGTCATTCCTATAAGGAAGGATGATACCTCTACTGTTATTAAATTCCTACGTACTCATATCTTTTGTAGGTTTGGTGTGGCAAGAGCAATTGTAAGTGATCCTGCTCACATTTTTGCAACAAATTGATGAATAAATTGCTATCCAAATATGGTGTTCTCCATAAGACTTCTACCCCATACCATCCACAAACAAATGGGCAAGCTGAGGTGTCTAATAGGGAAATCAAGTACATATTGAAGAGAATTGTTAAGCCAAGTAGGAAAGATTGGAGTCTCCGGTTGGATGATACTCTTTGGGCATATCTTACATCTTTTAAAACTCCCATTGGCATGTCTCCTTTCCGGTTAGTCTTTGGTAAGGGCTGCCATCTACCTGTTGAGCTAAAGCATAGAGCTTACTGGGCTGTGAAGGCTTGTAATATGGATCTTCAAGGTTATGCTGAGGAAAGGATGCTTGAGATATAAGAGCTTGAAGAGTTGTGGTTGGATGCATATGAAAGTTCTCGTATCTACAAGGAAAAATCCAAATTGATTCATGATCAAGGCATCTTGCGGAAGCAGTTTCATGAAGGAGAGCAAGTACTTATGTTCAAGGCAAGATTCAAGCTCAGAAATGGGAAGCTCAAAACCAAATGGCAAGGTCCCTACAAAGTGGTCAAGGTGCATAGCTTTGGGTCAATAGAGCTCGAAGACCTTGCAAGTGGTACAAAGTTTCAAGTGAATGGTAACTTGTTGAAGCACTACCATGCTAGTCATCAACCACCATAATGCACACGGTAGTCTCTTTCCATACCTTGTTCCTTATTTTATTTGATGATATATGCATATGAACAAGTGTGGGGGAAGGACTTATCAGTAGTAAAAGGTAGTCTGTTTGTTTTTCATTTTTCAATTGAATAAACTCCATTTTGAATCATACTCTTGTGCTTAACCTTATCCTATACTACCTTTTCTCCTTATCCTTATGCCTAATTTTTTAGAACTATTTCCACTTATGTCTTGTCTTCTCTCTCTCCTTTGTGATGATGATGTATTTTGTTTCAATCTTGAATTGGACTTCACAACATTCACTTCACTCAAGGGATAAGTGTGTCTAGGTTCTTTGTTTTTATGCATTACATTGAGGGCAATGTAAGGATTGAGTGTGGGGGAGTGTGTTTATTCTCATGATAGATTTCACTGTGATATCATATGCCTCTATTTACTACTTGTGTCCTTTATTGTTTTTGGTCCAATTCACTAAGATTTTTGAAGCCTTTAGTCATGATCGAGTATCTCAATTGCTCTTAGTTGGATTCATGGTTGAAACTTGCTTTGAATTAGTGAATTGTCATAAAATTCAAGTGTTTTAATGATGCATGGTTTAATTTTAATGAGTTTGTTAGGAAACAAAAGGCCTAGTTAGAAGGTGCTTTGGGCCTAATTGTTCATTTCATTGTGTGATTTATCCACCTTGATTATTGCATGGTTTAATCCCAAGCAATGCCAAAATTTCAACTTTTGCTAAAAAATTTCTTTTCAATTGCATAAAAGGACAAGCAAAAAAAAATTATATCCCTTCCCCCACACTTAAATCAAACATTAACCTTAATATTGTAAAATTCAATAAAGAGAGAAGGGAACTAGTACTCCCCTGGTTTATGTCCCTGATTTTGATGTGGAGTTCTTCCTCTAGCACCTTCAATGACGCTTTATTTTCCTATAATGAAACTTGGGAGGGGTATTGGTGAGAAATTTGAGGCTAAGAGATGAAAAAAAGGTAAATAAAAGAAAAGAAAAAGAATAATAATTGAAAGCAGATTTCATTATAGTGGGTTGCCTCCTAACAAGCGTTAAATTTAAAGTCTTCAGCCAGACTTCTCAAAACAATAATTTAATCATATGTATCAAACACCATAATCACCTTGTCTTCATTTCTTTTAAAGCAACAAGATTTTAAACCAAAAAGATGCTCATTCATGTTAATTACCTGTACTTCCTTAATCATAGACAATTTCAAAGTACAAGCATTCATTGAATTCAAAGAAGGCACAACATGCACATAATTGTAAATAGATATTGGAACTTTCAAAAATTTAGAGCATCCAACAAAATCCACTTAATTCTCATCAGGAAGAGTCAAAACATCGATATAAGAATCATGCATAACATCTATTGGGACATCCATATCAATTCGATAATCAAAATTACAAACTTTAGGCTCCACAACCGAAACCTCTTGTAGACACCCCATATTTTTATCTATACCAATTTCAAGCTCATAGTTACCTTCTACATTATCCACAGTCTCATGCAATTCCATATCTTCAACTTTCTCACAATAATCATTATCAACAAAAGAAGTGGTTATCATATTTAAGGAATTATCTTGCCTCATAGTCTCAAGTGTTGAAACAATTTGATTCACATATACCCCAATATTTTGGACACTTGACTTAACTCTAGTGACAAGTTCCTTTTGCTCTCTACTAAATCTCTTTGATGCTTCCCTACAGTCCTCAAATAATCTTTTTAAATTAGTTTTTTTACTTATACTTAATGGTGTGTTCTTCAATATATGGATAAAAGTGGAAAGGAGGGGTAATTTCGTTAGAACAATACTTGACATGTGGATCCCAAAATTTTTGTTGCTCAAAACTTTGACTAGGATAAAATGAATGGTCAAAACAAGTCTGGTTCTTATCAAAATCATCTCCCATATAATGACTAGTTGTACTATATGGACAATGCTCATGTAAATGACTTTCTCCACAATAAGCACAAGACATATAAACACATTGAGAAGAATTTATAAAAGCAATCAGTTCATTTTGTGTTGAAGACAAGGAATTCATCTCTTTTTCAATATTAAGACCAGTTGGTTGCCATGTGAAATCCATTTTTTATTTTTTGCTAAAAAAAAAAGATATTTACCAACTCAAACTTAAACCACTAATGCTCAATCAATTTCAGCCAAGCCAATTGTAGCACACAAGTCCCCAGCAGCGGTGCCAAAACTTGATAGCAGCAAAATATAGAGCCAAATACTCCACAAGTATGCGGGCCGTATCAAGTAATAAAGAGTGAGTAAGATATCATTCCCACAAGAACTTGGTACCAACAATGCAGTTGAGCAATGACTTTATACTTTAGCTTAAGTTGAGTGAAGACAATTTAAATCAAGATATGAACAAAACTAACTACTAAAAAAGGGGAAATAGAATCTAACTACGTTTCAGGCTAAGGGTGATTCTAAATCTTATGTGGTGACTTGGATTATTATAGTCTTAATTACTTCTTAGTGTCTAATTTATCCCTTTAATTGCATTTAAACTTATATTTGCTAGTCTAGATCGCTTATTTACCTAAGAGTGTCTTTTGATCCACTAAAAGGTATTCCAACTATGTCATTCCTAATGTCTTAGGCGATTAGTGCTTAATTGAATTAATTTAAGCGCAAACCTAATTAGACTATGTATGGCCGATAGGTATATGTCTATCCTACAAGCAAATTAAATCTGAAAATCTAATCCTATATGATTTAATTGAAGGTCTAGTCTAAATTCCCTATGTCTAGGCTCATTTAAAACACCAAAATATTCCCAATCAGATTCCTCTTGTTTTAGGATAATCAAGCACGTAATTAAATCAACAAATACAATATTAAAGTAATTAATGACAAAAATTGTCATCCACTAATCTATAATCAAACTAAATAATCCCAAACCAAGGGTTTAGCTACATAAATTGAACATTGTCATGACCAAAATAATAGGTAACCAAAAGCAAAATAAAGGAGAGAAAGGAAAGGAGAAACAAAAACTCGATGCCGAATTTTCATCTATGATGTTGCTCTTTTGTATCTCCAAACTTTAATCTCCTTCCACTAAAGCTCTTGCCTTACCATCACCAACTAGGAAAATAGAACACACCTCCCGCTTACTACTCCTAGCATATATATAGGTATATATTGCCTCCCTATGTGCGTCTTTTTCATGATATCTTAGTTTATCTCTTTTTTTTATTATTGATTATCATATAATATAGATATATTATATTGATATTTTGTTCTCCCTTGAATCTTATAATATCTCCTACAAAATAAATTAGGATATAAGTAGATTTTATATCGAAATATCCTTTTATCTTATAATTAATTAAACGATAGAAAAATATATAAGAGAAAATTAAATAAGTATAAAATATTAATAAATTTGATCAAATATATCTCAGAATATACACTTATTTAATTATAAAGTATATACTTATCAGGGCTCAAAACACCTCGAAGCTAACTTCTGATTGCTTCTAGTAGCAACCGAAACCTACCTATAAGTTTGGATTTTCAAAAACACCCACTGGCCTACTTGAAACTCATGGTCTGTACTATGAGAATCAAACCACTACTTAAGACTCATGGCACACCACCAAGAATGGTTCTTTCCAAGGGGGTCCCAGTCTTCTAGACCAAAGACTCAAAATATAGTCAAGAGCAATTCATTCGAGGGACGCAACATAAATAATGCTCCTCTATTTCATCTTTGGCATCTATTGTGCGTATAGAGGCAACAACGAATTCTGCAATAAGGCCTCAGAGTATGTCTTCTGACGATATGCAAGATCACCAAACAAGAAACCTTTGTTTGTATTTGTTAGGATCGGTAGGCACAGCGGAAGAATTTTAAATTTTTCACCTATCCTAATCGAGGATCTATCAACGATGTTTAAACCAAGTTGGAAGGATTCATACCTTTTTGATGATTCAGAGTTTTCACGATCTCTAGGAGCCAACACGTCAGGTCCGCTCCCTCTACCGGTATCCACACGAATGTTCTCCAACCGAGATTGCGTGCTAGCGCCTTTAATGTCTCCAAGGGTTTAACTTGCGACTCTCAATTCTCATGTCCCCTGAGTCTATCAGCTCTATCAAGTTTATAACCCATGAGGGTTATTTTCAAATTTCAAAATTAATCATCATTAATTTCGAAATTAATTAACAATTAATTATATTGATGAGCTAATTAAAGAAATTCAGTTTAAATTAAATCTGTCCAACAGTTTTAATTTAACCTATTTATTTAATCTAAATAAAGAGCCATTATTTAATTTATCTTCATAAATTAAATCTGAGATACAATATCTCTATCATGTTAGTTATTAAATTTAATATATCTTAATAAATTAAATTTAAAACCAACACAATATAATAATATCATATAATATATATATATACATATATATATATATATATATATATATAATATTTCGAAAATATATATATCTATATAATATTATTAAATAATATAATATAATATATATATATATATATAAGATATATATTTCGAAAAAATATATATATCTATATAATATTATTAATGAATTTTATATTATATATATATATATATATAAAATTCATCCACCCTAAATCAAACATTATCTCGTGTTGGGCCATTCTTGTGTGCGACCCTATAGGCCCATATGAAGTTGGCAGTAGGCCAATAACTATACTAACCCAAAAGTCGCAAGCGGCCTCTAGCAAGACATTACGACTACCCAATTCATATGAGGATCGTTATCACAATGCAACCTGTCATACAACTATGTCACGTCCCTTTTGTCACACGATATATCGATCAAGGATAAGGCATGGATAATGTCATCCTCTTGTTCCTGACCATTACTTTCTCGATTCCTGAGTAGCCTGATAATAGAGACAGAAACACCTTTCATCATAGTATGGCCATACATTTCTCAGACTCACTCATCGAGGGGCCTAGTAATATCTCTCTACTAATGTGAGGGACAAATTATATCTTGATCATTCATATTCCTCTACATGAAAAACTACCAAGCCCGATCGTAGCTTTTATCATCACCCGGTCAAAAGTGACTTTTGACTAGTTCAAAGCTTAGCAACTCTCATGTAGGAATCCATGATGACCTCAGGTCTAAGGGCATTGTGACGTGATTATACATGATAAAAGCTTATGACTTGATCCATGTAGCTTTCTCATAGTGGGTCAGTCCAGCACCTTGTACTCTTACAAGTGCCTAAGACTTTGATTCGTATCTCTATATCTTATCAAAGTCATACTGGTCTTGTTTCATCTCTGCTCCCGTATAGATGACCGACCAGGGACATTTTAGGACAATCTTTATGAATTATCTAAGGATACAATTATCACAGTTAACATGCAAATAATATGATAACAGAATGGAGAAATTTCATTAAAATAATAATGTTTAAAGTACAATGATTGGCCCTTAGGGCACAATTTCCAACATCCTCCCACTTGCCCTAGGTGCAATCATTAATTTGCCTAATTCCCATTGCCCTAACATGACGCTCATGCTTTGCCTATGCAAGTGGCTTAGTAAGAGGATCAGCAACATTATCCTCTCCTGCTACTTTGCATATCTTTATATCACCTCTATAATTGATTTCTCTAATAAGATGAAATCGCCTGAGTATGTGTTTGGTCCTTTGATGTGACCTAGGCTCCTTAGCCTGTGCAATAGCACCGCTATTGTCACAGAACAAATCTATTGGATTTGAGATGGTAGGCACCACCCCTAGTTCAGTAATGAACTTTCTGATCCCAACGGCTTCTTTAGCAGCATATTATGCTACTATATACTCAGCTTCTGTTGCAGAATCTGCTATAGTGCTTTGCTTGGAGCTCTTCCAGCTTACTGCTCCACCATTCAGGAGGATACATATCCAGATTGCGATTTAAGGTCGTCTTGGTCAGTTTGGAAACTTGCATCTGTGTAACCGGTTACACAGAGCTCATCATCCAATCCACCATAGACCAAAAATAAGTCCTTAGTCCTTCTTAAGTACTTTAGGATATTCTTAATGGTAGTCCAATAACCCTCACCAGGATCTTGTTGGTATCTGCTGGTCATACTTAAGGCAAACGAGACATCCGGTCGAGTACATAACATGGCATACATGATGGATCCAATGGCCGAGGCATATGGAACCTTACTCATGCGATCTCACTGATAAGGTGTACTAGAACACATATCCTTGCTAAGATGGATGCCATGAGACATAGGCATGTAACCCCTTTTTGAATCATGCATATTGAACCTATGCAGTATCTTATCTATATATGTGCTCTGACTTAGGCGTATTAGTCTTTTGGATCTATCCCTATAGATCCTAATCCCTAGGATATAGATGGCTTCACCTAAGTCTTTCATTGAAAAGGACTTTCCTAACCAAGACTTGACACTCTGCAAGGTAGGAATATCATTCCCAATGAGTAGGATGTCATCTACATAAAGCACTAGAAATACAACTATGCTCCCACTAACCTTCTTGTAAACATAAGGTTCATCGATGTTTTGAATGAATCCAAACTCTTTGACTACTTCATCAAAACGATGATTCCAGCTCCGAGATGCTTGCTTCAATCCATAAATGGATCTTTGAAGCTTGCAAATTTTACCAGAGTCCTCTGGACGCACAAAACCTTCAGGTTGTGTCATGTACACATCCTCAAGCAGCTTTCCATTAAGGAAGGTTGTTTTGACATCCATCTGCCATATTTCATAGTCATAATATGCTACAATGGCAAGAAGGATTCTGATTGATTTGGCTATTGCAACTGGGGAAAAGGTTTCATCATAGTCTACACCATAGTTTGAGTGAATCCTTTTGCAACCAGTCGTGCCTTGAAGACATTTACATTGCCATCCATGTCAGTTTTCTCCTTGAAAACCCATTTGCACCCAATGGTTTTTACACCTTCAGGTGGATCGACTAAGGTCCATACCTGATTGTCGTACATGGATTGCATTTCAGACTTCATGGCATTTAGCCATTTCTTAAAGTTTGGTCCCACTGTAGCTTCTCGATAGGTGGTGGGCTTATTTTGCTTAATGAGCAACACATCACGGACTTCAGTAATCAGAAATCCATATCTCTGAGGCTGATGCCGTGTCCTATCAGATCTTCGTGGACCTTGTGTTACTTGAGGAGGCTCAGCAACTTGTTGTGAGTCTTCTCTAATTTCCATCTGTAGTTCTATACCATCTTGTGGATCTCAAATTTCTTCGAGATGTACGTCACTCCCACTTGTTGTTTTAGAGACAAACTCTCTTTCTAGAAACTTGCCATTTCGAATAACAAACACTTTATTATCGGTGGGATTGTAGACATAGTATCCTTTCGTTTCTTTAGGATACCTCACAAAAAGGCACTTTATGGATCTGGGCACTAATTTATCAGAGGCTTGTTGCTTAACATATACCTCACATCCCCAGATCTTAAGAAAAGATAAGCTTGGTTTCTTTCCAGTCCATATCTTATATGGTGTCTTTTCAATTGCCTTTAGATGGAACACGATTTAGTGTGAACGCAGCTGTCTCTAGGGCATGTCCCCAAAAGGACGGTGGAAGATCTGTTTGACTCATCATAGATCGAACCATATCTAATAGTGTTTGATTCCTCCGTTCAGAAATGCCATTCCATTGTGGTGTTCCTGGAGAAGTCAATTGTGAGATTATCCCACAACTCTTAAGATGGTCAGTGAATTCTTGGCTCAAATATTCACCACCTCGATCAGATCTAAGTGCTTTAATTATTTTACCAAGTTGGTTTTGTACTTCATTTTGGAATATTTTGAACATTTCAAAAGATTCAGATTTATGTTTCATTAGATAGATATAGCCATATCTACTAAAGTCATCTATAAATGCAATGAAGTAGACATAACCTCCTCTGGCAGCTATATTTAATGGTCCACATACATCTGTATGTATGAGGCCCAATAATTCAGTAGCCCTCTCACTGTGCCCAGTGAAAGGTGCCTTAGTCATCTTTCCTAATAAGCAAGATTTGTATGTATCATATGATTCAAAATCAAATGAGTTTTAGAAATCCATCTTGATGGAGTTTAGAAATGCGTTTCTCATTTATGTGGCCTAGACGACAATGCCATAGGTAGGTTGGATTCAAATCGTTTGATTTTATCCTCTTTTTTAGATCTTCCAGGTAGAGTTTGTAATTCCTCTTCTAATGACCGGGTTCATTGCAGAAGTAGCAGACTCCTTCCTTTGGAGGCTTTACCTTCTTGGATACAGGCTTGGTTTCGGGCTTGTTTGACTCTTTGGTCTTACCACCTAAGCCATTACCCTTCCATTTGCCCTTCCCTTTCTTTTTCATACCCTTTCCTTTCTGAACCATCAAAACTATGCTAGGCTTTTTCTTAATGCTTTGCTCAGCAGTTTTGAGCATCCCATGCAGCTCAGAAATTGATTTCTCCATGTTGTTCATGTTGTAGTTCATAACAAACTGGTCATAACTCTCCGGGAGTGAGTTGAGGATCAAATCCGTAGCTAACTCCTGGCTCATGGGAAATTCAAGCCTCTCAAGGTGATCAATATAGCCTTTCATCTTTAACACATGAGTACTAACTGATGCACCTTCAGCCATTTTGTAGGAATGTAAGGCCTTTGTGGTCTCATACCTTTCTTGCCTTGCCTGTTGCTGGAACATTTCCTTGAGATGTACTATCATCTCATGAGTCTCCATGAGTTCCAGATCTTTTGGAGCTCTGGAACCATTGTGGCAAGCATCAGGCAACCTACATCCACAGAGTCATCCTTATGCTTTGTGTAAGCATCTCTCTGAGCTCTTGGAGCATTAGCTGCAGGCTCCTCAGGAATGGGTTGATCTAGGACATAAGCCTTTCTTTCCTGCTTAAGAACAATTCTCAAGTTCCTGAACTAGTCAAGAAAGTTTGTCCCATTGAGTTTGTCCTTCTTAAGGACCGATCGCAATGATAGTGTAGTAGTATTACTAGTCGATATGATTCTACAATTAAAATATGCAAAGTTATTTGGTAATCTCCCACTAAATTAACAACCCTCAATATAATAATTAGTGGGCTAAGATCCATATTTGGCTTAAACTTAAGTCCACTTTGGCAAGACGCTTAAATTTAAGTTATTTAGGTAGGTAACCTATTTACCAATTACATCACATGTAACTCTTAGATCTTTATGGGATTTAATCATCATATGATCCGGTATGTTTAACCCCATCTAATGCCTTGAGATTCAAAACCATTTTGTTAATCTTAATTAAGTCAAAACAATTATGAATATTATGAGCAGCACCATTACTCAAGCTTGTCTCATCAAGATAACTCAAGTGCATCCACTTTGGTGGTTTCCACAATTGAGTGATCTAGGTTTTGACAAGTATTCATTAATTGACGGCATTATGACTTAAGATTTAATTCAGAGGGCTTAATTAATTAGTTTTGTTTATATGGATGCAATCATGGTCGTATCTCATAACGATAAATACATATAAACGTAAAAGCATTCATGCAATGATCTTATCAAAAGCATAATTTAAACGTGACACAACATGGCTTACCTAACCTAAAATCCTCCCAAGCCAATGAGAGGACTTCTCTAAAAAAAAGAGAAATACATTGAGAGAAACCTCGTTTAAACATTCGAGGGGAGTGAGATGAGAAGAGAATGTACATTGAGAGTATTTAGAGAAAGGCACGGCACACAGGCCATATTTAAATATTACAACCTTTGTAAAATTCTAAAGCCATGTTGTTCACCATACCCAAACAAGGATAAATAATAAACCACAACAAGAATTCATACAATATGAAAAGCAATAAATGTCATGATCAGATTATATTGTGCTACGCAGAGGTGGTCACGGCGGTCCCACTAGCCGGTTAGCAGGCGGGGTCAATTTTAAAAGAAATATTTGAAAATTTTAAATTTTAAAATTTCGGACCCAATTTTTTTAAAAACAAAAATAACAATGGCCCAGAACGCTTCTGATCCAATTTGTCTTCCCCATAGTTCGGATCCCTATTACCCAAATAGATATCCGAACCTAGACCCAATTTGATTTCCGCCAACTACGATCTCAGGTACCCTACCCAATTTCATGCTTGTTCAAAACAAAAATCATATACATGTTTCAAGATATACATGTTCGGAATTGATTTCATGCTTGTTCCAAAACGAGAATCATATACATATTCGAGTGTTTCTTATAAACATACGTACACATCCCATATATATCACATGTATAAGAATCATAAACTCAATTTAAACGCACAATTGATCTGGCTCTGATGCCACTGTTAGGATCAGTAGGCACAGCGGAAGAATTTTAAAATTTTCACCGATCCTAATCGAGGATCTATCAACGACGTTTAAACCAAGTTGGAAGGATTCATACCTTTTTGATGATTCATAGTTTTCATGATCTCTAGGAGCCAACACATCAGGTCCGCTCCCTCTACCGGTATCCACACAAATGTTCTCCAACCGAGATTACGTGCTAGAGCCTCTAATGTCTCCAAGAGTTTAACTTGCGGCTCTCAATTCTCATGTCCCCTGAGTCTATCAGCTCTATCAAGTTTATAACCCATGAGGGTTATTTTCAAATTTCAAAATTAATCATCATTAATTTCAAAATTAATTAACAATTAATTATATTGATGAGCTAATTAAATAAATTCAGTTTAAATTAAATCTGTCCAACGGTTTTAATTTAACCTATTTATTTAATCTAAACAAAGAGCCATTTAATTTATCTTCATAAATTAAATCTGAGATACTATATCTCTATCATGTTAGTTATTAAATTTAATATATCTTAATAAATTAAATTTAAAACCAACACAATATAATAATATCATAAAATATATATATACATATATATATATATATAAAATATATATTTATAATAATATATATATATATATATAAGATATATATTTCGAAAAAATATATATATATCTATATAATATTATTAATGAATTTTATATTATATATATATAAATATAAAATTCATCCACCCTAAATCAAACATTATCTCGTGTTGGGTCATTCTTGTGTGCGACCCTGTAGGCCCATATGAAGTTGGCAGTAGGCTAATAACTATACTAACCCAAAAGTCGCAAGCGGCCTCTAGCAAGACATTACGACTACCCAATTCATATGAGGATCGTTATCAAGATGCAACCTGTCATACAACCATGTCACGTCCCTTTTGTCACACGATATATCGATCAAGGATAAGGCATGGATAATGTCATCCTCTTGTTCCTGACCTTACTTTCTCGATTCCTGAGTAGCCTGATAACATAGACAGAAACTCCTTTCATCATAGTATGGCCATACATTTCTCAGACTCACTCATCGAGGGGCCCAGTAATATCTCTCTACTAATGTGAGGGACAAATTCCATCTTGATCATTCATATTCCTCTACATGAAAAACTACCAAACCCGATCGTAGCCTTTATCATCACCCGGTTAAAAGTGACTTTTGACTAGTTCAAAGCTTAGCAACTCTCATGTAGGAATCCATGATGACCTCAGGTTTAAGGGCATTGTTGTTAGATCTCATGTTTTGATGATAACAAAAGAATGGTTTGAAAAGGAAATGTTTAATAATCAATCTTGAACTAAGTAATGACAGGAGTAAGCTTTACTTGAGGAAAGCATGGAAGTAGTGAAGATTGGCCAAGAGAAAATGCTAAGGAACTTGATCAGAAGTGCATTTTCTAAGGCATTACTCGAGGCGCTACTCGAGTAATGAGCCAAAACTTGAAGTAACCAGGCAAAACTTCCAGTTACCTGCCACCATTACTCGAGGCGCTACTCGAGTAACCAGGTAAAACTTTAAGGTTGCTCTCGGCCTGCTAATATTACTCGAGGAGCTACTCAAGTAACCATGTGAAAACTTCCAGTTGACTTCAAGTTTTCCCCATGATACTCGAGGAGCTACTCGAGTACCTGTGTATCCTAAAATGTGGACCTCTCGGCAGTTTGTACCACTGCTAATGTTACTCGAGGAGCTACTCGAGTAACTAGATCAGAAACTTCCAGTTTGACTTCAAGTTTTCCATCATACTCGAGGAGCTACTCGAGTAACCGTGTATTTGAAAATGTGAAGCTCTCGGCACTTTGTACCACTGCCAATGTTACTCGAGGAGCTACTCGAGTAATGCACTAAGGTGAATGAAAACTTGAGGTTTGTACCCGATTAACTTGATTTCTCTTTTCCATCTTCCTCGAGTATGTACCCCAGTATATGCAAATGTTTTCAAGATAAACTTCAAGGCATTACCAGAGTAAAACACTTTGAAAAGTTTCAGTTACTCGAGGTCCTACTCGAGTAACCTATGCAAAAATGAATACATTACTCGAGTCCCTACCCGAGTAATGAGGAAATTGCTCTCGGCATTGAAATCCTGCCAACATTACTGGAGTAGAGCATCGAGTAATCAAAAGTTTCTCAAAGGATTACTCGAGGTGTTACCCCAGTAATCTATGAAGTTGCAGAAGCATTACTGGAGGCGCTACCCGAGTAAATAACTGTTCACAAAGGTTTGAAGTTTAGTTTACTCCATGCACTACCCGAGTAATCTTGTTTATCTTCATTGAATTTCAAATAAACAGAGATTTCACGATGTTACTCGAGGAGCTACTCGAGTAAACTTCAAGGGTTACTCGAGGAGCTACTCGAGTAAGCATACCCAGAATTTTAGAAATCATTCAAATCTTCATTATATTGTTTCCTATATGATTAACCTTTCATTGTATTAGCATTCTTAGTATATTTACAGAGAAACAATGAAGAAATCATATCAAAAGATGAAAGTCAAATCAAACGTTCAAATGCCAACCACCGCCAACGGATATTTTTCAAAAACTTGAAAAGTCAACAGTGGCTGCGCACTCACCAACGGACGAAAGGAAATGTTCCAACGGTCATCAACAACATATCTATATATATGGGAACCTTCAAACAGAGAAGAACGACTAAGCATTCATACAAACGATTCATTAAGTTCATTGCTCTGTTTTCACGTTGAAATTGTATTCATATGCTTCAGTGATTATCATTTACTCTTTGAGAGAGATATTTCATTCAAACTCAATATTTGTTATTAAGATAACTTAAGGTTGTGAAACCTTGAGTTGGGATTGGATTACAATCTGTAAGGGGGAGCGAGTGTCCAGGTGTAAGGAACTTGCTTGTACTGAGGTGCCAAGAACCCACTGAATCTTGGAAGTTATAGTGAAACTCTCAGAGAAGCTCTGAGGACTGGACGTAGGTCAAAGTGGTTGTGACCGAACCAGTATAACTCCCGGTGTACACTTCGGTGATATTTCTCCTTCCTTATTACTGTTTTAATTCTTTTGTCAAAGTTTTATATTTTCGAAAGAAATTTCAGTATCACCCAATTCACCCCCCTCTTGGGTGAAACGTTTGATCTTACATTTGGTATCAGAGCGTAGGTCTTCTTGTTAAGGTTTAACAACCTAAGAAGGATCCAATGGCAAGCATGGGTGAAGGAATTCTTCCCGACGGAGCATCCATCACTAGACCTCCTGGTTTCAATGGAGAACACTTCTCATTCTGGAAAGCTAAGTTCAGAGTGTTCGTGATGGCTACTGAATATGGGCTATGGGATGTAATTGAGAGTGGAAACTATCTACCTACAAAAGTTGTAGATTCTCAGAAAATTCCAAAGACGCCAGCGGAATACGATGAGAATGACAAGAAACTTATCACTCTCAATAGCAAAGCAATTCTGATGTTGCAAAGTGCTTTGAGTCAAAGTGAATATTTCAGAATTTGCACACTCCCAACAGCAAAACAAATGTGGGAAGCTCTGGAAATAGCTTATGAAGGAACTTCGGGAATTAAGGAGAATCGAATCAACACCTTGGTCACAGAATTCGATTTACTTCGAATGAAATCAGGTGAGTCAATTTCTGAATTCGAACTTAGATATACTCATCTTGTTAATCAACTTGCAGCTCTTGGGAAAGTCTATGATCAGTACACCGAAGTACGAAAGATTTTGAATATTCTTTCTAAAGAATGGGAAGCAAAAGTTACTGCCATAGAAGAAGCGAAAGGAGAATCAATGAGATCAGTTGCTTCTCTATTTGGAAGTCTTTCTGAATATGAAAGCAAACTAAAGTTTAAAAGAGAACTAGATGACATTGGCGACAAGAAAAAGAAAGGTCTTGCTCTAAAAGCAAAAGAAGAAAATCAGGATGAGGATGAAGAGTTCGACGATGACGAAATGGGTTTAATCATAAAACGATTCAGAAAATTCTACAAGAAAGGTCAAGGATTCAAACATTTTCAGAAAGGAGGAAATAGTAGCAAAGATCATATCATTTGCTATGAATGTGGGAAACCAGGACATATCAAGTCAGAATGTCCAGATTTGAATCAAAAGAGCAAAGAAAATAGAAAAGGTAAATTCTTCAACAAAAAGAAAGCCTTTGTATCTGCTATATGGGGTGACAGCTCCTCAGACGAAGAAAGCGATGAGGAAGAGGTAGCTAATATATGTCTTGTAGCTCAAGAAGAAACAGAAGAAGAGGTAAATGATTCTGAACCTACCTATGATGAATTACTTTCCGAATATAATGCTTTACATTCTGAATTCATCAAAGTAGTTAAAGAATTGATTGTTGTTAAAAAGAAAAACAAGGCCTTTGAAACTGAACTTAAGGAAAAGAATTGTGAAAATTGTTCATCTTTGAAAAAGAAAAACATTGATCTCACAAAAACTCTTGAAAAATTCACACAAGGAAGTGAGATGCTAAATGTTATTTTAAAAGCTCAACGATTTGTAAATGATCGATCTGGAATTGGATATGATCCAAAATCAGATAAAAGAAAAGGAAGAAAGAAAGCAGGAGGTAAGTTATATTTGAATTATTTCCAACATTCTGTGCATACATCAAATCCTTTTGCATTTTGTAATTACTGTAATAGAAAAGGACATCATACATCTTCATGCATTCATAAGAAGAAAAGAACAATAGGAACCTATAAATGGGTACCTAAAGGCACATATGTTCAGAAAATCATTTATACTAACCCAAAAGGACCCAAAAAGAAGTGGGTACCTAAGACTTAGTCATTTGATTGCAGGTATGTCTCAAAGCATCCAAAAATAACAAATGGTTCATAGATAGTGGATGCTCTAGACATATGACCGGAGATTTCGAAAGTTTTACCACATTGCAACCTAAGGAAGGAGGAAAGGTAAAATTTGGAGGAAATCAATCCGGAAAAATAGCAGGAATTGGTGAAATCAAAAATGACAAAGGCATTCAAATCAAAGATGTATATTACGTTGAAGGCTTGTGTCATAATTTGCTGAGCGTAAGTCAAAGTGCTGATAAAGACAACTGGATAATATTTGATTCAGAGGAATGTCTAATTGTCAACAAGAAAGACTTACTACTTGATAAGAAGGATATCAAGGCTAAGCTCAGAGCAAAAAGGGAAGGTAACTGCTATACCTTAGATATTAGTAGAAATGAATCTGAAAATTGTTTTCTGAGTAATGTCGATGAAAGTTGGCTATGGCACAAGAGATTAGCTCATGTCAATATGCTTCAACTAGGCAAATTACTCAAAAAGGATTTAGTACTTGGTTTACCCAAAGTGAATTTCAAAAATGATTTGATTTGTGATGTATGTCAAAAGGGTAAACAAACTAAATCATCTTTCAAATTGAAAAACGAAATTTCAACAAATAGACCATTACAATTGTTGCATATGGATTTGGTAGGTCCAGCAAGAGTAAAGAGTCTTGGTGGCAATTTATATTTATTGGTCATTGTTGATGATTTTTCTAGATTTACATGGGTTATTTTTCTATCATCAAAAGATGAAACCTTTGAAGAGTTTATTGTTTTTGCCAAGAAAGTGCAAAATGAGAAAGGTATGTCTATTACAAGTATTAGGACTGATCATGGCGGAGAATTTGAAAATCAAGCCTTTGAAGAGTACTGTGATACTAATGGTATTGATCACAATTTCTCTGCTCCAAGGACGCCTCAACAAAATGGAGTTGTGGAACGTAAGAATAGAGTACTCACAGAGATGGCTAGATCATTGCTAAATGAAAAGAATGTGTCTCAAGTGTTTTGGGCTGATGCTATGAGTACAGCATGCTATGTTTCAAACAGAGCATATATCAGAACAAAACTTGGAAAGACACCATATGAACTATACAAAGGAAGAAAGCCAAACATTGCTCATCTACACATCTTTGGCTGTAAGTGTTTCATTCATAACAATGGTAAAGATAACTTAGGAAAATTTGATTCTAAAACTGATGAAGGAATTTTCCTAGGATATTCTAACCGAAGTAAAGCATATAGAATTTTCAATAAAAGAACTTGTGTTGTTGAAGAATCAATTCATGTTGTATTTGTTGAATTTGAATCCTCTGACAAAACCATTGATGAAGAACAGGAAGTTGTTTTAAATCAAGAAAATGATCAATCTATTTCTAAGTCTCTTATTCCAGAGGTTGATAAAACTAAGGAAGAAGAGCAATCTCTAGGTCAACCTAAAGCCTGGAAATACAATAGGAGTCATCCCTTAGATCAAGTCATAGGAGATGTGAATGAAGGGATCAAAACCAGAAATAGAGTTTTCAATGAAGTAAGTTTTTCTGCATTCATTTCTGAGATTGAACCTTCTAACATTGATGAAGCCCTATCAGACAATGATTGGGTCATAGCAATGCAAGAAGAATTAAATCAATTTGAGAGGAATCAAGTTTGGGATTTGGTACCCCGACCCAAAGATCATACGATCATTGGTACTAAATGGGTATTCAAAAACAAACTCGATGAATCTGCAATTATTGTCAGAAACAAGGCAAGATTGGTGGCCAAAGGCTATAATCAGGAAGAAGGAATTGATTATGAGGAAACGTATGCTCCAGTGGCTAGATTGGAAGCTATACGTGTACTCTTAGCCTTTGCATGCATCAAAGGATTCAAACTCTATCAAATGGATGTTAAGAGTGCTTTTCTAAATGGTTACATCATGGAAGAAGTGTATGTAGAACAACCTCCAGGATTTGAGGATGTCACTAAACCAGACCATGTTTTCAAACTCAAAAAGGCTTTGTATGGTTTAAAACAAGCTCCTAGAGCCTGGTATGAAAGGCTTAGTAAGTTTCTCATCGATCAAGGTTTTGTACGGGGAAAAGTTGATACAACATTATTTATAAATCGAAAACGTGATGATATTTTAATTGTTCAAATATATGTTGATGATATTGTTTTCGGTGCTACTAATGAATCTCTGTGTAAGGAATTTTCTAAGATTATGCAGGGAGAGTTTGAGATGTCAATGATGGGAGAATTGAATTTCTTTCTTGGTTTGCAAATCAAACAAAGAAAGAATGGAATCTTCATATCTCAAACAAAGTATTTAAAAGGGCTATTGAAGAAATATGGAATGGATGAAGCAAATGGTTCAGACACGCCTATGAGTTCAACAACATTGCTTGATGCTGATGTCAAAGGGAAAGACTACAATATCACAAAATATAGAGGAATGATTGGATCATTGCTCTATCTCACGGCAAGCAGACCAGACATCCAATTTAGTGTTGGCATATGTGCAAGATATCAATCAGCACCAAAGGAATCACATGCTGAAACGGTCAAACGAATCTTTAGATATCTTGCTGACACACCAAAATTGGGTCTGTGGTATCCTAAAGGAAGAAGTGAGTATCTTATTGCATATTCGGACTCTGATCATGGTGGATACAAAACGGACAGAAAGAGTACCAGTCGACAAGGACAATTTCTTGGAGGATCACTTGTCTCATGGTTCAGCAAGAAACAAAATACAGTGTCTCTTTCGTCAACGGAAGCCGAATATGTTGCAGTCTCAAGTTGTTGTGCACAAGTGATATGGTTAAAACAACAACTACAAGATCTTGGTATATATCTCAAGAAAATACCAATCTATTGTGACAATACAAGTACGATAAGCTTGGCAAAGAATCCAGTTCAACACTCTAGGACCAAGCATATCGATGTCAGACATCACTTCATCAGAGATCATGTTCAAAAGAAGGATGTGAAAGTGATATTCATTCCTACACATCTTCAACTAGCTGATATCTTCACAAAACCCCTTGCAAAAGATCAATTTTTATTCATTAGAAGAGAATAGGGAATGGTAAATCCCAATGAGTTATAAGTATTTTCAGCATTTCATAATATTAGATGAAGTCATTTGATAATGTTTTGATGATCACTAACTTAAGCTTCGGAGTATATAGAAACATGTTTTGCAGGAAGAAAGAAACTCTGTTTTGGGAAACAAAAACAGAGGTGATCAGAGGACACATTTACTGGAGTACCAACTTGAAGTTATGGGTAAGACAGAAGCAATACCCGAGGAGCAACTTGAGGTAAAGAAGCATGTTACTCGAGTATGTACTCGAGTAATGGCCCCCAAAACTGGAAGTAACGCATCAAGTTACTTAATTTTCAAATATAACGGTCCAGATTTCAAGAAAATGAAGAGTCAGAAATTGAGAAGCTATTTACTCGAGGCAGGCCTCGAGTAAACTTGAAGCTTACTCGAGGAAGGCCTCGAGTAATGTCGGAGCTCAGATTCTCAAAAGGTTAAATAATGACTCAAATCTGAATCAAATGGACTATGAATGATCGAGGGAACATCCATGGATAATTACTATATTATTCATGCCAGGTACGCAATTTAAATGAATTATTTTTGAATTTTTCTGTATGAACACCCGAGGAAGGCCTCGAGTAACTTTGAATGTTACTCGAGTAAGGCCTCGAGTAAAGTCGGGATTTAGGTCTTTATCTTGCGCAAACTTGGTCATTTCCACAAAATCTCCTCGAGTAAATCACTATACACCCTTTCAAAAACTTTTCCCAATCGATTCCTTGCCTCATTTCCGTTAAAACCCAACTGATTTCAAGTCCAAAAACTTCCTAATTTGTTCAAAATCTCTCTGCCCTAAACTTGCGACAGTTACCCTGTTTTTCTGAGATTTTTGATTTTCTGTGATTCAAAATGGTTAGAACCAAGAATCTCAACTTCACTGATTCCTCTGATTCTCAGCAAAATCCTGATCTTCTTTCTCCTCCTCCAACAAAAAGAAGAAAGTTGATTCTTAGACCAAAAGCCAAAACCCCTCTTAAACCTTAACCACAACCTAAAGCCAAAGGTGTGGTAATCAAAGAGCCTATTGTGACTAGGGCTCAATCTAAAAAGAGCACATCTACAGGAAGGAGTAAAGGTGTCAAAACTCCCTCACCTTATCAATCAGACTCATCCACACCCTCTTTTACTCCAAAACCTCCCAAGAAGCCAAAATATGACAAAAATGTGGCTAAGGCAATGGCTGGGATCATTGACCAATTGGAGAAGGGTCAATCTTCTAAGAAATCTAAGATTCCAGAGGCAGAGATCACTACCCCTCCTAAAGGATTCAATGTGGGGAAACTGGTGGAGTCCCCCAAGTACCTGACACAGTTCTCCAGAAGGAAAGTGTGTAAAACACACTACGTTGATCTGAAGCTTCTTCAAGAGGTAGTGAAGTTTGACCTTAGTCCTTATCTTAATCCATTTATGCCTTGGTTGTCTGTCAGATTGCCTTTTTGCACAAAGGTAATCACCCATTTTTACTGTAACCTAGAAATCACTGATGAGCCTGACCGAACCTCAGTTGAGGAAGAAATGACTACCACAGTGAGAGGGCAAAAAATACTTATATCTCCCTCTAGGATCAATTTATGGTTAGGAATTGAGAATCCCCCGGATGATATCTATTCTGAGCTTGAGCCAAACCAAATTTTCACTATTCTTAAGCCCGGTGAGTTAGTTGGCCCCCTCAATTTTAAACCGAGTGATATGTGTGATCATCACAGGGTCTTATGGTACATCTACTCTAGGTCCCTAGTGAACAAAGCCAACAACTATACCCACTTCTCGGATACGGACTATAGATGGTTTGCTTCACTCCTCTTGAAAGAAGAAAAGGATCTAGGAGAGTATATATTCTCAGAGATGAAGAGGTATAAGGTGGATGGAAAAGGGACTACTCCAATGCCATATCCCCAAATTGTGTCTCTTATCCTGAAAGAGAACAAAATATGGTACTTGGACAGTAAGGAGCCAATTGAGAGGATGACCCCAGTGGGGAGGAACCAAATTGGTAAACTGAACATCGACATCTCTCTTAAAGGCCCACTAGAGTCTGGGTCCAAGAAGAAGAGAAAGGCTACTGAGGCAGAAACCAGTAGAATGGATGACACTCAGTCATCGGCTCCAGCTGGTACCACATCTTCACCATCTTTCCTGAATGCCACTCTCCAGCACTTTATGGAGAATATGCTAAGAGGCTTTCATGTGGACATAGCCAACACCAATGCTGAACTCATTACCCACATGAACACCAAAATGGGAGAGTTGGTTGAAAGAATGGATTGAAGGCACGAGGAGCTACTAGCAGAGCAACGTGCCCAGGGAGAGACTTTGAGACTGATTCTGGCACGTTTGGATTCTCTGGGTCCTGGACCTTCTGCCGGTCCTTCTTCTTCTGCACCACCACCTCCAGAAAAACCTTCTTCAGACACTTCCATTCCTATTCCTACTTCTGAGGCTGAACCATCTACTCCTCTGGTTTCTGATCCACTTGAACCCCAAGAAAAAGATGTTTTATTCACAGTGGATGATCCTGATACCCACGAAACCACTCACATTATCATTGATGATTCACCTCAAAAGCCACAGCCTGAGACCGCTCCTAAACCTATTCCCTCTCCTACCCAAACAGAGGTAGTATCATCTTCCTCTTCTGAGCATCTCACTCCAGCATTTGACACAACGCCAGAAGCTCAGACCACTATAGTTGTCTTTCAACCTTCTCCTCTCCTGCCTAGGGATGATATCCAAATTCCACCACTCAATCTTCCTGAACCAGAATCATCCAGTTCCTTTGATTCATCAAGTTCAGATAGTGTTCTCCCAGTAAAGCCTATTTCTATGGTGAAGCCTCCTAGTCCTACACTTGATTGATGAAGCCAAAAAGGGGGAGAAGAGCTTGAGAGTGATTTTGTGGACTTGTCCTTGCTTATTTTGGGGATTTTGTTGTATATGGGCTTTAGGGTGCATTTTGTTATTAATCCTTCTTGAACTTAACTTGTAATTTGAATTTCTTAAATTTCAATACAAGTATGTTTAAATTATGACTTCATTTGTTTTCATTTAAGTTTGTGATTTGTGATACTTGTTTGGACTAATGAAGTTGTTATGTATGCAAGGTTTAATCAACTTAATAAGAAATAATTAATTAAGAATCCAATTTGAAAAACCATGTTCAAAAATCACCAAGTTTTGTCATCATCAAAAAGGGGGAGAATGTTAGATCTCATGTTTTGATGATAACAAAAGAATGGTTTGAAAAGGAAATGTTTAATAATCAAGCTTGAACTAAGTAATGATAGGAGTAAGCTTTACTTGAGGAAAGCATGGAAGTAGTGAAGATTGGCCAAGAGAAAATGTTAAGGAACTTGATCAGAAGTGCATTTTCTAAGGCATTACTCGAGGCGCTACTCGAGTAATGAGCCAAAACTTGAAGTAACCAGGCAAAACTTCTAGTTACCTGCTACCATTACTCGAGGCGCTACTCGAGTAACCAGGTAAAACTTTAAGGTTGCTCTCGGCCTGCTAATGTTACTCGAGGAGCTACTCGAGTAACCATGTGAAAACTTCCAGTTGACTTCAAGTTTTCCCCATGATACTCGAGGAGCTACTCGAGTACCTGTGTATCCTAAAATGTGGACTTCTCGGCAGTTTGTACCACTGCTAATGTTACTCGAGGAGCTACTCGAGTAACTAGATCAGAAACTTCCAGTTTGACTTCAAGTTTTCCATCATACTCGAGGAGCTACTCGAGTAACCGTGTATTTGAAAATGTGAAGCTCTCGGCACTTTGTACCACTGCCAATGTTACTCGAGGAGCTACTCGAGTAATGCACTAAGGTGAATGAAAACTTGAGGTTTGTACCCGATTAACTTGATTTCTCTTTTCCATCTTCCTCGAGTATGTACCCCAGTATATGCAAATGTTTTCAAGATAAACTTCAAGGCATTACCAGAGTAAAACACTTTGAAAAGCTTCAGTTACTCGAGGTCCTACTCGAGTAACCTATGCAAAAATGAATACATTACTCGAGTCCCTACCCGAGTAATGAGGAAATTGCTCTCGGCATTGAAATCCTGCCAACATTACTGGAGTAGAGCATCGAGTAATCAAAAGTTTCTCAAAGGATTACTCGAGGTGTTACCCCAGTAATCTATGAAGTTGCAGAAGCATTACTGGAGGCGCTACCCGAGTAAATAACTATTCACAAAGGTTTGAAGTTTAGTTTACTCCATGCACTACCCGAGTAATCTTGTTTATCTTCATTGAATTTCAAATAAACAGAGATTTCACGATGTTACTCGAGGAGCTACTCGAGTAAACTTCAAGGGTTACTCGAGGAGCTACTCGAGTAAGCATACCCAGAATTTTAGAAATCATTCAAATCTTCATTATATTGTTTCCTATATGATTAACCTTTCATTGTATTAGCATTCTTAGTATATTTACAGAGAAACAATGAAGAAATCATATCAAAAGATGAAAGTCAAATCAAACGTTCAAATGCCAACCACCGCCAACGGATATTTTTCAAAAACTTGAAAAGTCAACAGTGGCTGCGCACTCACCAACGGACGAAAGGAAATGTTCCAACGGTCATCAACAACATATCTATATATATGGGAACCTTCAAACAGAGAAGAACGACTAAGCATTCATACAAACGATTCATTAAGTTCATTGCTCTGTTTTCACGTTGAAATTGTATTCATATGCTTCAGTGATTATCATTTACTCTTTGAGAGAGATATTTCATTCAAACTCAATATTTGTTATTGAGATAACTTAAGGTTGTGGAACCTTGAGTTGGGATTGGATTACAATCTGTAAGGGGGAGCGAGTGTCCAGGTGTAAGGAACTTGCTTGTACTGAGGTGCCAAGAACCCACTGAATCTTGGAAGTTATAGTGAAACTCTCAGAGAAGCTCTGAGGACTGGACGTAGGTCAAAGTGGTTGTGACCGAACCAGTATAACTCCCGGTGTACACTTCGGTGATATTTCTCCTTCCTTATTACTGTTTTAATTCTTTTGTCAAAGTTTTATATTTTCGAAAGAAATTTCAGTATCACCCAATTCACCCCCCTCTTGGGTGAAACGTTTGATCTTACAATTGTGACGTGGTTATACATGATAAAAGCTTATGACTTGATCCATGTAGCTTTCTCATAGTGGGTCAGTCCAGAACCTTATACTCTTACAAGTGCCTAAGACTTTGATTCGTATCTCCATATCTTATCAAAGTCATACTGGTCTTGTTTCATCTCTGCTCCCGCATAGATGACCGACCAGGGACATTTTAGGACAATCTTTATGAATTATCCAAGGATACAATTATCACAGTTAACATGCAAATAATATGATAACAGAATGGAGCAATTTCATTAAAATAATAATGTTTAAAGTACAATGATTGGCCCTTAGGGCACAATTTCCAACAGTATTGTCATCAACCCTTCTTCAGATGACATAATTGCCCACAGAGGCATGACTACAGATTCAATTAATTGCACTAGACCAAGAGGACACAAAAATTAGGAATGATGACCTAGTTCCCCCTGTCGATGTTAAACCATCGAAGGAATATCTTCAAATGTCTTTGCATGCCATTCAAGGTAAGATTGGTGTTACATCTATGTGAATACAGGGTTGGTGGGCAAACAGCTAGTCCATATTCTTATTGATAATGGCACCTCCTATGGTTACTTAGACTTGGCATTAGCTTACAAATTAGGATGGCAAGGGCCAATTCAACTAGTAGGAGAGGAAGAAGTTGCATGGGGGAAAACTGAAGTTTTATGGACTTTGGCGAAACTTTAGGTGGAAAATGTAGGGTGAAGAGTTTCAATTTGATTTACGTATTATGGAAATGAAGACATATGACATTGTGTTAGGGTTGCAATAGTTGCAACAATTTGTTCATCCTACTTCTTGGAATTATGATGACCTTGCTATGACTTTTTGGTATAACAACTCAGTTTGTACCATGCATGCTACTTCCAGGTTAGATTACAAACTTGTGCACCACCTTGAAGATCATGGTGAAAGGGGGAGTCAGTTCTTCCTCTACAAGTAGTTGATGAGTTAAGGCAAATTGGTTATGTTTTGTCTAGCAGTCCACCAGAAAGTGGGTTCTAGCATTATATGAGTACTTAAGGAATTCAAGTACACATTTAAATTGTTTGTGTTTGAGGAGCCTAAGACATTGCTATCCTTGAGTGAGGTCTATAACCACCCTATAGTACTCCATGAAGCGTTGTAATAGGTAATAACTTTTTTTATTATTTTATATAATTGTTTCCTTGAACTTAGTCAATTAAAATCCACAGTAATTTACAATACAAATAGGAAAAAAGTAAACCAAATCAAAATAAAATAACACATAACTAATTTATAAAATCAGTACTAGATGTATGTAATTACAATTAATGTAATTGTACAACTAATTTTAAGAGAATAAACAACATGAGAATAGGCAAAGAAACAACCTAACATATATACCTAAATATTAACTAATTACTTGACCATATAATCACACTATTCCTTAATGATTTCATCCACTTATTCATCAGTCAATTGGGCACAACATTGATCTTCATAATACTACATAAAAATCATACGCAAAACAAATTAAACTAAGTATAAATATATTTGTAAGCTCAATTAAAAAACTTATAATGTATAAGAAGTTCAAGAAGACAGAGTTGACACTGCAAATAAATACCTAAAAAAAATTATGAGCACGCATATAATATCATGACAAATTTTAACTAAAAAAGAAAACCTGAACCAAATATTGAGGGAAAAAACACTTACATGCTAGGGATATTTTAAAGAAGGCTGAGACAAGAAAAAAAAACATATGGGAGGGAAGCTTTATATTGCAACAGAGTTATGGGAAATAGGGGAGCTAGAGGGAATTCGTGAAGATGAAAATGAAAATAAAAATAGTGAGGGGAAAAATTAAATAGGAGCTTGTATAGAAGTTACGGTACTTTTTGTCAAAGCACCGTAGCTTCCTAATTAAAAAAAAGCAAACACCTAAAAAATAACCTTAAATATATTCAAGGCACCACATGTAACCTTGTATATTTCAAGACACCATGTGGTGCCCAAATCACCATGTGCCTTGAATATTCAAGGCACCCTGGTGCCTTGTATTATATATATTCAAGGCAAACTTTAATATATATGGCCTTAGCCGATGCTTGATTATCAAGCGCCGGCTAAGGCAGCTATTCAAGGTCACCAATATTCAAGGGGACCTTGAATATAAATGGCCTTAGCCGGCGCTTGATTACCAAGTGTTGTTGGAGGCAATAAGCACCTTGCCAGGCGCTTCATAATCAAGCGTTGGTCAAGGCCAATTTTGTTTTTTGGAACTCAAGTTTGAAGCAGGTGATTTCTTTTTTGGCTTACTACAACAAGAGATTCTGAACAATAATATTCTTTCGACTTACTCCCACCCTGATCTGGCACTTTATTTTTAAGTGCTGGATAAGGTTTTTTTCAAATAAAAAAAAATGCTAAAAAATTATTCCAACTACGACGCTTTCTTGAAAAGCGGTGTAGCTTGGGCTTTCATTTTTTTTAAATAAATGTTTTGTATAACGCTTGTTTAGGAAAGTGTCGCACAAGCCTAACACTAATCTTTGACGCTTATATTAGGAAGTGTCGTAGCTTCTGAACTTTTTTTAAAAAAAAAAACTATTATCTACTAAGAAGTGCCAAAAAAGGGGCACCATTAAATTCCTCTTTTGTAGTAGTGGTGGCAGCATTGCTCATAGTTTTGGTCAACTTTCAAAGCTAATTGCTCTTGATCTATCAAATAATTCTTTTAATGGCAATATCCCTCAAAGAATTTGTCA
The DNA here is from genome assembly GCA_963210345.1 of Inga oerstediana. NCBI lineage: Eukaryota > Viridiplantae > Streptophyta > Magnoliopsida > Fabales > Fabaceae > Inga > Inga oerstediana. The sequence goes on along the minus strand of OY723401.1, from coordinate 75,455,065 downwards.
CCTTGTAAATCTAAATAGCCTTGATCTTTCTTATAACAATTTCTCTGGTGAAATTCCAAATTGTTGGAGAGATTATCCACCATTTGAATTGATGGAAATAAATCTTTCATTCAATAAACTATCTGGTGCCTTCCCTATCTCAATTGGCAAGCTTTCCTTACTATTTGGTTGCATTTGAACAATAACTATCTTGAAGGAAAGCTTCCATCAACTTTGAAAAATTCAAAGTGACTGTTAATTTTAGATTTGGGCGAAAATAAGTATTTTGGAAGTGTACCATCGTGGACCAATAAAACTTTTCCTACCTTGCATATTTTGAGGTTGCGGGATAACATGTTAGATGGTAACATTCCTTCTACTATGTGCCAACTCAAATCACTCCAAATATTAGACCTCACAAATAACAAATTAAGTGGCTCAATACCCCATTGCATTGGCAATCTAATGGGAATGACTAGACATAGTGCTCATATGCAAAAATCAACCGAATATGTCAGGATTGTATATACACCACTCGAGGAAGACATAGTAAATTGGCAAATCATGATGTGAAACAAGTTATGAAAGGGAGAGAATATGACATTATTGGAATCTTGGATCTTGTGGTAAATTTGGATTTTTCAAATAACAATTTAAAAGGATGGATTTCTCTCAAGTTATTGTCGCTTGTTGGATTGATAAGCTTTAACCTTTCGCACAATCATTTCAAAGGAGAGATTCTAGAGATTATTGGGGATAAGAAATCCCTTGAATCCTTTGACATCTCTTGTAACCAAATTTCAGCCACAATTTCAAAGAGTATGTCCAAGCTAACAACATTGAACCATTTGAATATGTCATACAATAACCTTTTAGGGCCAATTCAAACTGAAAATCAATTCATGACTTTAGATGATCCATCTATTTATGCCGGCAACCCTTTTCTTTGTGGAATCCCACTACCGAATAAGTGCCAAGCTGATAATCCTCATAAAGTTCTTGAAGCCAAAAAATTGGAAGATGAGGATGATTCAGAAAAAGTGTGGTTTTATTTTGTCATAGCAATGGGGTTTGCCATTGGCTTTTAAGGAGTTATTGGGACTTTAGTATTAAAGAAGAGTTGGAGATATGCTTGTTTCTGACGAGTGGAAGTTGTAGTAGATGAGATATACATGTTCACTTCAATAAAAATAGCAAAGCTGAAGAGGCTGCTCACAAACCATGTCCATGGTTGATCTTTGTAGTTGTGTGTGTATCTTTATTATCTCCCTTGTCGCAAGTATCATGTAATGTTTCAGTATGTGTGTGACAATAATATATAGTGCATGTCTTCATGAGTTCACTATAAACAAAAGTACTACATCTTCAATTCTTTAAATTTTTTGTTTGTCAATAAGATTATATTTTAATGTCATTTAAAAACTCATTACATGATTATTACATTGATCTCTACATCGTAATTCAAATTCTTCATGCCTATATATTAATTCATCAAAGCTCAAATAAATGACCTCGCTAGTAAATATTGCATTGTTTAATTGTGCATAGTTGAGAAGTAACGGCCAATCAACAAGCCTGAAACAAATATTGTTGAAATAATTTATAGGGTTAATACTACTTTTTATTCTTGTAGTTTATAGTCATTTTGATTTTGATCCCTAAAGTTTCAAAAAAGTGGTTTTGTCCCTTAAGTTTACTCCGTTTCAAATAATTAATTAGTCTTTATAGTTTGTAAAGGACGTTGACGCTTTTAAGTTTGATAATGTGATATTAATGCCATTAAAATTACTTATGTGGGTGGCCGACTGGGCAAGATGATTGCTTAAATTAGAAAAGAAAACCCAATCATCTTGCCTACAATTTTAACGGCGTTAATGCCAAATCAAACTTAACCTTTTTAACATCCTTTTCAAACTAAAGGAACTAATAGTTTGTAATGGAGTAAACTTCAGACACCAAAACCACATGTGTAACATCCCAAATTTTATATTCACAAAAAATATTGTAAATATTTGAGAAATTCAATAAAATGGTGAATATTCATGAATTTGAAATTTATGAATTTATAAATGTTCAATTTCATGGGAAATTGGGCAAAAATAATTATGGAATTCATTTGGGTAATTTAAAAAGCCCAATACTAAAGTTCAAAAATGAAGGAATATTAGAGAAAATATTTGGTCCAAAAATAGATGGAAAATGGCCAAGGAAAAATAAGAAAGGAAATTGGAATAAAAAGGTAATGGCAAAATCATAATTTTGCCAATTAGTACAAAATTACTTATTTTCCAATTAATTGAAGTTAATTTCAATTAATTAAGAGAAATAAAGGGGAAAATATATTTAGAATATTTTGGTCAATTTAATATGAATTTATGGAAAATTTGAGCAAAAAGTGTAATTTTGACCAAAATTGAGACTTTACGTGTATACGTAACTGGAACAAGTTGTGAAGCCAATTGAGACCAAAGAGTAGAACCCCTAGGTGTCTCCTACATGTTGCAAGAGGAAGGAAATATTGGTTGGGCTTAATGAGCTTAGTTACATGTACATAGGGTTTATGTACATAAAATTGATTTTGGAATTTTTGGAAATTCCATAAATCATTAACAAATTATATAATATAATAAAAATACATAATCTCCTTCCTTCCTCCAGCCCATTTTCGTGCCATTTCAGATCTGAACTAGAGAGAGAGTGTGTGAAATTCTAGAGAGAGAAAGAGGAGAAAAACTTACAAAGGTAAGTGATTTCTTCGGTAAACCGGTTCCTAACACGTATAAATCTGTTCCTAAGCTACTCTTATGTGTGATTAAGGTTTGGGAAGCTCATCTTTGGGTGTGTGAAAGTTAGGGTTTCAGCCTTGTTGAGAAAAGCCATAGAGAAGAGAAAGGTAACTTCTAAACTTTCGTATATTAATTATTCTGGTTGTGTGGGCAATTTAATAGGTGAAATTTCGCCGGATTGCCATTAGTTTTAAATTTTGGAAAAGATTGTGTCTAAGGGTTATGCTGCCCAATTTTAGTTCAAATGGTTGTTATAACTCAATTAGGTGGTTAATAAAGTTGTTAGGAGTAAAAAGGAATGTGTTTACAGAGCCGAAATCGCAAAACCCCGATTTTTCCTCGAGGACCCATAAATTTTGAACATGGCTGTAAATGGGTATTAGAGTTGGATTTTCAATGATTTGTTAATTCATTGGATTCAGAAGGGAAAATTAGGTGGGGTTACAATTGGGCACTTTTTCGGAAAAGGTCGAAAAAGCATAGTTACGAAAACGTCCCTAATACCCTAAAAGTAGGGCTGCCAAGGATAATTTCATAATTTTACATTGATTTTGATAATTTTGAGCCCAGAAATAGATTCCTTGGGCAAAAATATGTAAGGATAGCCCTATTTAAAAAATTTGAAAAAACGTGCCATCGGGCCGGATACGGTGGTGTGGGCCGGGGTCCTGGGGCATTTTGGTAAATTTTTATCATAGGCTAATATAGCCACAAAGTGATAACAAGTGTGAGAAAAAAGATCAAGAAATCTTAAACGTAACTCATCGTGTAAACTTCAAGTATAACGATAATCGAAAATCTAAAATGTAATGCGTGCACAGAATCTTTTAATTGCAAAAATATGAAGTTTTAATAAATTTTGAAAAACCATTTATATTTTTTGAAAGTGGAATAACTTTAAATTCTTCTTATATTTTCAATATTATTTTTCCAAAAAACATTTTGCATCTATACAAGATCTGGTTTGCAGTATAACATATAGATATATAGCTTTTAATTAACATATGTAGATAGAGGAGAATTTAACTTAAAAAGTATGATTTATCTAAGAAAATTGTAGTCCATTGGAAATATTGATAATGAAGTGTATTATACAACTTCCAATTCTTAATAAAAGACCGGAGGGAGTAAAATTAATCAATCATGGTAGAGTTGAAATATACGGACTAGTACTCATTGTTCATGAAAAGACCCCAATTCAACACACATAATTGACAAGTTTGGCACACTAGGGAAAACATAATTAAATAAATTATATGTACACTGTGAATCTTATTCCAGTCTTTTAACTCTATTAGATGACTTCAAAGGGTTCACTGTTCCACACGTACATAACATACATGCATCTATCTATCTAATGTGAATAATATATTATTTCAGTTTAGAATATTTACTTTGAAAATAGTTTTTCATAATTACTAGGGAAAAAATATTTAGAGCCAAGCATACTGTACGACTCCTAAGATTTTTTAGGGTCTGTTTGAGATGAGAAAAATGGAGGGAAAGGGAGGGAAAATTCTAATGAGTTCAATTTGAAAGAAATGGCAAACTGGGGTTAAAAAATTTTAATAACGAACATATAAGATAAAAGAAAAAAAATCAATTAAAAGCTTTTAACCTCACTTCTCCATTTGGTTTTTTTAAAATCAAACTCATTAAAATTTCCCTTCCCCTCTCCTACTCTCCACTACCCTCATACTACACAGACTTAAAGTTCATGCATAATTTTAAATGCATGCCCTTTTATGTTTGTTTGGACCGGAATGGAGGGATATTTTAATTACTTTGGCTTAAAAACGGGGGAAAATCTATGTCATAAATAGTATGACAATATGTAAATTATTTATTACATAACATATATAATCTCCTAAAAAATACCTAGTTTTGGGTGAATTAATGATGTTCAATCACTACAAAAGAAAATAGCTTATTATCGATGGAATGCTAATATTTTTTTTAGTGACTAATTGCTTTGATGAAGGAATTCAAATTCCGTTGATAACCAACGATAAAGTTCAGTCATTAATCCGTTGCTAATTAACAACATAGTCTTTAAATGCAAAATCACACACACACACACAACTTTATCAGTTTATCATTCCCCATGTTGGTTTCCCAACATCAATATCTTCTAATTGTGACGGACTTTTGCAAAAATCAAAACACCAAATGATCTACATGTTTATGGGTTTCCGGAAGCATGTGATTTTGGGAAGAAGATGAGATGAGGGAGAGAGAGAGAGATATATATATATATATATATATTCCTATTTCTAAACCTGACTTGTAAATCTGATTTGAAAAAAAAAAAAAAAAAAGTGAGGTAGCTAACGTTTGACTATTTTAGTTGTTAATTTAGGGGCAACATTGTTACATTTTGAAACTTCCAGGGTGACATTAAGATTAAAAAAAATTTTAGGGCAACATTGCTCCTTTGTAAGTACTTCTGGGATGAATTTACACCTTAGTTCTTTTACATATTCAGCATCCTAAATGACCTAAACAAGTGACAAAATAATCATATTAATTAATTTGTTTCCTTTATCCGTACTGACTTCCTTTGATTCAACATTAAACACTATAACCATATAAAAATATGTCATAGATCATTAACATATTTCTTAACATCGTTAGCTCTTATTTAATATTGATCTAACGGTGAAAACTTAAATGGCATAATTAAAAGGAAACAATGCAAGGACCAAATTCAAAACTCAGGAAAACTATAAAGACAGGAGAATCATTTTCCCTTCTATATATAATGTTTTTAAAAAAAACACAAGATATATATATATATATATATCTCTGTTTTTTAATTGAAAATAACTTATACATGTAGGAGTAATTCATGCTACACAATAAATTTCTAATCAAATAGTGCATAAATTATCCTATCATAACCATAGAAGACTTTAAGGGTTACCTCTCACCATTGCTAAACTTTGACCTTGGAGAGAATTCACGAACGGAGTACTGCAAAACAAAAATAATGTCAGAAACTTACCGCAAGGCACAGTAATAGCAACTAGGTTAATAGTAATTGTTAGTCAGGGAACCTCAAAGAGCAGTCTAGTTTTTCTAATGCTCGTATATTAGTCAACAATAAACTCAAGTGTGTTATTCCACCATCAGAAATATCACATTAATAACCAGTCAATAAGTTACCCTAATCCTGAAGTTGGGCTTGGACTTGACTTGCGGGCTACACTCAGAATATTTTAATTATTCACTTAATTATAATAACTAATAAATATATTATAATAAATAAAATATCGCACAACACATATTTAATTTAAAAGCTATACATTTATGAATGAAAATTGTAGCCATTTGAAATGCTGAAAATGAAGTGTATGAGCATAATTAAGTGACCAATCGAATACTTGTGAATGTCCAGGTGGGACCTTGTATGTACTCATTGTTTGAAGGAAAAATTAGGGGAGAGAAGAGACTTACATACCGGGGCAAATCCGCGTTTTGATCCAGATCAAAGCTCCATTATTCCATAACTCGAACGTAATAATGCTCACACAATAATTAAACTACTAGAGCCTAAATAGGATTGATACATCAGATCACCAAATCAAGACAGATGGTAGAAGAGAAGAGAGATTACTAGATAACTAAATGACAGGGATGAGGTTCAACTGAAATAGGCACATTCTATTTATAGAAGCCTAAGGAGAGATCATTAATTAGAAAGTTATATGCACTCCTACGTGCCCTCTAAGTAACAATTAGGAAATTAATTCTTGACTAGTTTCCTAATATACAATTACTTAGCTTGTTTCTGAATTAACAAATCCATAATTAATGCTGATTTATTTCTTATTTAATAAGGTTATTTATTTCCCAATCAAATAATTCGGCTCATCAAGGGTGGACTTAGACCCTAGATCCAACATCTCCCACTCACATTTGTGTTGTTTTATATAATTGATTAGTTTGGGGTTTAGTCGTGACCCTTGTTATGTTTTTTACTTTTTTTCAAAGAAGGCGCATATGTCACACCCCCACACGGCCACACACACATAATGTATTACTCTATTAATTTTTTTATTTGCGAAAAAAAATTTACTATAGTGCGAAGGTTCAATTTTCTATGATTTCATTATCTTAATATTTATGTATAAACTATATTTTTTAAAACATGCTGATACTATAAATTATAGTTCATTTTTTATAACACAATTAAGTACTAAACTACGAAGAAAAGGATTACCAAATTTTTAAGGGAGATTTTGTTTTTTTGAAAATTTTAGGCTAAAATATACAAATCTGTTTAGTTTTGAGTCAGTTTCACATCACCTCCATGACTTTTAAAAGTTTAAATTAAAGATCTTCATATTTCATATTCTGACTGTCCACTTCCCTATATTTACAATTACATTTAAAGTTAACATTTTATTCCATATCATAATTTTTATATATTTTTTATTATACACCATATTATTTAAAAAATATTTAGCGTCTGGCATATAATTTTAAGCATTTTATAATTTTTATTTTAAAAAATACATGATCAAATAAATATTTGCTTTTTAAGTATTTTAATTGCTTGTGTATTATATTTTAAGTACTTAAAAGTTACTTAAAATTATATGTCACATGTCAAGTATTATTTTTTAAATGACATGATGTATAATAAAATAAAAATAAAAATTTTAACATGATAAAAACCATTAACTTTAATGCTAATTTTAAATGGTAGGGGAATTGAGAGTCAAAATATAAAATATTATGATCCTTAATTTAAACTTTTAGAGGTCAGTGAGGTTATACGCAAGTGACCTAAAATTTAAGGGAGGTTTTATGTCTTCTAGCCAAACTTTTGCCACATAAACAAACTTGATATATATTTATACAAAAAAAGTATCAATACTCGAATTCAAGTCTTTGTAACCAATTAAATTTTTAAACCGAAACTTTTCATAGACTTCTCCAAATTTTTAAGTATCTCGCCTACATCGTCTTGTAGTGGTGCTTGGCAAGACTAAGGGTATGATGCTTTGTTTAATTACAAATTGACAAAAGGTGGTGTGTGTGTGTGTGTGTGTGTTGTCAATATATCAGGTGCAATCTTAGAGGTAAATTAAAAACATTATATACATGTTCGGATGTTAGGAAGAGAATTGATTGTCTCAAACCAGACAGTTGTAGTTGCTATCTCTTCCATTTAGCTGGAGGAGGAAATGACCAATTCCGATAGCATTGATGATTATATTCCTCTTGATGATCATAACAACTTCTAGGCACAACTTCTAAACACCCTTGACTGCCCCTTTCTGATTTTGAAATGGGCACAACTTCAAACCTTGATGCAATGGGCTGTCCATTAACATCAATTTTTATTTCTAAGTTGGAACCAAATTTTATTACAATTTCCCCTCATCATCCTCTTAACAAATTTTTGTTTCAATTTTTATGATCCAAGAATCTCCTTCCCCTCATCCTCTCTAACATCAGTAAATTTCAAAGAAAGTATTTCCCTGATCAAACTGAAGAATACTGTAAAGTCCTGGCCAAAAAAAATTTGAAGGAATAAAAGAACAATGCAAAAATAAAAGAGGTTCGACGATATTCACAATCCTTTCATTTCTCAGAATCCCAACTTTCTGCATCCCAGAACAGTCTTTCTTCCTCCTCCTCTGCTTTCAGCGGTAACGGCATTACCCACCGCCGATGACAAATTCCTGAGTTCATCCACGGCGGCGTAGCTCTTCCTCGCCATCAGAAAGCCGCCGCCGCCACCCCTCTTCTCCCCTGCATTATTCGCCGTCGTGCTTCCTTTCAGACTGAAAGCTCTCGAGAAACTCTTGGCTGCCGGCGGCATACTCGCTGGCTTCCAATTCTCCTTCCGCAAGGACACCGGTGAGAAATTCGGCACGTACTGAGCAAGAACAGAGTACCCTCTACGTCCACCAACTGCACCGCTTGCACTATTCCTTTCTCTCTCCGAACTCGACCGAAACCTGGCCCCTTTCATCGTCGGAGGCGTCACTACTTTCGGGTCAGGTTCTGGACAATCAAGCTCTTGTTGATGCTGAGTAATGAAATTGAGTCGAAGTTTTGATTCTCTCAATTGAGCGTAAGCTTCATATCTGGGTCCTCTCTCCATTGGGGCGGTGATCCAGTGCAGTGAGTCTCAGGGGAAGAGGAGGGTGGTCGGAGTCGGAGAAATAGGGTCAAGCAGAGTGTGGAAGAAAGATTGAAGAGTGGGTTACAGAGAGACGTTGCTTGTTGTCTCTGCCATAATTAACGGATCAAAAGCTTGATTAGTGAATCGCTTTGGGTTCTTCACCTTACAGTACTTTAGAATTAAAAATTCAATCTTGCAACGGTAAAATGAATATCATGATTCTTGAGAGAGAAAGGTGAATTAAAAAAGTCTGTAGATTACAAAAGAGACGAAGAATCATTAAGCCAAGAAGGTACAAGAGAAGTGTAAATTGGATTCGACGTGATATTAGTACATGGTCATATAGGATTACTTTCAAAAAAAGGTTAAACTTGGCCACAAAAGAAAAGGGGCAAAAAAACAAAAGAAAGGAGACAAGAAGACGAGAAAAGACTAGTTGCTATAAAAGAAGGCTTTGTGGACGACTGGACGGCTGGGGCAGGGAAGGCTTTAAGCATCAATATCAATATCAATATCAATATCAATATATTAATAAATTCTCTTCCACTAAGCCATGGCTCAAACGGCTTATCTCATGACTCTAGACTCATTTAACTGTTCAAAAGAATTTTGTGGCTTGAAAAGAGAATTTTTGGGCTTGGTGTCAACTGGCTTACGAAAAAGGGTGCGTGCAGTTTATGAGGCTCCAAGCTCTTTTCCATTTCTATGTTAGGGTTCAAATGGCGCAGAAAAAAGAAGGCGGACACAGTAATAGGATTGGGGCAAAATGGCAGGAGCCAAGGGTGGAACCACAAAAGAATCGTCTTATGCAAGCCTTCTCTCTCCTTCTTTACCCTTTCCCACTCCCTCTCTCTCTCTATGATATGTCAAAATCTTACCTGAAATTGTGCCTCTCCCCTCTTCTTCCCTTTCACCGAGGCTCGGCTCTGTCTCCATTTCTTTCCTTTCCCTCCATTCTTTCAAATTTCAAAGTTTGAATTTGAATTCCAAAATTCAATATTTATATATTTCTCAAGCTTGGGGAAGAACTAATGGAGACGATGGAGGTAGGTTAATAATGATGCAGAAGCGAAAGAGCCTTTGTGCTTCGTTGCCTCTACTCTCTACCTTCATACTTTCTATGCTTTGTTTTTCTCTTCCGCTTACTTCTATGTCCCCTCTATCTTTTTTCATTTGAGTTATGGGTTTGCTTTCTTCATTTGAGTTTGAAGATACAATCGAATGAAAAAAGAAGGGAAAATTCTCTTCAAATGACGAGGGAGAAGAGGATAAAAGCTATGCGTAGGGAGATCATCCATCAACTCTATAAGTTCGCCGTCCAAGCACCTCTTGAGTCTTAAGGGTAGGAATCAAAACCAATTTCATTACTTTTGTTTCATCTGTCCCTTTATCTTTTTACCTCGGTCAATCTAATGATTTAGGGAATGAACTACTCTGATTTTCCTTTGGTTAACACACATTATATCAGTTTAAGCTAGATTTTTCTTTAGTCAAATAAAAATATAACACACTGGAAATTGGGTTCTTAAATATTGGAGCTGGTTGGTGTTTTATGAAGTATAGAGTAATGATTGGACTTGTAGGTGCTTATATCTTTCACTTCAATCCTCATGTTGCCACCAACGCTAAGTTTCTGGCTTAGATTCGACAATAGAGAATATTCTATAAAGAATTTCAATCCCTATAATCATCATTTATGGAGCTTATGTCCTTTTTACGTTCCCCTTACTTGGAACAATTCTTTACAAAATGGACGTTTCTTTAGTAGGAAAAGTATTTAACCTCACTTAGGTTAGTCTTCTGCTAAGAGAAATTCTTACCCTTCTTTGAACTTAGGGTCGTCCTTCTATCTCTTTTCTGGGATCTCTTACCCCTCCCTAATGTTGGATGTAGAGTGTGGAGGACTTGGCCTTCCCTATGGGGTAAGTTTGTCCAGAGGATTCACAAACCTCTAGACATTCATTTCCAAGCCCCAAGAACTTCATTATATCATTAAAAGTAATAATGTTTTTACTATGGGTCATACTAACTTTCATGAGCTCCCACTTAGAAAGGAGCATCTTGATGAACAAACTGAACGTGTTCGTTAAAAAATACATGTTTAGCTTCTCTCAGTTTCCTTGTTAAGTTGGTTATCTCATGTAGATATCATCTCTTAAGAAGTGGTTTAAGTACCTCAAGAGATTATCTTTGAATGTAATTCACATGGCATTGCTGTTTGATTTCTTTCACATTTGCATATGTATTTATTAACAACCACGCGAATTGGATTACTTAGGTCTCATAATCTCTTATTTGCCGAATAAATTCTCAGCTTATAACCCAAGTCAATGACTTTTACAACGTCTTTTATTTATATGAGACCTTTCAATGCCAAATATTACAATTGTCCCCATTTAGCTTACTAATTAACATTCTTGTTCTTGGTAGCCTTCATTTGTTTAGTCACTTAAATCATCCTACTTATAGGGTCATTCACAATTGATTTAAACCAAGAATGTCTTTGTATAGCATATTGAAGTATACAATGTCATGTACTTGTATTATTCTTGACTAGAAAGGTAATAACACCATTGGGTCTATGATCAGGAGAATACGATTATACTTCCCATCACACATATTCCAGTAATGTCACTATTACCTATCAAGAATTTCATATAAGTACTTCACATAAGATGCTCAATTATGACTTTCAGAAGGCTCAATTTCCGAAAGCTCCCACTTAGATAGAGCATATGAAACTAGCTCCCACTTAGATGGAGCATATGATTCTGTTAGAAGATTCATTTTCCAAGAGCTTCCACTCACAAAAGAGTGTTGGACATGTACTTCTTCATGTCCCTTAGAGCATTATTATGTTGATAATGTCTTATTATCAGGGAATTTGGACAATTCAATAGTTTTCTTTGGTTTCATATTAATCTCATTTCTTCACTCTTAATCTTCAACTAAACAAATCTTCAAGGGGATAATTTTATTTATTTCTAAAACCCAATTTGATAAGGTTCACAATAACCACTATTTTCTAAGGCTAGAAGAATTTTATATCCCATGTTGTTTTAATCATCTTCCAAAGTTTCTCTATCACATTGAGAAGATGTTTCAAATGTCTTATGCAATCTGAATTGTTTCATCCTATAAACATCACATATTTGCTCTCAAGTCTTTTATGATTTGTAATGTTGGTGGTTGGACTAGGCTCAAGGCTCATTTTCACTCATAAAATGGGCTTTACCTTCTGAGGTGCATCACTTGCCTGAATTTGGCATTAGGAAGCTTCTCCATTTTGAGATTCCCTTTCACTATGATTTGATACTATCTCTTTTTGTATCAAATCCTCACTTTTACCTCTGTGAGGTTTCCTCATATATGAATCTTGACATTCACCTCCTTTAGATTCATGAGATTCAGGTTTATTTTTTAGTTTATCTTCCGAATTTCTTTTCGGTCATAGCTCTTATTCAATTTCAGGTTCTAGTAAACCTTAGTTTTAATCATTTTCCTCTTGAATCTCTCTTCAGGATCTTCTCCTTCTAGGTTATGTTTTAGGGCTCAAATTTAAATGAGCAAATCCCTCTTTCATCTATCACTTAGAGGCTCACATTACTCTAAGTAATTTAGGCTTGAATCATTATTTAGAGGTAGCAACAAATAATTTTCACCTTTTTAAATCCACTATAAAAGGTGGTTCATACTTAGGGTAAGGAAGTATTTTTCAATATAGTAATCATCCAAAAGAATAAAATTCTTTTAGTTTAGTACTTTTTGAATTCCGCAAATTCATAATTATCTCAAATAAAATTATTATGAATTATTACAAATATTTTTGGATTTTTAAACTCATAAAAAATCATTGAAGATAGCACTAAATGCCTCTAAAATATATTCAAAAAAATTTCAAATATATATATCAACATGAAGATCTTGAAATTAGGGATTTTTAGAAATAAACCACATCTTCATCGGAATTCAAATGCACCTTCACGCGCCCCTAAAAGGAGGAGGAAGAGGAAATTCTAGAAAAATTGAAAAAACTAATGAATCCCACTCTCACTATCGGCGCGTGCTATGGACACGTCACCACAGACATTTCAAAACATGACACGCGCCGAAGATTCCAATTCCACATGTTGAGAGCTTTCGGATGGAGTCTACCACGTGGCATTAGGCAATCCGACGGTCCCACATGCGCCACGTGGCAATTTTTAGCTTTTTATTTTTGCAGATCGGGTAAACCCATTACCCAACCCAGGCCCAAGTCCACCACCTTCAATTTTGTTTGTTTGTTTTTTTTTTTTTGGTTTTGGTTGGGCCAACTTTGGCCTAATCCATTTTTTCTTATTTTTCATTTTGGATCGAGTTAGGCCCGACCAAGCTACCTTGATCCATTTTTTTTATGCGTCACAAAACAACGTTGTTTCGACCCGGTACCTTCTCTCCTCCGTAACTTCATCGTCTGATGTCCTTTTTGTGCATTCTTGGTGTCCATTTTCATCATTTGTTTTGGAACTACATAATGGGACTATTTTTAAAGCCTGAATCACTCGTCTTAAGATGACGCAATTCAATTTTGAGTTTCATTTCCCATTCGTTCCTTCAATTTCTTACACCTTGGAGTGTTATTTCGTTTCATACAATTATGGTGTGTATTATAAGGCTTCTAAATACACACTTGCTCATAAAACCAAGGCATAAACAGGAATCAACAATTAATTGATTACACCACAAAAACACCGAGAAACGAAAAAAATGCAGAGAAGAAAAAACAATGAACTAACGAATAGAAACTAATCTCATACATCCAAAAAATATATATATTTGAGTCAGAATCATATATATCTCATATATCTTCAACATCAACATCTGACAAAGTTTCTATTCACATGCTTTCAAATAAAAATTCACTATTTGTGAACACAGGGAACTCTACGATGCACAATAGAACTTTTAATCCAGGATAGATAATTAACCAAATGCTCTGATACCACTATAGGATTTCGGGCCTACCTGGAATCCGTTGACTCACTGAGTACCCCATGAGATCGAAGCACCAATTCGGACTCTGATCACTTTATACGGCATATTCACCATTGGAGAAGAGAACCCAGGGAGAGGAATTTTTGAAAGTTTTCTAAGTGATGTTGTTAACTTGCATCCACTGAGTGAAAAGAACCCCTTATATTATGTACAGGAGTTATTATGATTTGAAATTCAAATCATAAGGATAAAACTCCTTAATTGAACCTATACGTCTCTATAATTACATAATAGTTCCAACTGAATTGGGATTGGGCCTTGATCAACCAAGGGTGGACCAGGCATATTCCAACAAATAAATTTATAAAAATTTTAAATTTGAACAATATATTTTTTCATCTAAGGGTGGGGATGAGATACGGCGAGAAAAAAAAAAGGAGAACAAGGAAAATGAGACGATACACTTGTTAGGATCGGCAGGCACAGCGGAACAATTTTAAAAATTTTACCGATCCTAATCGAGGATCTATCAACGGCGTTTAAACCAAGTTGGAAGGATTCATACCTTTTTGATTCAGGGTTTTCACGATCTCTAGGAGCCAACACATCAGGTCCGCTCCCTCTACCGGTATCCACACGAATGCTCTCCAACCGAGACTGCGTACTAGCACCTTTAATGTCTTCTAGGGTTTCACTTGTGGCTCTCAATTCTCATGTGTCTCTCAATATATCTGCTCTATCAAGTTTATAACCTATGAGGGTTATTTTTAAATTTCAAAATTAATCATCATTAATTTCAAAATTAATTAACAATTAATTATCTTGATGAGCTAATTAACTAAATTCAGTTTAAATTAAATCTGTCCAACAGTTTTAATCCAAATAAAAAGCCATTAGATTTAATTTATCTTCATAAATTAAATCTGAGATACTATATCTCTATCATGTTAGTTATTAAATTTAATATATCTTAATAAATTAAATTTAAAACTAACACAATATAATAATATCATATAATATATATATACATATATATATATATATAATATTTCAAAAAAAAAAAAATATATATATATATATATCTATATAATATTATTAAATATAATAATATCATATAATATACACACACACACACACACATATATATAAGATATATATTTCGAAAATATATATATATATATATATATCTATATAATATTATTAATGAATTTTATATTATATATATATATATATAATTCATCCACCCTAAATTAAACATTATCTCGTGTTGGGCCATTCTTGTGTGCGACCCTGTAGGCCCATATGAAGTTGGCAGTGGGCTAATAACTATACTAACCCAAAAGTCGCAAGCGGCCTCTAGCAAGACATTACGACTACCCAATTCATATGAGGATCGTTATCACGATGCAACCTGTCATACAAACATGTCACGTCCCTTTTGTCACAAGATATATCGATCAAGGATAAGGAATGGATAATGTCATCCTCTTGTTCCTGATCATTACTTTCTCGATTCCTGAGTAGCCTGATATAGAGACGAAAACTCCTTTCATCATAGTATGGCCATACATTTCTCAGACTCACTCATTGAGGGGCCCATAATATCTCTCTACTAATGTGAGGGACAAATTCCATCTTGATCATTCATATTCCTCTGCATGAAAAACCACCAAGTCCGATCGTAGCCTTTATCATCACCCGGTCAAAAGTGACTTTTGACTAGTTCAAAGCTTAGCAACTCTCATATAGGAATCCATGATGACTTCAGGTCTAAGGGCATTGTGACGTGGTTATACATGAGAAAAGCTTATGACTTGATCCATCTAGCTTTCTCATAGTGGGTCGGTCCAGCACCCTGTACTCTTACAAGTGCCTAAAACTCATAGGTTCGTATCTTCATATCTTATCAAAGTCATACTGATCTTGTTTCATCTCTGCTCCCGCATAGATGATCGACTAGGGACATTTTAGGACAATCTTTATGAATTATCCAAGGATACAATTATCACAGTTAACATGCAAATAATATGATAACATAATTGAGAAATTTCATTAAAATAATAATGTTCAAAGTACAATGATTGGCCCTTAGGGCACAATTTCTAACAACACTTCTGTGTTTGACACCTACTACTTTATACTTATATATAAATCACATGTAGAAAAAAAGGTTAAATTCAAATTTATATTAGTCGCTTGTAGAATAATTAATGACATATTTTTAATTTTACTCCTATTTAATTTTTATTTGAATGAGATAAAGATGAGAGAGAGACAGAGAGAGAGAGAGAAATCCTAATAAGGGTAAATTTGAAAAATCTTGTTAGATATCATTAGCTTTGATGATATCAAATATAGATGCCAAATATTAAGTGCAAAAAGTTTATATAATGTATTTATTTTATACTTTGACTAACTACTATGTCTAATGTGAAATATATTGTAGTTTAGTCAAGAAAAGGAAGAAGACATTAAGTTGAATTATAGAGAATGATCAAGAGGAAGAATAAGAAGATATTAAAGAATGAAATTATCAAATATGGGAAAATGAAGTCAAGAAAGCAAAAAAGTGATTAAATTAATGAGAATGATCAAGAGGAAGAAGAAGAAAGAAACTAAAGACATTAGTCAAAAAAGAAAGGAGTTAACAAAAGGATTGTGGAGAATAATCATGAAGAAGGAGAAAAGAAATTAAAGAAATAAGAACTTGGAAGATCTAATGAAATATGTTAACCTCATGAATTTCTTGTCAGAATTGCACATTTCCTCTTATTTTTGCCGCATTTTCATGTACTAGTAGGCATTTGAAAGTGTTAAAATAGAGGAAATGTATTCTATACATGCTTAGCACAGAAAGAGTGTAAATGTGGGGGAAATACGCGAATATCTATTATGCTTACCAAACTAAGATTTTTTGTGAGTTCTTTGTGTTGAAAGGATAAAGATTCAGTCATAGCTGGAACCAGAGAAAGCCAAATTCAATGAAAAGAAGGTGAAATGAAGTTGAAGTCATCCACAGTACCAAGGAAATGCAAGAAGAAATTAGAACAGAGCTTGAAAGAACAAAAATTAGCATTGCAAGGTTATTGGCCGCGGCCAGTGAATGCGTTGGCCGCGGCCTAAAGAAGCACAGAAACATACTGGCCTCGACCAACCATCTTTAGGCCGCGGCCCAACAGTGGTCAATAAGTTATTGGCTGTGGCCAACACAACCCCTGGCCGAAGCCAATGGAAGCACAGAAGCTCACTAGCCGCGGCCAACAGATCCCCTGGCCGCGGCCAACCCCTGATAAAGGTGTTATGTGTTTTGACATCCAGTGGATATTAAAGAGGAAACCTAAGGCTGAAAGAGGGGGATCTAATCCAAAAATACCTAGAGAAGCGGCTGTGACACTCCTTTAAGCTTGAGTTCGCCATAAAGTAAGGGAAATCAAGTGGGGATTGGAGATTTTACAGAGATTTGAGCTGGTTTTCATTTGTTATCCTGATTTCTTTCCCTTTCGTCTTCCTTATGCTGATATGGCAGTTCATGCTTTGTATTTCTGCATTCATTTTGTTAACATGAGCAGCTAAACTTTCATTCTAGGATTGTTCATGAACCTTTGTATGGATTAAACTTGATTCCTTCTATCTTTAAGTGTCTAATGGCATATATATGTTGATTCTACTTTTTTTCACTGCTATTCATGATTGGCCATCACTGTGGACGATTTGTTCATCTAAGTTAAGCTTGAGAGAGTTAACTTATTTGTAGAACTTTAGTAGAATTATGCTAGACTTGAAGTTTAAAAGTTAAACTGATGGTTTGTTAGTAACATAGAGATATAGTTATTAACCTAGCATTGTCAAATTAAGGTGGTTACTAAATGATTATTCTCCCTTAACTGCAGTAAGAGATTGTTCATGTTAATGGAGGATATAAGTTTGGTTATGACTTAAGAGAGCTTAATCAATTGCTTGTGAACCTTAGACTGACATATATATATCCCATGAAAGTATTCTTGGGAAGGAAAGGAATTAAGTTTATAAAATACAAAGCGGATGAACAATCCTAGGCTTACTATAATTGATTGAATTCACAAGAATCAGAGTTTTGTTCAGTAATTCTTAGTTTTTTATCAAAATATCTTTTGAAACTTCTTTTTCCCACACAACATGTTTTGGCTCAACTTAATTGATTTCAATTGAATCCATTCAACCTAATTGAACACATGGTTGCACTCGTTAATTCGCTTTCGTCGTAGTCCCTGTGGGAACGATCTTTACTCATCACTTTATTACTTGCGACCTATATGCTTGCGAAAGCTAAACGGCGAACAAGTTTTTGGCGCCGTTGCCGGGGACTATTGACTAAAGTCTCTTAAGTTAACTAGTGTAATTGTGTGCTTGATTACGCTTGAACATTTCTCTTCTTTTCTTGTTTTACTTTCTTAATTTGCTTTGTTTTTAAGTATAGTTATAGCTATAGCTCACTTTCTTGTTTGTATTATTTTAGTCATTATTTGTGATAAGTTTGATACTCGTTTTGGGATTTTTAACTTGTAGGTATTTGAGCTCCGTATGCAAGCTAATTTGGAGATCGTTCTTGACGGTATTGTCGAAGAATATTTTTCTGAAGACTTTGAAACTAAACCGAAGACTCCACCTCAAGTGCAACCTATCCAAGGACCTGAACCTTTACCGACACCAAAGCAACCAAGACCACCACCTCAGCCTCATCCATATTACAATATGGCCAATCCTAATTATGATGACTTGGAGCACACCTTGGATGAATACATGGAGCAAGAAAACTCCACTTATCAATTTAGCATCCAATTTCCTATTATTCAAGCTCAGAATTTTGAGTTGAAGCCCATTATGTTTCAAATGCTCTAAATGATTGGCTTGTTTTTGGGAACTTAGAATGAAGACCCTACTGACCATTTGACACGCTTTTGTACAAGTTTGTGAGAACTTCAAGTTTCAAGGAGTAACTTCGGAAGTGCTCAGATTGCAACTCTTCCTTCTATCACTTGACAAGAAGGCAAGAGCTTGGCTTACCGTTCTACCTCCTAACTCCATTACTACTTGGGATGAAATGGCATCTAAATTCAAGGCAAGGTTCATTCTAAGGGGTAGACAGGCAGTTCAAAGAGCTGAACTCTTAGGTTTTCAACAACAGCCTGGAGAACTTTTTCATGAAGCATGGGAGAGATTAAGGAGTTATGGCGTAGTTGCCCCAACCATGGACAGAAGACCTATGTTTTGCTCAAAGCCTTTGCGGCTGGATTGGATGTTCCCACTTCCAATATACTCAACAATGCCTCTAATGGTGGAATTGGCAAGATGAGAGTTTGTGATATCTCACAGTTGTATGAGGACATTGCTTCTAGTTCCTTGCAACAATCTGAAAAATCATGTTCTAGCTATAGAACATATAAGGAACCAAATCCTTCTAGTAGTTCCAATGTGTCCAAAGAAATTACTGCTCAACTTGAAGCACTTGCCAAGCGATTTGATCAACTCAAGTTGAAAATGGAGAAAAATTCTTCCAAGCAAGTGAATGCTATCCAATCTCTAAGTCCTTCTTGCGAAATATATGGAGAAGCTCACTCCTATGAAGAATGTTATCACACTATAAAGTCTGTGAGTTATTTAAACAATAATCAACAGTATCCATATGGCAACCCGTACTCTAATACCTACAACAAGGGTATGAGGGATCATCCTAACTTCTCTTGGAGGAATGGACCTAGTGAGAATCTAATTAATCACTATGCTTCTCCTAGTAAGCCAATACATCCACCAGATTTTCAACAACCACAAAAGCCACAAGAGGGTGATTCTGAGACAAATAAACTCTTGAGATAACTTATCAAAGGTCAAGAGATCAAAGGTCAAGAAGGCCTAGTTGGCATAGTTTCTCTTCATAACACGGCCATTAAGAACCTTGAGATACAAATGGGCCAAATTGCTTCCCATTTGAGTGCTCAACCAAGAAATAGTCTTCCAAGTGATACTATTCCCAATCCTAAGCGAGATGATAAAGAATAATGCAAGGCTCTTACTCTCCAAAGCGGTAAGACTTTACCCGATGACCTAAGTATGGGTAAAGCTACAATAAAGCCAAAGGATCATGTTGTGGAAAATCTTAACATTGATGAATAGGTTGTTGAAGAAATTGTGGTCAAAGAAAAGGAAGCAAACTAAAGTACTTCTAGACGATGTGGTGTCAAACAAGCCCATTACTCCTGAAAATATGGAAGAGAAGAAGAGAAAGATCAATACTTCTCCTCCACGATATGTCCCACCACCCCCTTTTCCAAAAAGGCTTAAGAAACATCAAGAAGATGGGCAATTCAAGAAGTTCATTGAGATGTTCAAGCAATTGCATATCAACATTCCCTCTGCGGAAGCCTTAGAGTAAATGCCTAAATATGCCAAGTTCATGAAAGATGTCCTCTCAAAGAAAAGAAGATTTAATGAGTTTGAGATGGTAGCCATCACCAAAAGCTTCACTGATGTTATCAAGCAACTTCCACCTAAATTGAAGGATCCTGGGAGCTTCTCTATACCTTGTCATGTTAGAGGTAAATTCTTAGGGAATGGCTTATGTGATCTTGGCTCTAGTGTCAACCTTATGCCTTTATCTGTGTTCAACAAGTTGGGACTAGGTGATGCTAGACCTACCACGGTTACTTTACAATTGGCTGATAGAAGCTTGTCCTATCCTAAAGGATTATTGAAGATGTCTTAGTCAAGGTTGATAAGTTCATATTTTCGGCTGATTTTATTGTATTTGACTTTGATCCAGATAGAGAAATGCCTTTATTGCTAAGAAGGCCATTTTTAGCTACGGCTAGAACTTTGATAGATGTGGAGAAAGGTGAGTTGACTTTAAGGGTAATCGATGAGCAGGTTACCTTTAATATGAATCAATTGATGAAAACTCCTCATGTGTATGAAGAATGTTTCTTTCTTGATATGATTGGTCTTGTCACACAAGAGGAATTTGAGACCTCTATTATTGAAGACCCACTTGAAGCCGCTCTTCTTGATGTTGATTCTGAGGGTTTGGATGTAGTGGAATGTAAGGCTATTATGGATGCAACTACTTCTTATTTTAAAAGGAGGATACCATTTGAACCACTTGATTTGGGTTCAACTGATAAACCAAAGATGAAATCTTCTTTAGAGGAACGACCTTCACTTGAGCTGAAGGCATTGCCATCTTATGTGCAATATGCTTATCTGGGTTCCAACAATACTCTTCTAGTGATTATTGCTTCGAATCTCACTATTCAACAAGAGGAGCAATTAGTTGAAGTCTTAAAAGCTCATAAAAGGGCTATTGGGATTGCTGATATCAAGGGTATTAGCCCCTCTATGTGCATACACAAGATCTTTTTGGAAGAAAATCATAAGCCTTCCATTGAATATCAAAGAAGACTCAACCCCATTATGAAGGAGGTAGTAAAGAAGGAGCTTGTTAAATGGCTCGATGCTGGTATTGTATATCCTATTTCTGATAGTTCTTGGGTGAGCCCAGTCCAATGCGTCCTCAAAAAGGGCGGTATGACTATAGTGGCTAACACCCACAATGAACTCATTCCCACTCGTACCGTGATCTGATGGAGGGCGTGCATAGATTACCATAAGCTCAATACGACTACTCGCAAAGACCACTTCTTATTGCCTTTCATTGATCAAATGTTGGACAAACTAGCTGGAAAGGAATTCTTTTGCTTTCTTAATGGTTATTCGGGGTACAACCAAATAGCAATAGCTCTGGAAGATCAAGAGAAGACCACATTTACATGCCCATATAGTACCTTCGCTTTCAAGCGCATGCCCTTTGGCCTTTGTAATGTACCGGCTATATTCCAACGGTGTATGATAGCTATCTTTGTGGATATGATAAAGCATACCATGGAAGTGTTCATGGATGACTTCACCGTGTTCGGTGATTCATTTGAGGAATGCTTAGCCAACTTAACTCGAATCTTGAAGTGCCATGAAGACACTAATCTTGTGCTCAATTGGGAGAAATTCCACTTTATGGTAAAAGTAGGCATTGTGTTAGGCCATTGTGTCTCCAAGAACGGTTTAGAAGTTGACCGGGCAAAGATAGAGGTGATTGAACAACATCCTCCTCCTATCAATGTTAAAGGTGTGAGAAGTTTTTTAGACCATGCCGGATTCTATAGACGGTTCATAAAGAATTTCTCCAAAATCACTAAACCGCTCTATGCCTTACTTGAGAAGGATGTCGAGTTCAAGTTTGATGATGCATGCTTGAAAGCTTTTGAAGAGTTGAAAAGAAGACTTGTAACCGCTCCTATTATTATGGCTCTGGATTGGAGTTTGCCCTTTATTGTGATGTGTGATGCTAGCGATTATGCCGTGGGAGTTGTTGTTAGAACCGGTTGACACCTAAGAAGGGGGTAAATTTGGTGTAAGATAAAAATCTTAGGAACTTTGAAAATCTTTTTGCATCTTAGAGAAAGCAATAAATATGAAAGTAATGAATCATAAATCAACAGTTAATATATGCTGGAAATATAAGAGTTTAAGGAAGAGAGTGTGCAAACTGTGATTTACCCTAGTTCGGTCCAATCTGCGATGGCCTACGTCCAGTCCCCAGGCTCCTCCTGAGATTTTCAAATCCACTATTTTCTTGTTTAATCCAGGCACAAGAAAAGCCTTTACAAAGTTCTCACCAAGATACTCCGCTTTACAGCAAGTCTTACGAGCATAGTAATCCTGAAGATCTTTCCTTCCTGCTTACCCATGCAAGTCTTACGAACAGCAACGTTCTCTCCTACTTACACCCCTGTAAGTCTTATGAGCAGCAATGTTCTCTACTGCTTGCACCTTATAAGTCTTACGAGTATAAAGTCTTACCGACGATTCTCTCTACACTTCCCCATAAGGAAATCAACCTACTCAAGGTCCCTCTACCTTAAGATCAATTCAAAAATATAGTTGAAAGTGTTTATAGACTCTCTCACAGAGTATATATAATGAACACTGAAGTACAATACAAATAATCTATCTCTCAAATATTCATTATATAGAAAATAGATAAGAATAGAGAGAAGTTGGATTGGAGTAGATGATTCATGATCTTTTCATGTTTCTCGTTGGTGTTATTTTTGCTCTCTGCTTGAATCTCCTATATTTATAGTTGAATAGGATATGACCGTTGTGAGTATTTCAACTTATCCGTTGAGTCCCGTTGCTTCGTTGGTCCGTTGCTTGAATTTGAAAACTAGCTGTTATGAACGTTGACGCTCCGCTTCCATAAAGTCAACTTTTGTCTCTTCGTATCATGTCTTCATTGTATTCTTGGAGAAACACATTAAACACTAATACAATGAAGTGTAAGAATGATTGGAAGCAAGAAGAGTGAGTTTCATAATTAATCCCATGATTTTCGAAAGCTTCATAACATTGCTCTGTATTCCTGGGAAGCATTACTCGAGTGGTCACTCGAGTAAGCCTTAGTCATTACTCGAGTGAGCCCTCGAGTAATCCCATTCAAAATCTGGCCAAGAGCATTTCCTACTTCATTACTTGAGTGATCCCTCAAGTAGTGATTCTTTTTCTTATCTGGTTACTCGAGTAGTCCCTCGAGTGATGTGAGTCATTTCTTGGCCAAGAGCTACTGGAAGATTTCTTCTCTTGTTCCTTGAGTGATCCCTCGAGTAAGCTCTTAAATAACTTTACAGATTACTCGACTGATCCCTCGAGTGATATCATTCAAATCTGGGCCGAGAGCATTTTCAACTGCATTACTCTTGTAGTACCTCGGTGAGGCTTCAAATAATTCTGCATATTACTCGAGTAAGCACTTCAAGTGAATTTTGATTTTGATTTGACACATGGCAAATTATATATCATCGGAAAGCCCTCATCATCTACATTCCAATGCAATAAGAATCACCTCTAATATCATTTTGTACAGAAAGTTATGATTACAAGAATATCTTCTGCATTTAGATAAAGTCTGAAATCACGAGCATCAAATTCCAGAAGACATAGATCTTAGTACATAACTTGAAATGTGACAAATTATATATCTGTAAAAAGCTCTTTGAGTCTACCTTCATATGGTACCAGTTTCGTCTCAATCTGATATGTATTTTGAGAGTTATGTCCAAAATACCGAATCTTGTTCTGGTGAAAGATGCTGATTCATATGTCAACTTCAACAGATCATATCTCTCTCATCTGAACTCCTTTTAATGTGATCTTAGTTTCAATAGTTCGTGTTGGGAGTCTAGTTTCATATGCCACTAGTTTTAGCTCAATCCGACATGTGGTTAGAGAGATATAAGCAAAATACCAAATCTCTATCCTGACGCGTGAAAACAGAGTGTCATTACTTGAGTGGTCACTCAAGTAATCTTCAAGTAACTCTACAGATTACTCGAGTAGCCACTCGAGTAATCACCTCCAAAATGTGGCAGTGCCATATTACTCGAGTGATTACTCGAGTAATCATCCCCGGAGGTACCATAACTTCCGTATACATTATTTTAGCTTCGTATTGACCCATTCCAACTACCGGTATCACTTCTAAGAGCTTGAATCTTGATATTCTCATTTGATCTTACAAGTTCTTCTTTCTTCCATCTTCCTTCTTCTTTCTTCAATCTCTTTCTTCTTGTTTTGCCACTTGATGATCATTCTTCATAACCCAACTAGATATCTTCTTGAATATTACCTTCAATCTTATTCAATTTTTGCTTGATATTCCCATTAGTTCTTGCAATGCCTTCTTTCTTCAACCCTTGCGTCTTGACTTTCTTCTTGATGATCATTCTCCACATATGAGGCATTATAACATCAACCCACCATTGGGTTTATGACTAATCTACAAGATATACAACATTAAATATAGTAGTTAGTCAATATAGAAGATAAGTATATTATACAAACTTTTTGCTCTTAATATTTGACATCTATATTTGACATCATCAAAACTATTCATATCTAACAGTTGTGCTTGGGTAGAAAAAGGATAAAGTCTTCCATCCTATCTACTATGCAAGCAAGATGCTAGATGATGCTCAAGAAAACTACACTACCACTGAGAAAGAACTTTTGGCCGTAGTGTATTCATTTACCAAGTTTTGGCCTTACTTGATTGGTGCCAAGGTGGTTGTTTATACTGATCATTCCACACTTAGGTACCTCTTTGGGAAGAAGGACTCTAAAGCAAGGTTGATTCGATGGGTTTCGCTCTTGCAAGAATTTGATATTGAGATTGTGGATAGAAGAGGCTCCGAAAATCAAGTTGCCGACCACCTGTCTAGGTTGAGTACTGAAGCTCAACATGATGAAGATTTACCTATTCATGAAACTTTTCCTGACGAGCAACTCTTTTTGGTGTGTCATTCTGAAACTCCTTGGTATGCTGACATATTCAATTACCTTGTGAGTGGAATTATTTCTGAAGAATTGAGTTATTACCAACGGAAGAAGTTCTTACATGATGTCAAGTTCTATCATTGGGAAGAACCCTTCCTATTTCACTATTGTGCTAATCAGTTGATTCGAAGATGTGTTCTAGAAGGTGACCAACAAGAAGTGTTGAAGTGTAGCCATTCCTCTGAATATAGAGGCCACTTTGGTGGTAATAAGACTGCTGCAAAAGTCTTACAATCTGGATTCTTCTGGCCATCTTTGTTCAAGGATGCTTATGAATTTGCTCTATCTTGTGACCGATGTCAAAGGGTTGGTAATATCTCTAGGAAGAATGAAATGCCACTCAACAACATGTTGGAAGTTGAATTATTTGATGTGTGGGGGATTGACTTCATGGGACCTTTTCCCAAATCCTTCAACAATTAATATATTCTAGTAGCGAATGATTATGTGTCAAAATGGGTTGAGCCCATTACTTCCCCAACTAATGATGCTAAAGTGGTGGTCAAATTCATGAAAAATCATATTTTCACTTGTTTCGGTGCTCCAAGGGCTGTTATTAGTTATGGAGGCACCCACTTTTGCAACCATCAATTTAAAACTCTTTTGAAGAAGTATAGAGTGAAGCACAAGGTGTCTTTAGCTTACCATCCTCAAACAAATGGTCAAGCTGAGATTTCCAATAGAGAAATCAAGAAAATCGTTGAGAAAACTGTGGGTATCACTCGAAAGGATTGGTCCATGAAGTTAAATGATGCACTATGGGCCTATCGTACTGCGTACAAGACACCTATCGGTATGTCTCCTTATCGGTTGATTTTTGGGAAAGCTTGTCATCTACCTGTGGAGTTGGAGCACAATGCTTATTGGGCTATTAAAAAGTTGAATTTTGATGAAAAAGAGGTGGGTGACAAGAGGCTTTTGTAGCTTAATGAACTTGAAGAATTTCGTTTTCATGCCTATGAAAGTTCAAAGCTTTACAAGGAGAAAACAAAGCGGTGGCATGACAAGAAGATTGTCTCTAAATCTTTTGAGCCGAGTCAACGAGTGCTCTTCTACAACTCTAAGTTAAAGATCTTTCCGGGTAAATTGAAGTCTAAATGGTCTGGACCTTTCACTGTGGTCCAAGTCTTTGACAAAGGTGTTATGGAGCTAGCAGGTCAAGATGGGGAGCAGTTCAAAGTTAATAGTCAACGATTGAAGCATTATTGGGGAGGAGATGTGGATAGGCTTGTATCCACTATCACCCTATCTAATGAAGAATGACCAACATGAAGAGTCGGGCTAAAGGCTATAAACTAAGTGCTTCTTGGGAGGCAACCCAAGCTCTTAACTCAATCTTTGTCAGTTTTATATATTTTTGGTAGATTTATGTTTGGTCTTTTGCTTTCATTGGTATGAGAGGAACCCCCAATAGAGAAAAGAAGAAGCTAGCTTGGTACAAGGGAAAAGTGGAGAATTTTGGTTGTGGAAAGGCATATTTCAGGAAAGTTCCTAAATTTTCATAATTTGCTTGATCCTAATTTGAGAGGATTATGATTTGAGTTGATGACCATTATCTACTTATCTAACCTTTGATAAAAATGTATTCATGGTTGTAGTATGAATTAGAAAGGCACTATGCATTGTCTTTGCTTAAGCTTGTCAAAATTCTGTTATGCATAGTGAACTTTTTATCATGAATGTACTTCAATCATGAGGTATTATTTGCAAATGTGTGGTGAATGGTTGTAAAATGTGTGCATCTCAAGCGGAAGTATGGTGGAAGTGAGTTAATTCTAATATGCTGTGTTGAGGCTCATATGAAGGAAAGCATGGTATATTATGGGTGTGTTCAGGTTGCAGAGAGGCTAGCTGATGGAACTGAGAATACTGGCCACGACCAGGCCAATGTTGGCAGCGACCCATGAGTAAATAGAAAGATTTGGGCCACAGCTAATATGTGGGCCTCGGCTAACCAATCCTCAAAGAGATTTGGGCCGTGGCCAGGCCAGTATTGGCCGCTGTAAACCTATACACAGACAGATTTGGGCCACGGCCAGAACAGCATTGGCCGCGGCCAACCTTTGCACAGATAGTTATAGGCCGTGGCCAAGGAATCTTTGGGCCGCAGCCCACACGCGATAGTAGGGTTAAAAAACCCTATTCCTTTTCTTTTATTTCTCATTTCCTTCTCCCAGAGCCGCCGACTCCCCACTTCTCTCATTCCCTTTGTTTCAACTTCCCTTCCCACAATGCCTCTCCTATTTTCCCCTAAAATCCCTAACCTCCCTTGTAGTTTCCCTTCCTCCATCTCCCTTGCCTGTCGTTGCTGTCTTGTTCCTCTCCCATTCTGTAATTGTCTACTGCAAGGTTGTGACCTAAAGCATCGAAGAGACCTCTTTTGTCTCTGATTTCTCATATTCTTTATTGGTTCTTCAACCATTTGAGGTAATATTGTCTTGTTCTCGCTCTTTTACTCGCATTATGGGTCGATTAGTAAGGTTTGGAGTTAGGTATTTGGGTATAGGCTTGAAAACTTTGAGGATATGATAGGATTTGCATATAATATACCATTATGGCACTTCTATATCCTTAAGTATTATTGCTTTCATATTGCCTTGCTCCCCATTGTGGTTTGTCACACAGTTTTGCCCCAAAAACTCTATCTTTCTGTCATTGCGGTTTTCTGTCACCTTGGGCACTTTGTTTCTCCCTGTTTTTAACCACAAACCATTCTATAAAATGTTGATTCATGCTTATGTTTGAACAGGGAAGATAGGTTTAGTGATTAGCATTGCCTTCCTAAGTCATATTGGGCCAAAATATTTCGTGTACACCATGTTTTGTATAGAGCCAAATATCCAAGCCCATTTTCAATCCATCCATATATCATTTTAATGCATTTGTCTATGAACTTAAATCAGTTTTTCAAAGATATAGGAATAGGGGTGAGACTAGACTTATAACGATAGTTTTGATATTGGCTAGGGGTCTCAGGCACAGTCTTAAGGCCTTCATGAAACAAGGATAGGAGTTAGGCTTGAATGATTGGGTGATATGTTGGCAGTAGTAAGAGGTTAAGTTCGGG
The DNA here is from genome assembly GCA_963210345.1 of Inga oerstediana. Lineage (NCBI taxonomy): Eukaryota > Viridiplantae > Streptophyta > Magnoliopsida > Fabales > Fabaceae > Inga > Inga oerstediana. The sequence continues at coordinate 75,426,699 of OY723401.1, read as the reverse complement.
GAGAGCTACTTTTTATTTGTATTCATAGTTTTGCAATTTTTTTTCATTTTCAAAGTTGCTTATAGGCTTTTCTTCCTTGCTTTGGTGTTAATTTTAGGTCCTGTTTGTTTGCATGCAGGTATTATTTGTCTATTCCTCTAGCTACAATGCCTGTTAAGCGTGTTACTGACCGAACGGGTCCCAAGGCCGTCGCTGAGGCCAAAGCAAAGATCATTAACTGACCCCTACTGCAAGAGCGTGAATTCCCCTTCACCGTCTCTTATGCCTTTTATGATTTGGCCACTCGAACTTATCACTTGCAAAGGCTTATGGACCCCAAAACCGATGGGAATCTGCAGATTGTTCAGTAGTTCTATGCCAATGCTTATGTGCGACCAATTTGGCGGTTACCCATTCGGGGAGTCAACATTGACTTCACTTTGGCCAGTTTTCGGCAATTTGCATTACTCCCAGTAGTCAAGGAATACATATACCAGTAGCACTTAGACAATGAAGATGACATTCCTGAAGATGCTATTTCTCGAATGCTGGTTTACAATGGTGAGGTAGCTTGGCAGAGTCATGGTGGGGCTCAGAAGTACTTGCCCCGCACTCAGTTATCAGTTGAAGGGCATGTTTGGTTGCATTTTGGCAAGGATTACTTTTGGCCTTCATCAAACTGAAACCGGCTTACTCGGGATCAGGCCCTTCTTATTACCTACTGATGAACAAGGAACCAGTAAACATAGGTGCTGTGATTTATAAGTCTCTCAGAGACCATATCCATGAGTACACTGGTGGTTTAATGTTGCCACACCGTATCTCTGCTTTTTGCTCTTCTGTAGGTGTCTCTACCGTGGCCACTGATGTTCTGTTCAAACATATCAAGAAGTTTCACTACCTGAGCATCAAGCCAAAACCGAATGAACAAATTCCAACATCCTAACGATCAGTTAGTGCCCCTACTTTTGAACAGGGAGGACCCTCTCAGGCTCCTTCGGAATATGGGGGACACTTTCCATCTCATTTGGAGCAGGGTGAACCATCCAGTGCCCCTTCCACTTCTCAGTCTCCTGCTACTTTAGATGTGATCCTCGTGGCCATCCAGTGTACTGAGGCTATTGTCGCCCAATGCCTCACATATCTGCAGGACCATGGTGTTCGCCTAACCCGTTTAGAAGAATTATTTGCTGCATATGTACCTACTACTGCTCAGGCCAGTGATGGTGATAACGGTAAGGACGTAGAGGATGATGACGAGGAAGATGACGATGACGGCGAGGACAGAGATGATGATGATATAGATACCAGTGATGATGGGGGCGAGGAGTAGTTATGTATTTCATTATTGTTGGGATTTTCTTGTTGTTTTGTTCATTTGACTGTTGGTTATACTATGTTCATTGAATCTTGTTGACATTTTTCTGATTAATGGCTGATTCTGGATTTAGCTTGCTGTTATGCTTCTCACTTATATCTGTCACTATTTTGTCGATGGATTGCTGTGTCATCTTTTCCATTATAGGTGATATGTGTGCACTTTGTGCCCTGTGATAGTATGGACACTGTCTACCTCAAGTTTGGGGGTATTTGATAGATCAAATGCATGTGTTGATCACTAACAGAATTTCAAATTTTGGAAACATATTTTGTGCCTTGTCCTGGAGTCAAAGTCGAGTTAGATTTTACTTGAGTTGTATGATTTCTAGGAAAACAATAATGAATATTCATGAATGCTTGGTTCATATTTTAAAGCTTAATTCCTAATACTTTCCTGATTAAACATTGCGCACAAGGGTTGGAAATAATTTGAATGCTTTGGTAGGGGATTTTATAGCAAATTGACATGTATGAACCATTTTCATTGAAGATCTTTTGAATTTGTATTTGAATTTCTTGAAACGAATTAACATTTCACTCACGTTTAAAACATGATTGGCAGTATCTTTGAGCTAAAATGATGGGATTAGAGTTAATATGTGGATCAGTTGAGTTAATGCATTCAGATTATGATAATGTTAAATTAATCTTGGTGAATGTGCATGTGAGAAGAAAACCTTTGATGGAAGGATTTCAAGCCAAATTTTCATTCATGAGTGTGTGTATGTGCCACTTATTCTAGTGTACCTGTAGAACTTGTTTAAATTCTTTTTCAAAATCACATGTACAAACAGATTAATGAATATGATAGGGGCATTCATTTCTAAACTCATTTACCTAAACACAAACCTTCTATACTAATCCATTGCTACCTCTTTGAGCCCTTCACAGTTCAAAAATCTAGTATTTGACAACAAGCACCATGCATGTTTCCCTTCTGCATTAGATTGGCACTTAAATAACTTTGAAATATCATGAATACAGTTGGTTTGAATAAATGTTATTCTTATGTATGTTGATTTAAGAAAAAGAACAAGAAAGACAAGATGTCACAATATACAAGTGTGCATGCATAGTCCTTGTATCATTATTTTTTCCATGAGACCATCTCCAACATCACAACCCTTTTTTTTAAAAGTCCCCTTGATTTATGAGTCTAGGCATACAAAGTGGTGGAGAGAGTAGAGTTTCTACAAGCCTATGGCAGGACCTAATCTAGGTGGCACTGAGCGAAATTCCCTATATTTGTGAAAGCTAAACACTTAAATCCCTGAGTGTTCTCTTGTGTACATTTCTTTGATTGATTGAGTATTAATCTAGTCCATTTATATTACCTCATGCTGAAACTTGTGTTAGCTGCATTAGTGATAATAAGTAATTCAACAAAACCCTGAAGTCCCATTGATGTTAAAAGTATGTGGAATGTTAGATACGTGAAGAGAAAGGAGAAGGTAGAAGGATTAATATTAGATATTGAGGTTATTTATACATGTCAAATTGTTGCATTTGATCTTGACAATTGTAGGAAGATTGTTTTTCAACTCTCATCACACACTCACATTCAAAAAAGTATTGGGAAGTTCACCCTTAAACTGTGAACCAAGCACCCTTTTATATGTTGTTAGGTTTCCTATTAAGCATGACATCATGTGTGTTCAATGAGGAGATTTATTATGCATAAGTATTACAGTTGGGATTAATTAATCTAGCTCTTGTCACTTAACTGGTTTTACTCGAGAACAAGCAAAAGTTTAAGTTTGGGGGTGTGTTAACCTCATGAATTTCTTGTCAAAATTGCATATTTCCTCTTATTTCTGCCGTATTTTCATGTACTAGTAGGCATTTGAGAGTGTTAAAATAGAGGAAATGTATTCTATACATGCTTGGCACATAAAGAGTGTAAATGTGGGGGAAATACGTGAATATCTATTATGCTTACCAAACTGAGATTTTTTGTGAGTTCTTTATGTTGAAAGGATAAAGATTCAGTCATAGTTGGAACCAGAGAAAGCCAAATTCAATGAAAAGAAGGTGAAATGAAGTTGAAGCCATCCACAGTACGAGGGAAATGCAAAAAGAAATTAGAACAGAGCTTGAAAGAAAAAAAAATTGGCATTGCAAGGTTGTTGGCCGCAGCCAATGAATGCGTTGGCCGCGGCCCAAAGAAGCACATAAACATACTGGCCGTGGCCAACCATCTTTGGGCCGCGGCCCAACAGTGGTCAGTAAGTTACTGGCTGTGGCCAATGGTAGCATAGAAGCTCCCTAGCCGAGGCCAACCCCCGACAAAGGCGCTATGCGTTTTGACATCCAGTGGGTATAAAAGAGGAAACCTAAGGCTGAAAGAGGGGGATCTGATCCGAAAATACCTAGGGAGGCGGCTGTGACACTCATCTAAGCTTGAGTTTGCCATAAAGCAAGGGAAATCAAGTGGGGATTAGAGATTTTACAGAGATTTGAGCTAGTTTTCATTGGTTATCCTGATTTCTTTCCCTTTCTTCTTCCTTGTGCTGATATGGCAGTTCGTGCTTTGTATTTATCATTCATTTCATTAACATGAGCAACTAAACTTTCATTCTAGGATTATTCATGAATCTTTGTATGGATTAAACTTGATTCCTTCTATCTTTAAGTGTCTAATGGCATATATATGTTGATTCTACTCTGTTTTCACTGCTATTCGTGATTGGCCATCATTGTGGACGATTTGTTCATCTAAGTTAAGCTTGAGAGAGTTAACTTATTTGTAGAACTTTAGTAGAATTATGCTAGACTTGAAGTTTAAGAACTAAACAGATGGTTTGTTAGTAACATAGAGATATAGTTATTAACCTAGCATTGTCAAATTAAGGTGGTTACTAAATGATTATTCTCCCTTAACTGCAGCAAGAGATTGTTCATGTTAATGGAGGATATAAGTTTGGTTATGACTTGAGAGAGCTTAATCAATTGCTTGTGAACCTTAGACTGACATATATATATCCAATGAAAGTATTCTTGGAAAGGAAAGGAATTAAGTTTATAAAATACAAAGGATATGAACAATCCTAGGCTTATTATAATTGATTAAATTCATAAGAATCAGAGTTTTGTTCAGTAATTCTTAGTTTTTTATCAAAATATCTTTTGAAACTTCTTTTTCCCATACAACAACATGTTTTGGCTCAACTTAATTGATTTCAATTGAATCCATTCAACCTAATTGAACACATGATTGCACTCATTAATTCACTTTCGTCATAGTCCCCGTGAGAACGATCTTTACTCATCACTTTATTACTTAAAACCCGTATGCTTGTGGAAGCTAAACGGCGAACAGAATATCAAGGTTCAAGTTCTTAGATTTGATATTGGAAATCTCTATGATCAAATGGAAGTTAGAATAGCTCAAATCAAAGTTAAAATACCTCACCTAAAAGCTATTTCATCTTCACTCGAGTGACACTTCATTTTCACTTGAGTGGCACCTCCAGAAGTGATTTTTATTCATTTTACTCAAGTGAAGAAAGCATCACTCAAGTGATTATTCAATTTTAGTATACTTTTTTCAGCTCTATTTTCATTCAGCATGAGAGAGGTTCATATGAAACTAGACTTCAAATGAAACATATAGCACCAAGATCAAGTTAGAAGAAGTTCATATGAAATAGATATGAATTTTTGAATATGGCACTTGAAACCAACGCTGTATTCCAAAACAAGTTTGGTAATTTGGTCATATCTCCCAAACCAAAACTCTGATTAAGCTAAAACTTATTTTATATAAAACTAGACTTTTAATGTAGTTTTTGAACATCTAGTTTGTGCTAAAAGAGTTTCAAATAAAAGAGATATGAATTTTGAAAATTGGTGCTTGAAATCAACGTTATATTCAAGACCAGACGTTATAAATTAGATCATAACTTTTAGAATACAATGTATTTGGGATCGATTCCAATTGCTGCGAAAAGTAGACTTAAAGAGCTTTCTGTGGATAGATCATTTGCCAAGTTTGGAGTTATATTCGAAGAGTTATGCCACTGAAAGTTGACCTCCGTGCAAAACTCTCTAAGATCACTCAAGTGATTTCAACTCACACTTAAGTGATTATTCATTAGCAGTTTTTAATCACCATCTTGGATTTTTCAATATTCTTTCAAACTCATTTAAATCTTGATTATCTTGTTCCTGACCATTCCTAATTATCACTAATCAAGTTTATATGAGGATTATAGGTGATTAACTCAGAATAGAGCTCAATGGCCAAAATGCAACTTTTGTGTCAAAAGCTTCCAACGGCTATTTCAATGGTCATATTTCTATAAAGCTCAAAGACAAAATCACAATAGGAATATGAACGTGATTAATGAATACTTCAATATCTCCAACAATCATCAGAGCTACATCAACTATAAATTGAAAAGCATTCAAAGCCAAAGTTAGAGATTGCACCATCACCGTAAAATGCTGAAACTTTGACTCCAACATCCCAACTGATATACTCTCTATTTCTCAACATTTACATAATCTACTTTAGAGATTACATTATTTGTATCATACTTCAGTGTTCATTTTATTCATTTCTGAGAGAGAAGATTGATTGTAATCCATCATCATCAAGGTTGTATCCTTACAATGTGTAAGGGGAAGTAATTCAGTGAGAGATTTGTAAAAGGTTTCACAAGTGCCCGGCTAAACTTATGGAATTGTAGAGACTTCTCTTATACCCGATTTAAACAAGAAGATAGTGGATTGAAAATATCAAGTGGAACTTGGGGACTGGACGTAGGTCATCAACAATTGGACAGAACCAGTATAAATCATAGTTTGCATATTCTCTTCCCTTATCTCTTATATTTCCAACATACCTGACTTGTTTAATTGATTGTGATTTTATGGCTCATTATCTTTATACTTATTATTTTTACTAAGATACAAAAAGATTTTGAAAGTTTCTAAGTTTTTATCTGACATCCAATTCACCCCCTCTTGGCTGTCAGCCAAGTTTAACAAATCTCACCAATTAAATGCATTCCTTAGTTTGCAAAATTGGAATAGAGATCACTTACATATTGGTATAGAGATGAATTACATTTCATTATTTGAATTTCTTGCATTTAATGATTTAGATTCATGAATGGAAGAAAAAATCAAGTCAAGGTAGGATAATTCAATGCTATAATTAATAGCATTGATGAATTAATAGCAAAATATTATTTTATACATATAATCGCAAAATCACATTCAGTGAATATACATAATCATCTGTGCAACACCCATTCCTTTTACCCCTTTATTATGCATCAGAAGCGTTAACTTTATTATTATAGCTTATGTCTTTTATATTTAATTTATTACAAAATATGAAAAAAATTATTCTCATTGAATATGTTGAAAATTAATTGAGATAATAGTAAATGTTACTATATATAGGTTGTATATGTGAAGATATGTGTAGTAGTTATAATTTTTAGCTTTATAGTTATTGTTATTAATGAGTTGCATAATTAAAGTAATTATAACACTTATATTTTGTTGGCTTGTAATGCAACCAATTAATTTAACTATGAAATGTAGTGATTTTATAAATTAGTTATTGTTTGGAGTTATTTCATTCTGGTTTGGTTTGATTCTAGTTGGTTTTGTTCATTTTGCTGTAGATTTGTACTATAAAATACAAGGTTCATTAGGAAAAGAAAAAAATTACATAAAATTATTTTTTAAAAAAAAGTACTTCTTATGACACTTCTTTAGGGAAGTGCTATAGGAAGTATCACTTCCTATGACACTTCTTTATATAGTGCCATAGGAAGTGTGTATGGCATTTCCTTAAGGAAGCGCCATAGGAAGTGTCATACTTCCTGTGCATATAGGAAGCTATTAAAAAATAAAAATGGTGCTTCCACAACTTCAAAAAGTGCCACAGCTTCTTTTAATGGTATTGGAAGATGTGGCACTTCCTAAGCATCATAGTATTCATAAAAATAAGCATCACTTATGACATTTTTTGTGGTAGTGACTCTTCACTTGTTCTGGTTTCACCAGTCCTCACTAGACCTAACTATCACTCTTGGTCACGTAAGATGAAGAATGCACTTATGTCGAAGAACAAGCTTCGATTCATTAATCGGACAATTCCAATACCGAGCTCAGTAGATCTGATTATTCCGGCATGGGAGCGTTGTAATATGATAGTACTCTCATGGCTCACTCGATCTCTGTCTCTTACCAAAGCATAAAGCATCTTGTGGATAGATCGAGCCTATGATCTTTGGGAAGATTTGCATGATTGATTCTCTCAGAATGATGTATTTCGACTAGCTGATTTACAAGAAGAAATCTAGAATCTAAAACAAGGTGATTTGGCTGTAAGTGAATATTTTACCAAGCTTTAAATTCTGTGGGATGAATTTCTTACATTATGACCCCTGAAATTATGTACCTGTATTCCACAGTGCTCATGTGGTGTTGCTAACTCTTATAGGAAGGCTTTGGATCAAGATTATGTGATTAAATTTTTGAAAGGATTAAGTGATCGGTTTGCCTCTATTAAATCACAAATTATGCTAATCGATTCTTTACCAAATATTAACAGTGTGTTTTCATTAGTAGCACAACAAGAATGAGAACTTGGCTTTTAGGGTTTAGAAGCTATACCATTGCTAAGTAAATATTCAGCTCCATGATATCCATCTCCCAGGTTCACTAAGCAACTATTAGGTTCTGTGAAACAATACACCTATTGTGGTAAGCCCAGATGTACAGAGTCTACTTGTTATAGAAAGTAAGGGTTTCCACTAGGATTTAAATTTTGAAATCCTTTTGTTAATGCTACTTCTTTGCTACTGTATTACCTAGTAAGAACCCTCTTGATCATCCTAAGGTGGCTAACCAATCTTATAATTTTACTCGAGAGCAATATAAAAAATTATTAGCACTAGTTCAATTAGATAAATCAGCTTAACCCTGAGCATTCATTAATCATGTTGCTACTTCTGATATGTACATTAATTCTGTCACATTTTTTCTTCCAAACTCCTGGATCATTGATTTAGGAGCCACTGATCATGTTTGTTCTTCTTTGTCCTTATTTTCTACCTATCACACAATTTCACCTATTATAGTTAATCTACCTAATGGCTAGCTTGTCACTGTATCCTTTAGTGGCATTGTTACTTTCTCTGATTCATTTATTATTCATGATGTTCTGTAAGTACTAGAATTTCAACTTAATCTCATTTCAATTTCAAAACTTACCTTGTCTTTTACTTGTTCTATTTCTTTTAAAACCCATAATGCCTTATTTGCCTCCTACCATCATAAAAGATGATTGGTTCAATTGATCTCATTGAAGGGCTATACATAATGTTATATCATGCGCCTATTATTTCACACCTTATTAGTAATGTGGTCACACCTACACCTTGTTCCACACCATTTGACCTTTGGCACTTTCGGTTAGGACACCTTTCTAATTCTACATTGTATTCCATTCATCAACAAAATCCATTTATTCCTTTTAATTTGACATTTAAGTGTTGTGATGTTTGTCATTTTGCTAAACAATGAAAATTACCATTTCATGTAAGCACTACTATGTCTAATAAGATTTTTCATTTGGTTCATATGGAATTTGGGGACCCTATCATTTGCCTTCTGTTCATGTTCATAAGTATTTCTTAACTATTGTAGATGACTTTGCATGCTATACATAGGTTTATCGTCTTAAGCAAAATTAGAAGTATATCATATTGTTAAGAATTTTGTGCATATAGTTTTTACTCAATTCAATACTTCTATTCAAATCATTTGGATAGATAATGGTCATGAATTTGTACTTCATGGTTTTTTTGCTGAAAAAGGGATTCTTCATCATACTTCTTGTGTTGAAACTCCTCAACAAAATAGTAAGGTCAAAAGAAAACATCAACATATCTTAAATGTAGCCCTCACATTATTGTTTCAAGCATGTTTACCCAAGGTCTATTGGTCCTATGCTATTCTTCATGCCATTTATATCATTAACCGTTTACCTACACCTATTTTAGATAACAAATGTCGTTTTGAACTTCTATATTAGCACCTACCTGATTTTTCTACTTTCAAAGTTTTTTGTTGCTTATGTTTTCCATCTACTCTTACTCAGCATCAGACTAAATTTGATCCTAGGGCTGCCAAATGTGTCTTTCTTGGTTTTAAGTCAAGCACTAAGAGTTTTGTTACTTTAGATTTGCACACTAGGTAGATTTCTATATCTTGCCATGTTTATTTTTATGAGTCTATCTTTCCTTTTCGTAACTCTAACTTACCTACCTTCGCTGATTCTATTTCTCTTCCTTAAGAGTTGCCCCCATTAGAGTTTCCTGACATTTCCCCTTCATCTCCATCTTCTAGCCCTATTATTTCTTCTCCCCTATCTCTTCTTCTACTAGTTCAATCCCTCTTCCTATGCCCAGACGTTCCACTAGACTAACAAGGCCTCCTTCGTATTTGCATGATTATCACTATTCCCTTCAATGTGCATCAGTGGTACTAGATTCTATGGAGGTAGGCAATTATCGTCCTCTTTCCATGTTTTTTCTTATGATCATCTTTCTTCTTCTCGTAGACATTTTGCCCTTCTATTTCCATTGATGACATCCCTAAAACATATTATTAAACATGAGGGTTGGCACAATGCAATTACTAGTGAACTGGATGCTTTACAACACATAAATACATAGATAATAACTTATCTTCCTCTTGGTAAACGTCCTATATGATGTAAGTGGGTTTTGCTAAGAAATATAACTCAAATGGTAGCTTAAACATATATAAAGGTTGTTTGGTTGCTCAACGCTATACACAAGTTGAGGGTGTTGACTATAATTATACTTTTTCTCCAATAGCGAAGCTTACTACTATTCGTTTGTTGCTTGCTTTGGCTATTTCACATAATTGGCATCTCAAGCAACTAGATGTCAATAATGCCTTTCTTCATGGTGACCTTAATGAGGAGGTTTATATGTTTCCTCCACCTGGTTTATTCGTTTCTCCTCCTACTAAAGTTTGCAAGTTACAATGCTCTCTCTATGGTTTGAAACAAGCAAGTCATCAATGGTTTTTTAAGCTTTTTGAGGCTCTTCTTTCTTGTGGTTATCATCATTCTCAAGCTGATTATTCATTGTTCATTAAGACTACCGATTCTTCTTTTACCGTTTAACTTGTTTACGTTGATGATATTATTTTGAGTGGTACTGATTTAGAGGAAATTAATTAGATCAAGGGTTTTCTTGATGCTACTTTTAAGATCAAAGATCTTGGTGATGTAAAAATTTTCTTAACTTGGAAATTGCTAGAAGTACTAAAGGTATTGCTTTATATCAACAAAAAATTGCCATGGATATTCTGTCTGATATTGGTTTTCTTGACTGTAGGTTGTTACTACACCTATGGCTAGGGATGTTAAACTATCCAAGGATTCAAGTACACCATTGGTTGATTGTTCTGTTTATCATACTTTAGTTGGTCGCCTTTTGTACTTGACTAATAACCAGCCAGATCTTTCATTTGCCATTCAGCAATTGAGTAAGTTTGTGCAACATCCTACTACTACCCATTTATAGGCTTCTCATTGCGTTTTACATTATCTTAAGGATGCTCCTGGTTGTGGTTTATTTTTCCCTACCACTTCTACTATGGAACTTAATGCTTTTAGTGACTCTGATTGGGCAGGTTGTGTTGATACAAGGTGTTCTATCACTAGTTTTTGTGGTTTCCTTGATGAGGCTTTAATTACTTGGCATTCTAAGAAGCAGCCAACTGTCACTACTTCCTCCTCTGAAGCAGAGTATCGGGCCCTTGCTTCTACCACTAGTGAACTTCAATGGCTTCAATACTTATTATAGGATTTTGGTATTCCACACACTTCTCCTGCTTCTTTGTATTGTGATAGTCAATCTGCTAGATATATTGCTGCCAATTCTACTTTTCATGAGAGAACTAAGTATATCGAGATCGATTGTCATATTGTACATGAGAAGATCAAGAGTGGCTTGATACATTTGCTACCTATTAAGTCTCAGGATCAATTAGCCGACATTTTCACTAAGCCTCTTGCTCCTACACCATTTTGTACACTCCTTTCCAAGCTGGGAATGATTGATTTACATTCTCCAGCTTGAGGAGGGGGGTTATTAGAGTATGTTAGTTAAATATAGTTCAATACGTGCAACAGAAATTTGTTAGAAAGAGTGACAGTTGGCATATAATTTATAGCAGTAACTTTCCTTATATATAGAGATGTACATGATTGTGAAAGATAAGAAGCTCAATAATATTTTTCAGTTTCGTATTTGTGTTCTGGTGTTACTAGGGAAGTGAAGCTTCGTTATTGTATGACAGAACTGGTTGCCAAGAAGGGTGATGAGTGGATGGCTTATTGCTAGAATATTGCATGGCTTGAAGGGTTGGAACGTCAATGAGTGTGGAGAAGTCATGTTTAGTGTTGAGAAAATATGGCAAGCCAGTCTTGAATTAGGGTTCCGGCCTCACAATCCATTGAAAACCTAATCAACTAAATGCAAATGAGCTTTTCTGGTAATTATCTTGCTCATGTTTCATACTTTAATTTGCTCGCTCGGGCTCATGTTTTCTAGACAAGGTTATCTGATTCAGTTTATTGTCTTTTGTTTTCTGGTATGATGTTATGTCGTTTAGTTTGTATTTGAACTCTTAATCTTAGATCATATTTATGTGCTAATATAGTTAAAAGTCCCTTAGGACACGTTGGGGAATATGGGGATCCATTAGCAATTTCTTCAATTCATGGACACACACACACACTCTTTAGTTTATGATTTCAAAGCAGAAACCAGAACTGCTGGCCTCCAAAACTTCATCCATAGTCAGTATTGACGCATAATTAAACATCTTCGGTGCAGAATCCAAGTCTTAATTCTTTTTGTTCAATAAAATTTAAGCACACACATGCACACAAATATGTCAACACGGTACTCACAAGCCGTTGACAATACAAGTTTCAATTAGGAACTGATGAGAGTGGAGGCTGAAAATCCATGACATCATCATGTATACTTCGATTTCAACGGCATTCTGCATATACCAAAGAACCTGTGTTATTATTAAAACACCTCAACCTTAATACTGCACAATGAAAAATAAAAAATAAAAAGCATCACGTATACGTGGGGCCGATAAATTTTTTCTTTCGTTCTCTTCCCACCGGAAGTTGAAAAATGAGTCAACCCGACAGGCACAGAAGAGCTGGGCCCAAAAGCTAACCCTAAAATAGTCCTATTTGTGAAGCTCGACCCGTGAACTTGCGTGCTCAAGGCTGGCCCGTAGGCCTTAGACTCTTTTACAAGTTTTCAATCTTTCTGTCTCTTTTCAAATAGACAAAAGCAAAAATAAAATGAATTTTTTAATTCAAAATCATAAATATTAATAACAAAGTAAAGTGTCAAATTATCGTCCAAAATTTGTTTATAAATAAATTTATCACTATAAAAATTGCATATTAAAAACTTTAAATCTAAAATGTTGATGTCAGATTTTCAATGGTCCATATTTCATGATGGCGATGACTTATGAGCAATGAATGAGAACCATAGCTAGCTACATACAGCGTCTAGGAGAAAAGCACTCCCATGTGTGTGTGTGTGTGTGACCGGTGCGACAAATTTGGGTGCGTGAGAGCATTTTCTTCAGAAACGCTCCTGTATGTGTAATCCTACGTACATCCTTTTTTTTTTTTTTAAATAAATAAGTTCATGTATGTGACATTCTCTCCCATATCTTTCTTTCCATATGGAAGCTCATTGAAACTAAGGGAAAGTAGAATAAAAGTAATCTCTCCGGTCCTAAATATAAGAGCTAAATAAGGGATTTATTTTAGTTATAAATATAAAATCTCAATTCAGTTAGTTTGTCATCCAAAGTTATAATTTCTTCTCTAAAGTATCCTAGCGATCGCACATAATAATCGGGTTTCCCTCCTGGCATAATTACAGTGCACATAATTGAAAATGAAATTTTAAGGAAATTAACACTCATTAGTTATAAACAACTAATTTAAGTAATTTTCTTAATATCCATAAATTAATCATCTAGATCTTATATTAAGGACTAGAGGCATGTAAAAAAATGAAAAACAATTTCTAATTTCTAATGATTTGGTCGTGTGGAAAATGCTTGAATATATCAAATGGTTCATTCAGATTTATAATTAGAAAACAAGATTTACATCAATTCCCAAAAAAAAAAAAAACTGAAACTCAACGGGGCATATGCTTAAAAGCAACTGATGGTAAAAAGATGAAACAGTACAGTAAGTACTGTCTCCAACACTAATTTTAACTACGACAAGATACTTCAAACTTCATATATATAACCGTATTGTGTTGTCATGTTTCGTATCTTGCATCTCATCAAATATCAACAAGTTTGCTTACTCATAGACTAAGTTGCAAATCCAAACTGAAGCCTCGTTGGCCACCATCACTACCCGTCAAGCCACCATATCCCGCCATAGATGAGGGCTGAGATGAAGGATGATCATGCAAACCTGAAAAACTAGAATTCACACACACACCGAATGTCCCAGAATGATACACCGGAGACGGTGGGTTATGTGGCACACTGTGCGGCCACGGATACTGCCGTGGTGGTGGTGGAGGCGGGGATCCGGAGAGGATATCAGGTGGAGGCAATAAGATAGGGTTATGATGAATATAACTGTGGTGTGCAGCAGAAAAAGCAGTTCGAGCAGCTTGCATTTGAGCTCGCTTTAGAAGCTGTCTTTCTTTCTTGTGTGCGTTTTGGTGACCTCCCAACGCTTGTGAATTAGCAAACTCACGGCAGCAATACTGGCACTCGTATTTCCGGTGATCGTTGCCGCTGGAGATCAAGGCCTCGTGATCGGATTCTGAAACTTTGTGAATGTTAATGCCAAAGAGTTTTAGAGAAGTGGTCGGAGTAATATCTGCCATGAGAGAGAGAGACAGAGATTGGAGAGAGAAATCAGAGACTAGATTAGAAGTTGGATGGATCTTGGGATTTGAAACTGTAAAACGAAGTTTATAGAAGAGAAAGCAGCTAGTGCATGTTCAGATACAGGAATGCATAATGATTTGTGGGACAGAAAGAAAAATTGTCATATTGGTAAAAAAAACCACAGAAAAGAGAGGACACAAGTCATTATCGATTAGATCTCAGATAATGAATCTATAGTGTATATTGTATTATTGTTTGTATATATTCAAAGAGATCTTGAACGTGAGTACAGAGAAAGTGACGTTGACAATTAATTATGTAGGATGCAAATTACTACATTACGTAATTTAGATTATTTTATTTTTTCTAGTAAGCTATGGTTTTAACATATTTAACTCTGTATTAATGTATGAGGACAAACAGAAAATGAATAAAAATAATACGGCACAAAAATGTGTAGAAGTTAAAATAATAATGAAGATTTAAAATCTATACTATTCATGATTTGTAAGAAAAATTAATCCATATGTCCTCTTCACTTCTGAATTAGATCCCTATAATTTATTTTATTTAATTGGGTCCTTATTGTTTAATCCGATAATTTTAATTTATAAGATTTATGAAATTTCATAAATCGAATGCATGGTTGTTAAAACGGTGTTATATGAAAAAAATGAAATTCTGTAAAGTCCATATATAGAATTTTTTTTAAATTTAAATTAATGGATTTTACACTCCAAGATGAGTGCATATATATAACATAGCATTTAAACAAAATAACCTATTGGGACATGTTTCAAAATTGAGCTAAAATATAAAGACTTGAGAATTAATTTTCTTTACTTTTTATAACCTTGCACAAAATAAACTTCATGTGATTCATATTCATAGTACTACTCATGATGATTTGTTCACAATGTTATAATGTCTTATACTTTTTATATATTATATTACATCGATGCTGATTTGAGCTAAATGTCGCCGTGATATTAGATGAGACTGTGGACAAGGGTTAGATTAACTAGCTAGAACTAACCCATGTGTGAGATCCTTAGATAAATGAAATCACATGGAGTGATTAAGGTTAATAATGTTGATAGTCAAAGAGATAGAGAGAAGAAAGAAGTCGGAGATTCTCACTCATATCCTTGAGATAAGACCTATTTGATTAATTGATATTGATCTTAAATATAAGACATATTTTTCTAATTTACCACTATCAATGTTCTCTCAACAATAATTAAGGAAGAGAGAGAAGAAGGGAATTAAGGAAATGACTATGGTGTTTTAGAAGATACATGTTATATTAACTAACTTAAACAACTTTCTTAATTTAATCAAATTAGATAAATAGATCTTATATTAACCACCGAAGGGAGTAATTTGTTTAATTTAAAATTAAAAGGATTGATAAGATGGAGGTGTGTGTGGTTGCTAAATCAGCTTAAAGCATGTTTGCGTGATTGACGTTAAGTTGGTCATTAATTATTAAGACAATATCTTTTCGCATCCTACTGACTTCCATATCCTGATATTAAAGTTCAGTGTATCTCTACACACTTTTATCATATCATCCATCAGTTTCCACATGCTTCACACAATTCTCTTCCATTTATCACATTTACTAGCTAGTTGCTTCTAAGGTTCTTTTTGTTGTTTCAAGCTTTCTGTCGGATTTATATTTTATGTTTTCATGCATTACAATGAAATCGAGTAATTACTATACATTTAATTAAAGCCCAAAAAAAGTATTATACAATCAACATTATTTGCAAGTATAATAGTGAATTTTGGTCCTAAATGTAAGACATTTTTTGTGTTTTATCTCTAATACTTATCATTTTTTTTTCAAACTAATTTATCTAAATTATAAACTTATATATAATCTAATGCCACACATAAGTATTTTAGAGAGATCATATTATATAGTTATGATTAAGTAATTATTTAACTTCCTTAATCTATTCAAATTAAACAAATAGGTCATACGTTAAGGACAAGAGGAGTATGATGTTAAATTTAACATTTTGATGCCTTGAAACAAAATTAATATTTTGATGTCAAGAGTGTTATATATGTCAGCCCGCTTACATTTTTTTAAAAAAAAAAAAATTGGAATACAAGATTACGACTCAGCGCTATATAGATGAAGTCTGATAATTTTTTTATTTGATTGAGGCTATTTCCTTTTGAGGCTTAGAGGTCAAAAGATTTTTACCTCTCCTAATAAGTGCGCTTCCCAAAAATTGAACCTGTATGCTCATCCTTACAAGGATAACACCGTTTACAACTTCGACTAATAATTTGTTTGTTGAAGTATGATAAATACAGGTAGGCAATCAAGATATCATCACATCCTAAACTGTTACTATCAGGCCTCCAACGCCTCCTCCCTACAAGATATTGGAAGTCTTTGGCTTTAGCTATAATCGGGGATAGGGTGTTTGCTGTGCCCACCATTGCACCTTTAATTTATATATTTTTGTATTTTAAAAACAAAACTTGCGTGCTGAAAAAATAGTCGTTCCAAAATAATGTAGACATATGTAATAGTATAATTTTATTTCTTAGAAAAAATAAAATGCTATAAAATAGAAACCAAGGCCTTGTTTGGTTCTATTATCTGTTTTTCATGTTCTCAAAATAGTCTTATAAAGATGTTTTTGGAAACAAGTTTTGAAAACAAACAAAAAAAAGTTTGGATAATTGTTTTAAAAAAATATGTTTTTGTAGTGACGTGGTGGTAACTGTCGCTGGTGTTAACTTGGCGGTGGTCATCATGGGGTCAATAGTGAACAGGTGTCAGCCTCAAAATTAAAAAATTAAAAACAAAAAAACAACTAAAAACTATTTTTATTTTTTTGTTTTTTTTAAAAAACTGTTTTTAAAAACAAAATCAAACAAGCCCTAAATTTTTGTAATGATAGAGCTATATGCATATTTGATTCTCTTTTGCTTGTCATTTTATCTCCCATGAAATAAAAGGACAAATAATTAGAAATAAGCTAACCCTAGCTTGAACCAATGTTCCGAAACGAGCTAATGTGTATTGTTTGAACTCAACTAATTAATTTGTAGTGTTTATTACAGTAATGTGCTACGTTATGAAAAAAACAAAAATATTCTTCATAGAAGTCATTGACAATATATAATGATGATCAATTCAATTCCTTTTAAAAATTCAAATATATTTAGTGGGGTTCTCAATTTAATGTCACTTTGGGCTGTCGGCTTGCTTTGTCATCCAACTTGATGAAAGTTTTCAGTTTTACAAAATTTAGACAGACAATGACTGAAATTAGTCAAAAATATGCCAAAATATATACCTTAATTATAAGTGGGTCCCTAAAAAAACACTATGCTTAAGTTTGTCATAATAATTTCCACCCTATGCATGGAATTACCAGCCTAAGGGTCCAATATATTAAGTGTATGACCCCATGTGTCTGAATTCACTTCGATATTTGATGTGAAAATTGTGAGGTAAAAAACAAGTGTTAGGTGAGATATTACCAAGTCTCAATTCACTTGGTAATGATGGAGCACACGTTTAAATATAATAGCCATTTCATTTGTTGGAAAATAATTGTCAGTGAATTTGTCACTAGACTGAACTAATGGCTTAGTGGCTTACTATTATTTATTAATATATATATATATATATATATGTGATTGGACCATATTTTTTACATATTTTTCCATGATTTTTTTTTTTGGTCAATATTTTATTTTTCCATGATTAAATTGGGGACTTTAATGTACTTCTTAGGTTATTATTATATAATTAAGCACTAATTTGACTTAGGGACATTTGTATTGAATTAAATATGATTAGAGGTAAAATGGTCATAATTTGTTAATTATTCATGCAAATGATTTCTTGGACTTTTGGTACTATATTGTACTTAATCTTGTATTGTAGGTGTTTAAGAAGAAAATTTGAGATTTTCGAAAATGTCAATTGGGTCGAATTAATATTTTTTTGATGCTGGAGAAAAGTACAGAAAAGGGCCCCATAATTTCTAAAAATTTCAAATCAATGTAGAAAAGCGGCCACATGAATTATAGAAAAGAGCCCATAGTTTTTAAACATTTCAATTATGCTACAAATGTTTCAATAATTTATATTTTAGTCTCTCCACGAACTTTTGAAACTTTTCAATGTCCCTGGTCAAAACGCAGGTCATCTTCTTTGTGAAAAAAAACTAGCCCGAGACCCGACACTTTGGTGCGCCGCGAACCTTCCTTCTTCTTGAAGTGAAGAGCCGGACAAACCATAAGTTCAGAGCTCATACCAGTGCCGTGAACCTTCCTTCTCTCCTTGACCTTCTTCTTCTTCCCTCGCCGGTGGCCCTTGCTTTACTATCACCATACATTTTCGTCGCCAGCCAGCTGAAGAGCTTGAAAAGATAGAAGCTCGACACACACACTAGAGCCAACCAACGGTAAGAGAGAACTCGACTGGAAACGAGAAGGCAGGGAAGAGACCGAACTTCACTCACCACCATCGTTACTTCCTCCATCTCTAGCAAGCTTCGCCTGTCACCACCGCCGGTTTCACAATTTGAAGCTGAACCACAGAGGAGTTCTATGATTTCCTGCGTCACCTTTCTCGTTTTCACTCCTCTGTTGGCATCCTTTTGTGATTTCTGGCGAGAACCTGTGATTTCCAGCGAGTTCCGTAACTTTGCGGCGATGTCTGTGATTTTCTGGCGAGATCTATAACTTACCAGCGAGCTCTGATTTCAATTTCATAGTTTTTTCACTCTTGCTCAATGAATTATTTGAGTTTTGAAGAAGCTATGATCACTGTTAAGCTAATGAGTGGCTAGATTCCTTGAGTTTTGGTGGTGAAGAAGGTGGTTAGAGCTTCAATTTCAATGCGTGGGAGTTTATTTGTTTTCTATTAGCTTTTATCATGTATATGGATCTATTGATAATGATTTTTTTTACTTATACATGAGTAGAAGACTTAGATTAGTAATTATTTATCTACGATGAATTACTCTTGTGTTGAATTTTGCTTTGATGCTCTTGGACTCTATATTAAACTTATTTTCTTATGTTTTAACGAGATTATATATGTATTGTATGTGATTGGTGTGTAATTGAGTTCATTCATATTGAGTATCATGATTGTACTCTCATTTTAGATGAAGTAAGTGCAATAAAATGATTTTTAAATACACATCAAATGGTTTTTAACAATTTATGTAGGAGATAACTATGAATTGGATAGTATGATTAGTCATTAATTAATTAGGTAAATTGGACTCAATCTGATTGTTTGAGGTTTTTAATTTGACTCGATAAAAAATTAACTCCCAATTTAGTTTTAAGAAGCTAGGAAAGTTATTAACTTTGTTATTAAGATTCATTTCATCATTCATATTTTCCAAATCCTATTCCATTCACTCACTCACGTTTTTATGAAAATACCAAAAACAATAGTTTAATATTTAATTAAATTGGATTACCCCTTTAGTTTATTAATTTGCAAAACCCAAAACAAATTTTTTCTTATTTTTATTGTATTTGCATAGCATTTAGATTACTTATAAATCAATAAAAAGCTTTTCGAGAAGAGAGAACGATTCTAATTTTGCATATATGCAATCTTTAGTTAATTTTTTGTTGTGGACCCCAAGGCTAACATACAAAAGGCCCTCATCAAAATATTTAACAGTAATTAAATTAAACCACTACTAAGATGAGTTTTTTGAAAAAAAAAAAATTATTTCAGTTTCTGCTTTTCTTCAGTCCACTCCAAAAGAGAAAAGTAACTAATTTTCACAACTCATAGCCTTGTAATTGGTACGGTGGAAGGAAAGGAAAATATTTTTTGAGTTTGATTTAAGAAAAAAAAAAGTTAGAGAGGTGGAGTTAAAATTTTTTAATATAATTAACTTTTCTGACTATTTTTATCTTACATAGTTTTTTTATTAAAATATTATAACTCCACTTCTTCAATTGTTTTAAATTTAACTTATAAAAATTTTCCCTTTCCCCCCTCCAAATCTCTCATGCAAAAGTTAACTCTGTGCGTGCTTAAATATTTATATTCTTTTTTTTTTTCATACAAAGGCAAGCGAAGCTTGAAGAGTTACAAGAATGCTATCAAGTCTGCATCACCGACCGATCTTGTGGCATTCCACCACAGTCGATCGCAAAGAGCTAGTTACATTCCACTGGGGATGTTTCTATCACCAAGAACTCCTGATTACTCAACTGAGCCTTCCTCGCTAGATAGTCCGCGCATCGGATAATCTCTCTGTGGGCATGGGTGATCGCCAAGTCCCAGTCCTTATAAATAAGGGATCTCGTCTCTAAGATGACATCAAGCAGAGGATGATCAATGCCACCATTCATGGATAACAGGTGAATAGCCTGCAAAGAATCTGTAAAGAGCCTGATCCTGGTAAAACCCAACTGCTTACATAACTGAAGTCCGCTGTGGATTGCATGAATTTCCGCAGCAGTCGAGTTTTTGTGACCTAGCCTTTGTTGAAAACCACACAACCAGTTGCCGTGGTGGTCCCGTATAACCCCACCACAAGCCGCATGCCCGTTGCTGTCTCTAGATCCATTGTAACCCCCTCACCGTAATTACATCCGGATTACGAAATTTAAGTGAAATAGAGACCAATAAGATGAAATAACAATTTATAATCCCACATCCAAGAGATGGGGTATTTTGAAAATCAATTCCGAAACATACTTATTGCTGGTCTCACATTCACGGGAGGATATAATTACTTGAGAAATCAGAGTACATAATAAATATCAAAGTGCGGAAACCAAAATCCCGGCAAACCCCGGGTTACTTACATATATAACTTGGGTTTACAAGTTCCCAATAATGGGGATTACATGACCAAAATATTCATTTACATAAATGTACACTTGACAATCCCAAATCCAAAACTATGATAACCAACTACCACTTAGATCTCGGAGTAAGCCTAACTACTCCTAGTTGTCCGCTTCCCTTTCGAGCCACTCGCCCTGTCTAAAAAGGTTAGTCATATGGAAGGGGTGAGATTCTAAAGAATCCCAGTAATAACAACAATTTCATACCACATGCAATCACATAATATGTAAACAATTCATCTCATACAGCAACACAAATCACTCCACCCTCATCCCCTTTTACCGCCGGGAAGGCATACGACCATCACCCGAACCGTTGTTAGCGACTCAGGGACTATTGGCGTGGCAGTACATACAAATAGCCACACGGCTCACATATAGCCTTTCGGCTTTCACAAATGGCCCGTCGGCCTTCACAAATAGCCTTTCGGCTCACAATTAGCCTTTTGGCCCACATATACACATATATCACACCCTAACCTCATCCCCTTTTACCGCCGGGAAGGCATACGACCTTCACCCGAACCGTTGTTAGCGACTCAGGGACTATTGGTATAGCGGTGCTTCCACAGTTTTCATAAAACTCGCAGCATACTAAATCCATTTCAAAAACAATGACATAGTATGCATATCATACATCACATAAGGTATAAAGAAAGAGTCACTACATGTATCTTTCCTGACTGGCTCCGTTACCGTGGTCTCACGCGGACGACAGATATCAAATCCTATATCAAATTAGGGACAATTGATCAATCTCTTTTCCAATTACTTAATCCCATAATACACTAAGTTGGTTATCATTTAGAACTCTTAAGAGGCCCCAAATGCCTCTAATGGAAGCCCTAAAAGGTTGGAAAACAAAAGGTTGAAGGTCACTTTTCAAAAACACAACATGCTGGAATACAGGGGTGGGCCAGGGCCCACCATTCCTTGGGCGGCGGCCCAAACATGGTCAGAAGGTCTTGGGCTGCGGCCCACCACTCATGGGCCACGGCCCAAAACATGCCAGAAAGGTTTGGGCCGCGGCCCGCCACTCTTGGGCCTCGGCCTAGAGATTTCCTGACTCTGGGCTGAACTTCGAAAAACCATAACTAATTCTAGAAAAATCGGAACGGAGTGATTCCAAAGCCAAATGAAAGGTATATGAGTCCTCTTTCAAGGAAAAATATAGCCCTTCACCGGAAATCACTACACAAATACAGAATTACCAAAAACTACACACTACTCCAAAACAGAGTTCTGTTTCAATCCCAAACTTTGGACAATCATAACTCACAGAATACTCAACGAAATGACACAAAATATATGTCCATTTTGAAGCTTGGGATGTGAACTTTAAGATTGGAAAGTTTCATAATTTTTCAATACCATTTGGTCACTCAAAACGCTCGTCCAAACTGACAGCGAAAAACAGAGCTTAAACAAAACAGATTTTCCAACTTTTCCCAAGTGACCCAAATGAATCCCAATCAATTTCTATCTATCCAAAATGCATCAAATGTTCATATATCACCAAACTAAATCATTTCCAATCATTAATCATAATGAAACTCCTAAAATCCACATTTGGTGCAAATTAGGGCAAAATTCCAGATTTGACTAAACTTAGCCAAAAATCACAAACAATACATTAAAATGCTCTAAATTCCTACCTCTTCTCTTTGCCCAATCTAGAACCTTGATTCCTCAACTTCCAATTTCGAACAAATCACCAAGCACCACTTCTCAAGATTCTACAACCACCACAATGTAGCTCTCATTGAGATGAACAATGTTAGAGAAGAGGATTAGGGCATTAGAGGCTCATCACTTACCCTAAATCAAAGCTTTTCTTCTTCCTCTTCTTGCTTGTTCAGCGAAAAAATGGAGGAGTGAGAGATGAGAGAATATGAGAGAGAAATGGGAGGAGGATGATGATACTTCTCTTCCTCACACACACACTCAACCGAATAGGAGAGAGGGAGAAGAGAAAAAGTGACTTTTGTCTTCTAGTGCTTCATCCAATGGCTCACACAAGGCCACATGTCATCATCCACTCACTCTCTCAAAGAGCTCACATAAACACAAAGCATAGGATTCCGACCCACGGTCAAGGAATCACAACCATTGATCTTAAATACCACATGTATGTATACTAAATTCATATTACATAAATTTCCAAAAGTATTTAATTACACTAATTACAACAATTATCAGAGCCATTAGCCCTAATCACAAATCGGGATATTACATCCATCAACATCCACACGTACATACCCCTGATTTGGAGTTTGCCAGCGGTCTATTCCTCTTTCTGGTGCTAGAAAAATCTGATGACGGAATCTGCCATTTTCCACTCCTTCGAAGAGATGATACAAACATTTGTGAACTATCTGGTTTGGGTTTTCAGCTCTCCCCTCAAGCGCCCGGCTGCATCGGTTCTTCCATAGGAGCCAGCATATGGTGCTGAACACTCTGTGCCATGGCCATCTAGCCATCCTCCTGTTCGTTATGAGGTCACCACATTCGGTTATTTATGAGGTCACACACACACACACACACATATGTATATATTACAATGTGTTGGCAACGCAGCCACAAGGAGGAATGGGTGGAAGTTTTGTAGATGGTGTGCTCTTTGTTATGTTTCCCGCGCTGCTGGTTGAGGGCGAAGTCACCTAGTTTTTGTTTTTCTGCGTCTCTGTGTCTTTTGTTTGCTGCTTTCTGTTTTGTCAGTTTGGTCACCTAGTTTTTGTTTTTTTCATTGGCCTTGTCTCCGGCCACATCGTCTACACCATGTCATCCAACATCAAGGTCATCTGCCAAGTCAGCAGCCACACCATTGATTGACCATGTAATGAAAATATTTCTAAAATACTTCTTTTTCGTATTTTCAATTTATAAAATGGTTGAAAGTATGAATAAGTTTGAAAATAATGAAAGTAGATTTAAATATGCAAATGAGATGATATTCCCCTTGGAGCTTCGAACTATGCCATCATTACTCAATTCGGTTGTATTGATGTTGGATTTAGACATTTAGTTAATCTAATGTTGTTATGATTAAATTGAGTACTTTGTCCATCATATATAGTTTTTGTGATTTGTGAATTCATTGTGCATGCTTGATCATTTAATCTCATACAATGGTGTTAATTGGTGGTTTGTTAGTGTTGTGATGACTCTTCCAGTTGAAGTTGTCCATTAGCAAGTTAATTAGCCTAAGCTTGGATTGGTGATTTAAACTCCATTACAAGTCAAAAACACAATCATATAATCTCAATGTTTCAATCCCAAACAAAATTAAAACTAGAATGTCTCAACTCTAGCTACACAAATTAATTACTCAACTGGAATAATCAACAAATATAACTAAACTGTCATTTCTGGAATTTGAGGACTAAACTGGAAATATCTTGGGACTGAACCGTAATTTCGGAAATTCACCCAGATGACCTAAATGCCCTGAAAATATAATTCAAAACACTGTAATACCATACATCTGGATAATCACTAAAATAATGACTATTTTACCGTTTTTATCACTAATTCATGCAATCACTCTAAATGAATATTAATTCATAAATAATTCAATTTTTACTCGACAAACACACTAAAATGGGTCTAATGATGCACGAATTAGTATATTAGAAATGAAAAATATCACCTAGTCATTAGCAGAGTCAGTCGCCACGTATGCAGCATTGTCATCTGCTGAGTCCTACGGTTGGCCCAAGCAGTAGCCCTTTCAACATTTTCCACGCGATGTTTTGAGAAGGCTTTTGCAACTTTTTATCTGTCTTGAACCCACAACTTCACTTGAAATTTTATTTTCTTCTAGCTTTTATTTCAATTCAATCCATTAAATTTTTTAAAAAATTTATAACAACGGTGACATTGCGCCTACCACTGAAAATGACTTCCGTATTGGCAATAGTTTCTTCAGAAATAGGTCGGCCCAGCCCCTGCACACTTGGGTCCACAAGTCCTTTTTTCCATATAGGGTTATGCTGATGAAGCCCCACCCATGGTATACTTACACTTATGCCCGTATATTTAAATTAATTTTTTTTGTGGTTTTTTATTTTTATTTTTTGCTTGATTGTTGAGGTGTTTTAATTATAACAATGGTTCTTTGATGCAGAAGGCCTTTAGAAATTAAAGTATACATGATGTCATGGATTTTCATCCTCCAATTTCATCAAAACTTGGTTTCTGCTTTGAGTTTCATTAACAAGATCTCAAGGTTTATCTACTGAAATCATAAACTACAGTGAGTTCATGTCCATGAATAGAAGAAATGGAAAATGGATCCCCCAACATATACTAAGGAACTTTTACCTATATTATTTGCACAAATATAGTTTAACAGTTCAGATACAAATTAAACGACAAAAAGTTACAATATGATGACATAACATCATAACATGGAAACAAAAGACAATAAACTAATTCATATCATCTAGTATCCAGCCAACTTGATGAGCCAGAACATAAGCAAGAAGATAATTCCCAGAGGGAAGCTCATTTAGATTTAGTTGATTAGGGTTTCAATGAACGGAATCTTGTGTGGCCGGAACCCTAGCTCAAGGCTGGCCTGCCATATTTTGTCAACGCTAAACATGACTTCTCCACATTCATTAACGTTCCAATCCTTCAAGCCATGCAATATTCCAGCAACACGCGATGCACTCATCACCCTTCTTGGTAACCAATTCTGTCATATAACAACGAAACTTCACTTCCTTAGAAACAATATTATATTGTACACCAAAAAATAATTTACATTGTGTGTGTGTGTGTGTGTAAATATGTGTGTGTGTAAAATAACTGACCTCACAAGAGTGTAAATTCTGAAAAGAAGAGGGAGTTATCATAGAAGGTGTGGTCAGATAATAACAGTCTTTGCGCTATTTCTTTGGAGGGAATTGAGTCAATGGTATGAATGATGATTCTTTTGGTGCCTTCATTTGTTGATCCCCCTTCCAATTCTCTCCTACTAACCATATCTGAATATAGTGATTACGGAAAAATTATTTGGTTTATGTGTAAGCCAAGTTATATATATAGTCAAAAGAGGTTGATTAAAAACTCATTGGCCAAATGAGTTTTCTTTCCTTACCTTTGCTGTGTGAGATGTTGAATGAAACAAATTCCTTGTCAACTAAGGGCTCATCCTTAATTGGTGATTCTCAAAGCTGTCCTTGCACATTGTTATTACCTGCAGAAAAGAACCAAGTGATTTCAAATTCTTATAATATGATATATTTAAGTTCAAGTTTAGCAATTAATGATGTGAGTGGATAGATTGTTATTGCTTCCAATAATTGAAGCTTTTACCAATATAGTAAATTATTTAATCTTCCTCAAATCAAAAATATATACTTACTAAAAAACTTAGACGATTAGAAGTGAAATTGAACATATATACCTTAATATTTCTTTGACATAAAGCAGTTGCAATAGCATGAGAAACCTTGGTATAGGAACCACAAAGGACAACTTGTGCTGTTGTTTTGGAATGCTATGAAGAACTATTGCCACCACTAAGCTACTTCCATCCACAATCTTCACCTTTAGTTATGGGTACCTTTGTTTGTAAATCTCTCCTCATTTATTAAGCTCCTCTTCCTTCATCCACATTTATATTCAAGTCATTACATTGATAAGAGTTGCAACCAAGTCAAAGTTCAAAGACTGAGTTTCACCTAAGTCAAAACTATAGGGCTTGAATTGCAATTGAGGCAAAATTATAGGGACTTAATGATAAACTTTCCCATCAAGAATTGAAACTTGCCTGATTTAGAAGATCAAGACTCAAGACCTTAACCCCACTCAACTCTGCCTCCAATATTGCTTCTTCTATCAGTTGGTTCAACGTTTCTGTTTGGCACTTGGAAATATACTGTAAAAGGATTTTTTTAAAAAAAAAAATAAAACACAAACATTAATTAGTCAAATGACTAGCTTTGCTTTACTAAGAAAACGAAGTAGATAATTAAATGATTAATAATAATAATGCATACTTGTACAAAGAATCTTGGTATAACCAATGATTGCGTGGTGAGATTTTGGAATTTGTTCCTCTCCAGAACAAATGTTCGACCATAAAAGCAAGTCATAAGAGAAGACCAAAGGGTTAAAGGCCGCATGAAGACGAAGTACCATTTTGAAGTTAGGGGCTTTGAGGCTACAGAAGCAAACCCTAAACGAAGATGAAAGATTGAATCTGTAGTTGTGAGGTGTGTTAGGTGCACAACATCTGGCGAGGTTTCTGTTCTCTTCAAAGATGTTTCATACGTAATTTGCGTGTATTTGTCAACAGTTCCATAAATATAGTCATATATAGGCATGAAAAGACAGTAATTGGTCCGAAATTGCGTATGGTGCAGAGAGTGGAACCTATCACAAACAATTAAATCAGGTGAATTAACTAGTCATTAAGCATCTGAAAGCTTACAATTGTATGATGCTTTGATTAAAAAAGTGACAATAATCAAAATAAATACATGCAAAGTTATATATGACGGACTGACTTCAATAATATTGATTTAAATATGTTTTAAGATGAATAATTGTTAACTTTTGTATACCTAGTGTGAAAATTCGTGATTTATAAGTGTCATGGCATAGGAGAGGAGTAGAATGATACAGTAAAGTAATATAATAGAAAGTTTAGCATAATTTTTGAAGGATATAAAGTAAATAATTCTGATGCAGACATGTTACTAACTTCGTATAAGTCATGCACTTGTTCTTTTTTTGTCAAACCAAGTCAATATCACATTAACTACATAATACATCTCAAACTTGTTTTTCAAAAGTTTAATTATTACTCCCTCACTCTAATCCTAAGAATAGTAAATTAAGATAATTCTTTGTATCTAATGCATAAAAAATTTGTGGAATCTATATTATGTCCTTGTCTCAATTACACGCAAAGAGTCGATATGAGTATATGACACGACGTGGCATTTTCCCCGCTGATCATCTTTCTCTTTGGTTTCCTAATTCCACATTTGTGAGTAGAAAATGAAATATTGTTGAAAAAAGTAGTTAAAATTCTCTGTTTAAAAATTTAATTGGTAAAAAAAGATTTGAATTTGAGTACCAATACTTTATGTGTAAGAAATGTTATAGGGTACTAAGTCTTTCTATGTATATAAGCATATCAGTTTTTTCTAATACAAGAGATAATATGCTTCATCTCATTCACTGAACCTAACAATTGTATACCCTATTATTTGAACACCTTTTCAATATATGAGTATAAGATTGAATTACTTATCACTATCCTATATTAAATTGCAAAAGAACAATTGTAGAGAGAGAGAAAGAGAGAGAGAGTGATGAAGATACTTACAAGGGGGTGTACATGAAATACTATAAGAAGGGAAGAAGGAGAAAAGAGAGTTAGGAATGAGGTCCAAGTTGCAATGGCCCAAGTTGTTCATGAAGTCAATGAATGTGAGATAACCTGCAAATTATACTATTGAAGCCGTCCTTGTTATCATAGTTGTATACAATGGGATTGCGAATAGCATAAAGTATGCTATGTGCTGTGCAAATGGATGTATCACAGCAGTCCCAACAACAAAACAAAAAGAGGAATTAAATTCATATTTAATTATGAGCTTAAACTCATACACATATGTACATAATCCTCTCGTCCTATTTATATATAAAGCACTTCCCACAAGCTCCACCGGAATCAAGAAAAACTTTATATCTTATTAACCCTGTCTTAAAATTTAATCATCTTCTAATTTTATGCCTATTTAATATACATACACGCACACTTTAATGAGAAGTCCAAAAAAAAAATGGTATACAAAATAATGAATTAGAGGTAAGAGTATACATTCATATAATAAATTTAATGAAGGACTTATATTAAGGACAAGAAAAATCTCTTTCCCAAAATTATATTCCTTTGGTTTTATTTATAAGTTGGGGAGAAAAGATTTTTTGTCCTATTTATATATCAAATCAAAATTTTGATCTTAATATACAATTTTACCCTTCATTTATTATTATGTAAAATGTTATTTTCTTGAAAAATGTATATATAAATGGAAAATAAAGTTGAAAAATGACTAAACAGTGATAATGAGATTTAGGAATTTTCTTAGTTTCAATGAAATATGCGGGAAGTGACATATAAATAAGACCAGATGACTCCATTTACACAAGGGCCCTTACATTAATATAAGGATCTCACAGTAAAGTTATAGTTTTCAACATCAACACGAAAAAGATTAGATGATCAGTTAGGTGTAGGAATTCATTAGGGTCAAGGTATTTGGATTCAAATTCATGCCCTTAAGAGGTCAACATGAGTCAGCATATATAGAAATAGAATTTATGGGAATGAAATAAAGTGAGAAAATATGAGATAAAGAACATATACAAGTGATGGGTTCAGTGATGATGGAGGAATGGTGGTGAGTATGGTAGCGAGAATAGAGAAAATGGTGATGAAGAGCTCTATGCAACCAATAACACAGAAATTCCACTGGTCCTGCGTGCAGAAGTGCTGTGATAATCACTCCATCTAATCTCCAAAATCGCATATTTGAACCCTCTGGTACTACCATATGCCCAATGTAAACCAAGAGTGCATTAAACACGATTTGGTCATCCCTGCAAACATCAACAATAACATTCATTAAAACAATGTATATAAGCCAATTTCCTTATAGCTTAGTGGGCATAAAGTCTTCCCCGTAAGTGGAAGGTTGTAGATACAAATCATTAAAATAATATATCCCATGACCAACTATAGGAATGGGCTAACCTTGCCTCAGATTAAGTCTATGTGATTGTGGAAAATGCCTCCAAAAAGTTAACTCTTGTTTAAGGTCTAACCTCATGATTTGATCCCAATTAGTAAAAATCCAATATGACTGCAAAACTCAGGTGGTTTTTTTTTTTTTTTGGGAGGGGGCTAGTTGTACATACTCCATCTGATTCTTATTATAAGGCAACTACTAGAATAAATGGATAGTTCTGATAAGATATTAATTAAGCTTTTCCAATATCATCCCTATTTGAAGTCATTAATTAACACAATGAAAGAGAATATACCAATACAAATTTGAATATATTTCATTTAAATATGGGTACAGGTGTCTTATCATAAAGACTAAGGGGAATAGGGCATATCATACTTTGTCAATGTGAAAAGGATGGAGGTCCCAATGACGTGATTTCTAGTTAAGAATGATGTCAAGCTTATTTATAAATTTGTTTCCTCCCATCACAGGTAATTAAAAAAAGTGTGAATGAATTTTCGTGTTTTTTAAGGCTCTCATGGGACTTTAATTCAGTTCCAGGTTTGACAGAAACTAATATAAAGCATAGGGATGAGGAAGCTCCATGGTATAAGGTGTGGACCTAATGGATGGCTCAACGATGAGTTAGAGACCTTTATTACCATAATCATGAGATGTGGGTAATCATATCATAAGAAGGAGAAAATACATACCACAAGAGGGTAGATAAGACAAGAGGTAAAACAAGAACATAAATTTGAGGTAGCAGATATGATAATATTGAAATGAATGTGCGATAATACAAGAAAGGATAAATTTCATAATCGTAACATTTATTGAAAAGAAAATGGTGGAAAATTATTTGTGATGAAATCATATATATAAAGAAGAAGGCTATTAGATGCCTCAGTGAAAAGTGTAGATAAGACAAAATTGAGAAGAGAAGACGGGAGTAACATTTGAGGAGAAGTGGTTAAAATGAACTATAATGAGTATGAGAAGGGGAAATTCACACGAATAGAGATAGAGATAGATATAGCTGAAAGATTATCTGAGTTGCACCGGCGCACACATATATATCAATTTAAATAGGGTTAAGGAGCGTATTTGCCAACAAAGTTTTAAGGAATGAGCACCTGGCACAATTATATTTTAAAGAGGGTAAAAATACATGTAAAGAATTAAAAGTAGAGCATCTAGCACAAAACCTTTAAATTTGACTTAACGCTGTTAGAGGTTTTCTTCTTTAATAATTTAACGCCGTTACGTCAAATTTAACAGTTTTATATTGGATGATCCACTTTTAATTCCTTATGTATATTTTTCCCCTTTCTAAAACATAATTGTGTCAGGTGCTTCTTCCTTAAAACTTTGTTAGTAAATCTGCTCCTTCACCCATTTAAATAATTGTAGATATGAAAACTTTATTTCAAATAACTGGGAGTGATATGTAAGACTTCAATATCTTATTTGCACATGAAGCTTTCAAGTTTGCAACAATTTAAATTCAATAGGTAACTCATCTTTTCAGTAAACAACAATAATAAAACCTTATTCCACTATGTGAGGTCGGCTACATAGATCACACGAAGCCATTATGCTCTATTGAAAACCAAATCTAACTCATCTTTTCAGCAATGTTAACATAATTATTATTAAATTAATCTTATAATTTGAACTAAGTATATATCGATGTCATTTGAGAAAAGCTCAAAATTTCACTCATGCATGAACCTTAATTATCTTGGACCCCACCAAATTTATTATCAATAATTTAGATTCACTAACAAAACGAAGAATCCATCCAAAGAATTCATTCGCGCTCACAAGATCATTCCAGCTATATATCCAGGAAGTAATCTGTTTTTTACTAAATGAATATATATAAGAATGATGATGATGATGATGATGATGATGATGATGATGAAGATGAAGATGAAGAAGAAGAGTTACCAGTTAGTTTCTCTATCAACTTGTTCGAAATCGAGGCTCCTGTCTAGTATTCTGTTTTTGCCTTTGGAAGTTTGATAACGAGAAAATGAGATCCAAATCTGATCATGAAGCCTCCTCACCAACATATATGGAAATATCAGAAAATATCCAACATCCCTCTTCTTTCCCTCCTTCATTATCATATCATAAGTACTGTGTGCCACCCACCACGGTGCCAGCAATAACCACTTCATGCAATAATATATATATATATATATGTCAGCCACATATAATATATAACACACACAACATTCCTGTATGGAAATGAATAACGTATTATAATAGAATAACGTAAGAAACCTTATAATTTCCGAGAGGCTTCCAGGGCCAGTAGGTCAGAATGCCAGGATTCGTCGCCATTTTTTGAGAACCCTGAGATTTCAAGAGAAGATATATATATATATATATATCTGGGTATGTAGGAGAGGACGTTGCTTTGTGTACTAAGTCGGACATATGGTTGGCTGTTTATATAGACACAAGTTTGTGGGAATTATCTGTATGATAGAAATAGTGTTGATTAATGATGATGACATTTAAACTAATTATATTCGTTTGATCTATAAGTAAATGAGATATTCCTAATGTTTTGATTGGAAAATAAAATAAAATATTCCTTGTATATACTACAAGGTAACGTGTATTTATATACCGTAACTTCGCTAATGTTTAATTCCGTTAATTAATAGTGATACCATGTGATTTCTGGAAAAAAAAAAAAAGATAATTCAATAATGGGTTAAGATGCAAAAATACATGTGCTTTTTTTTTTTTCAAAATACATCCAACACCAAATACTTTTTTAAAGAGCAAAAGTGACTATGAACTTCCAAAATAAGTGAAAAAATACACATTGACCGTTAGTTGACCATCTATTTACTTTTAATGCTAACATGAATGATGACGTGGATATTCACTGGGCAAGGCAAAATAAACAATTGCTTTTTTTTCTTGTTCTTTAAGAACTTGATTTAGCAAAATGGTAGAATAATGGACGGATAAGAGAGAGAAAGGAGTGATGAGAAGAAAAGTAGAAGCAGTTTTGCTGAGATGCAAACTATATTGCTGCATCTTCCAATTGAAATAACCAATTTTGAAGGTTTCTTTATGGTTTTAATATTTCACCAACTGCGAAGTCGAAACTACCCTTGCTTTTATCGTCAACCTCAATTGAATGACCATTCTAGTTTTGTCCAAGTTTTTATTAATAATTAGCTAGCGTTGGTCTCATTTGAGTTGATGAACTAAAACGCTACTCTCTTCTTCGTCATTTATATTTACCGAGAGATAAACTCCTGTATAGATAAGCCATAGTCTGCTTAGCGGCCGAGAATTGATATCACTCGCTCTCACTGTCATGTTGGGTAGATATCTGTAGGTGAGATTGTCCAGTTGCAAGTTTTAATATATATCCACTTAAATTGATGGCAAGTGAACGATAGTGATTACAAATAATAGAGCAAGCATATAACTGGTCACCACAAGGTTATGTCACATATCGAGACTTGTCACTTGGTAAATAAAGAGCAGCCTCAGCAATGTCATTAGCTTTAAGCGTAGGAACCTTTGGATTAGCCAAATGTCTCACTATCTCCTCCATTTTCTCAACCTCTTCTTCACTGGCCACACCCTTTAACCACTCGGAATCATCCAGATCCCTCTCCATCCACTTTATTACCCACAATTTTTTTACCTTGCCCAGTCAGCATGCACGTCATCATACAGCCTTAAAAGTCTACAAATAGTCAATTAATAGTCTATGTGTATTTTGTCACATATTTTAAAAATTCATAATCATTATTGCTCATAAAAAAGCATTAGCGTTAGGCGCCCTTTGAAAAAAAAAATTTATGTATATTTTTACACCTATACCCAGTGTGTTTGAAACCGGACCAGACCAGACGGTCCGGCCGGTCCGGCCTCTGCTCGGAGAAATAGGCGGCTCGAGTCAGACATGAAATCGTTTTTCTCGTTTAGCCGTTTTGAGCCGGCATAAAGCCGTCTTTAGCCCGGAAACCGGAGTTAATCCGGAAGCCGGAACGGCCTTTCATTAACCGTCCGGCTTGAGCTTCATGAAGCAGATGAAAGAAGAAGAAGCAGCGGTCACCGGAGTTGCAGACAAGGAAGAAAAGCTTTTAAGAAAGAGAAATATTATTATAATCTGCATCAAGTACAGAAGTTTTTTTATGACAGTGTGTATTTTGAATTTATTTCTTTTTAGACCTCGAGGTACGTGTCCTGATATGATCTTGACCATGTGCCTTTGCCTTAGATTGTTGCAACGTATTTTTTCAAACCTTTTTTTTTTTTTTTTGCCATAGTAAAGACTTATATTCTATTATTCTTACATATATATTTCAGCTGAATTTTTTTAATGCCATCTCTTTTTTTTTTTTTTACTTATGCTATGGTATGATTATAATTTTTAACCATTTAAATTTTATTTAATTTTATTACTATTAACCAGTTTAAAATATATTTTTGGCATTTAATTTTTTTATTGGGTTACTTTGAATAATTTTATTATACTATGGCTTGGTATTTGGGATAGATGCTATTGCATGTGAGTTTATTTGTATTTATTTTTTAATTTCTAAAATAATGTTAAAATTAAATATAACGCCTTTAGCACCTTTCTTATCTCCACATATGAGAGACTACCTGTAGTCTTAAATATAAAACATAATTGACTTTTTTGTAAAAATCAAGAAAGCTAAATAAATTACTTTAAATTATTTATATTTATTATTTTCCCTTCAAACTAATTTATGTGACTTATAAACTAATGTATAATTTTATGATACACAATATATATTATGATTCATTTATTTAACTTCTTTAATATTTATAAAACAAGTCAAATATATCTTATATTAAGGATCAGAGGTAATATTCATTTCTTATATTTGTATTATTATATATGTAAATTCTTTTTAATTATTAAGCCACTGGTTTGACCACCGGTTCGACAAATCCAATCGGTTGAACCATGACCCGTTGATCTCTCCGATTTAATATCCGGTCCGACTTTTAAAATATTGGATATACCCATCAATAATTCATGCCAACGTCAGCCTACCAGGAGTAAATGGAATCAGATATTTCTTTGTTGGTGGGCCACGTTGAGTTAAATGCTTGGATCGATTTATGAACTATAAATTTTCAACGAACTTAAAGTGTTAAGGCGGTCACTGCGCTCCTACTGTAACAAGTGTCAGGTCAAATCGCCAGAAAGAAAAAAGCTTATCAGAAAATTGTTGATTGGAAACCTTTTCGACCTTCGTTACTTTTTATGTACTCCTCCATGTCTTTTAATACTCCCTCTGGACTCTGGTGCTATTGATAACAACCCAGGAAAATCAAATTTGGCGGTTTGAAAAAATAGTTAAAATTAGTTTAAAATAATAAATATATCTTAAATTAATTTTTTTTAAATATGTTCTTTTTTATAAGGGACAAGTAAAAAAGAAATAGAGTAAAAATAAGTATCACAAACTTTTTAATTAATGTAATATATATAATTAATGAAGGGCACAAATGAAAAAAAAAAAAAACTCATTAAATGTTTAGACAATTTTTGTCGGGCTCTTATAAAAAGAACCAAACCAATTCAAATTTTGGGCTCTTATAAAAAAAGACTGAAGAGTGTATAATATAAACATTGTGAATTAATTGACTTGAATCAACAAATGTATGTGAAATCATTTAACGTGTCTTAAGCTAATAAAATTTACCTATTTTATCTTCAAACGAATGTGGTTTTTAAATAATATCACTCTGGTCCTATTTATAAGTGTCAACACCTGTTTCTATTTCAATATATACAGAATAATAAAGATCATATTCCATAGGCATACAGAAGAGTACAAATATACTGATATAAGTATTTGTTTACATATCAGATTCAACCATGCAGAATTTGATAATATTTACAAATATGTACAGAATATCCAAAAATATTCAAAAGATAGACTATCTATATCCATGATCCTCGTCTCAGGAAATGTGTCCGTCAGTTCCCCGCATTTACATCCTTGCCTTTTGAGCCATTGGCACTCACTGAGATAATTATATCTAGAAAAAGGGATGAGATTCCAAAGAATCCCAATAGAAAAATCTATCGTTCATATAAAATGTGATAAGTAAATATGATATGCACCATGTATGCACCAATCAATGAACAATATAACACATCATCGTAGCACATCATCGTCATGTTACATGAGTAGGGCTCTTGCCCCACTAATCGTACACCGGTTGGATTCTTACCCAACTCCCAGGTGTAAGTGCACCTCCAGCACTAACTGCCTCTTCTAAGCAAACCATGTTGATTAATAAAAGTACAAACAATGGCGACCACACAATCATATGCACTATCACATTATGTATGAAAGATAATATTCCTACCTCAAGTCTTTTTCACCCCATTTGGTGTGCCTCAAAAAGTGTGCCAAACTCAGGCTCCTATCTTAGTCCTATTAAATGTACAAGAATTAGGTTAATACCCATTCATGTACTATATATTTTAAACTCATTGCATTTGCTCTATTTTGGGCTATTTAGATGGCCATTGAAAGCCCAAACAAGTCCCCATGGGATTAGAAAAGTTAAACCAATTAGAAAAAGTGCAAATGCTGAAACAGAGGTCTTGGCCCCGGACAAAAATCCGTTGGCCGCAGCCAAGAAAGGTCTGAAAGTTTGGGGCCGCGATCAAGAAATTCTTTGTTCTTGACTCAACTTCAAAAAATCATAACTAATTCTACAAAAATTGAAATGGAGTGTTCTAAAATTCTATGGAAAGCTCTTTAAGTGTAGTTTCATTGAAAAGTATGAAACACCACATGTACAAGCACAAAATTCCAGAATTTAATAAATTCCCATGCTGCTCCAAAATTAAGTCCAGAAACTGGGCAAAACTTTGAAAATTCATAATTTTCAATCCACAAGTTTAAATCACTTATAACACCTATCAAATTAAAGCTAAGGATGTCTACTTTAATCTTGCAAAGTTCCATTACATTTGAGCTTGGTTTGGCCAACAAAATTCATGGCACAATAACACTGCCTCATAGGAGAAAAGCAAACAGCAAGCACTTGCAAGTTCAATAATTTCCATACTTGTATACAAATCTCCAAAAATCATAAACACCTATATTCCCACACAATTCTCCCTTATAAACCATCAAAATTTCAAAATTCCAACTCTATCTTGAGTGAACAGTAGCTGAACAAAATTAGGATTTAGAAGAGCAAAATTGTGTTTCCTTTATTTCTCTTGTTCAATCACTTCACTTCCACTTTTATTCACATGATTAGCTACCTAAATACTGAATGGACATAATTTATAGAAATTTGGGCAACTTAACCTTTCTAAAGTTCATCATCCCAAAATCTCAAAACAAGCCAAATCAAACCAAACTCAATAACAACATTCACAACAACAGCATATAACTCAAGAGAATCCAAGTTTTAGAGGTTACCTTTTGATTGTTCACTTTCTCTCTCTAGAAGTTACTGTTCACTCTCTCTTCAACCTTGAATATTTGCTTACTACACATGCTTTTTATGGAGAAGAGGAGATTAGAGAGGAGATTACACAAGTTGGAAGCTAAATCACTTAAGAACCACAAGACTTATCTTTTGATTCCTTCCTCTTGGCTCCTCCTTTCTAGATTTTCCTCAAGCTCCCTCTCTCCCTCTTTCTTGGTGTGTTGGGACATGAAAATGGGGAAAAAAAAGATGACCAAGCACTTTAAAATATCCTACCATTTTCCTTAATTAAGTTTATTACAAAAGTCCACTTTATGACACTACATGTACTTGGCTCAATTTTATGACCCTTTCTCTTTCTCATCTTGGGTGTCTAGGGATGAGAAATGACAAGGACAAAGGTGATCCAAGACTTAAAATATCTTACCTTTTCACTTAATTAACTTATAGTCATAAATTCAACTTATGACAAGTCTTGTACTTGAGCCTATGTTCGTCCAATTAGTGTCATGACCTCTCATTAGCATTGAACTATTTTCTCTTCCCATTGGTTAACCCATGAAAACACATAAGGGTCCCCTTATATGATCCAATTGGGCTTCATTACTTTAAGCATATTACATGCACAAGAAACATTATTTTAATCCCATTTCCACATGTACTCATCTCTAACAATTATTAATTAATCCTTTGCCTTAAGATGTTGACACTTGGCATAATTTGGAATACAATTAATTATTTCCCTCCTATTTCCTTTATTTGGATGAAAATTATGAAGGCAAAAGGGAAATATTAATTGTTCCAACATTTTCCAAATTTTTCTTTAATTAGTTTTTGCACAAGTTCACCTTGTTTTTTCAAACCTTGGTTTCTTGACCAAAAATATCCCAAGTATCTATTTCCCTTTTATTTTTCTTGATTAATTGAAATTAACTTCAATTAATTAGAAAATAATTAATCTTGTGCTTTGTTGGCAAAATTATGAATTTGCCATTATTGTTTTGAATTTAATTCCTTTTCTTCCTTCCTTTGGCTAAAATTCATCATTCTATTTCATTAAATATTTCTAATAATTACAATGCATTTTGGTGAATAAAATTTGCGGTGTTACAGTTCTCCCCCACTTAAATAAATTTCGTCCACGAAATTTGCTACTGACAGTCTTACCAACCATAAACTCCGGGGTAACACTTCTGCATATGTCTTACTAACATCATTACCGCTGATCAAAATCTGCTCATACAAACTAGGATCCCTCAAATTCCTCAATTGGTTTTTTTTGCTCATAAATCATCATATCTGCTTGCTGCCCTGTTTTACAGCTCAGTGCATCAGCGACAACATTAGCCTGCCCTAGATAACATTTACATTACAGGTCTTAATCTTTCAACAACTTTGTCTACTCACATTGCGTCATATTTCAC
Source organism: Inga oerstediana (assembly GCA_963210345.1). Lineage (NCBI taxonomy): Eukaryota > Viridiplantae > Streptophyta > Magnoliopsida > Fabales > Fabaceae > Inga > Inga oerstediana. Next base: position 75,387,836 of record OY723401.1, on the reverse strand, counting down.
TCTTTTGATCATAAACATATTTCAACCTTTGTGGTCGCAGTACAACTCCAAAATTATGCCATAAAAGCAATGTTTCCAGACTCAATAAAAACATTCTTACCATCAACTCAAGATTACAGATAGAATAGTTCAATTCTTGAAGCTTCAACTGACAAGATGCATACGCCCTCACCTAGCTCACATCAACTCACATCTTAATTCATGCCTACTCGTATATGGGATTGTCAGTGTTAGTACTTTAGTAAATGTTCGTCATCAGCTCTCCTAAGCTCCTCTCACAATCATCATCCCATGCATAATATTGAGTTCCAAGGAATTTCGATGTAGGCCCCTCACTCTAATGAGCAAGACTCAATACTACGTATCACAACCACAGTTTCTCGTCTTCTCATTTCAGTACTGGTTCCACTTTACCAGGGTTCATCAGGATCTTTTACTATGAGACTGCATGGCCCAGAAATGTTACCTCTGAAAGCCATAACTCACATTTATTTGAATTGGCATAGAGTTGTTTTTCCCTCACCATGTTCAATACTATTTGCAATTGTTGCTCATGTATCATTTTACTCTGTGAGTTCACCAACATGTCATCAACTAACCGAATTTCGAGGATTACCGCCAAGACATGGAACCATGCAACAGTAGATAATCCAATCCACTAGGGATTCATGTCCCTCAACATTCACTATACCATTTAATCATACATCGATGGTGACAATCCCTGACACTCGTGGGTGTGAACACAATTTATTCGTATGGGAATCTACGCACACTTACCAATTCTACTTCCCCTTCTAGGGTAGCCCTTTTTCGATCCTCCAAAACAAATTCCAGAGAGTCCATCAGCATACCAGGCCATTAAACCATGATTCCTAACCATCCTTTATTCTATCAAAAAGTTACTTTCGATCATTCTTTCAATGGAAATATTTTTATGATGAAGTCTTTTCCCTATGTGAGGCTAGTAACTAGCAACCTCGAGAAACCTTACATACATTTCAATGCATTCAATACCATGTTGTAGTACCTCAGACCATCAGCTCAATTCAAATTCCTAAGAAATCAGTTCAACTATTGATTATGATTCTTGAATCACAATTTAACTCTTAGAACCTCAAAATGAGCTGAGCTGGGAAATCACTTTCCTCAACTCCGCGAATTATCAATATTACAACATGATTCTGAATAAATTCACCACCTAAGGACATACTATTAGTACAAGCATATCACCCAAGAGGGGGTGAATTAGGTGATACCAGAAATTTTGTTGAGTATATAAAAATTGACTAGAAATTTAAAACAATTAAGAGCTCGGAGAAATATCACCGAAGTGTACACCGAGAGTTATACTGGTTCGGTCACAACCACTTTGACCTACATCCAGTCCACAGAGCTTCTCTGAGAGTTTCACTATATCTTCCAAGATTCAGTGGGTTCTTGGCACCTTAGTATACAGCAAGTTCCTTCACTGGACACTCGCTCCCTCTTACACGTTGTAATCAAATCCCCAACTCAAGGTTCCACAACCTTAAGTTGTCTCAATAACAAATATTGAGTTTGTAATGAAAATCTCTCTCACAGAGCAAATATATAATCTCTGAAGTACAAAGAGTGAGTATAAGAAAACAGAACACAAAGAATATTATGATCGATGTAAGTTTGCGTGTTCTTAGTTGTTGTGTTCTATTCTTTGAATGCCCCATATATATAGATGATTTGTGGTGTCTATTGGAAGCATTTCAAATATGTCTGTTAGAGTCACGTAGCTTCGTTTGACCGTTCTTCGAACTTGAAAACTAGCCATTTGCGGTAGATAGACATTTTGAACATTACAGATGATATGTTTGACTTCTCTCTCAATGCATGATCTCTTCATTATTTTTCTTCAAGTATACTCAAGAAACTAATACAATGAAAAGTTAATTATATAGATAACAAATCAATGAATATCATATTAAAATCAAGCTTTCTATACTTCATTACTTGAGTGGCTACTCGAGTGATTAAGTTCATTACTCGAGTAGTCCCTCGAGTAACTTCATTAAAAATAAGCCAGAGAGCAAGTCAATATTGTCTAACCAGAATATAGCTTGCTTACTCGAGTAATCCCTCGAGTAAGTGTTCCATTTCTTTTGATTACTTGAATGGTCCCTCAAGTAATGGTTCAAATAACTTTGGAGATTACTCAAGTGATCCCTAAAGTAATAGCATTAAAATCTTGGCTGAGAGCAACTTCTGTTTTGCTTAGCCGATTACTCAAGTATACCCTCGAGTAATACAATTTTCATTTCATGTTACTCAAGTAACTACTCGAGTAAAGTGCTTTTCAAAAGTGGTTACTCGAGTGACTACTCGAGTAATATCTGTGATTTCTTGGCCGAGGGCCATTGCATAATTTCTGCTCTAGTTACTTGAGTAATTCCTCAAGTAAGCTTCCAAATAACTTTGTAGATTCCTCGAGTAAGCCCTTTGAGTAATCCAATGCAAATTTTGATAGAGAGCAAATCTTCACCGATTACTTGAGGGCTCCCTCGAGTAAGCCTTCAAAAAATCTCACAGTGCTTATCTCTCCTGTACTCTGTCTTTCATTTCTTCTGCATTACTCGAGTAATGCTTATGGCCTGTAACCATGATCTTAGTTACTTTGTTCAAACCTTTGATTTACAGCTTTTCCAATTTTTGTTATCATCAAAACATATGGGATCTAACATTCTCCCCCTTTTTGATGATGACAAAACTTGGTGATTTTGAATAAAGTTTTTGAAATTGAGTTTTCAACCAAGTTTTTCTTAAAAGCTTTTCATATGATATCCTTTGTTCAATTTAAACTTGAAAACTCTTTAGAAGAATCTTGATAAAGATATTTTTGAATCCAGATCTAATGATCTTAAAAATTTTAGTCTTTGAAACCTTTTTGAGTTCTAAAAACTCATAATTTTGACACATGTTCTAATTTGTTCACCTTACATACACAATCACAAACTCGTTAGTTCACAATGTAATATAACTCCAATGAAATCTAACTTCAATTGAAATTGCATAAAGAGTTCATTACATAATCTTAAACTAGTAAAGCTCCTTTAAACCTTATACACCCAATTCCAATACATTTACATCATCATATCATTAATCACAAAATCACCCCAAGTACTTCTCCCCTATTTTGTCTTCATCACAAGGAATAAGATCAATTAAGAGAAGGAGAAGGTCTAGATGGCTTGGTTGTAGAGCTGGGGTTTACAGGAAGAGGTGTGAATCCAGAGCTATGTGAATCATCTGAACTCAAAGAATCAGAAGAGGAGCTAGAAGGTTCAGGGTCAGGAAGAACCAGAAGTGGAACCACCATAAGATCCTTTGAAGGACTTGGTTTGACCTAAGATGAAATCTCCACTTCTACTATTCCTTCAAGTGATTGATGATCACTAGAAGAAATAACCACTTCCTCAGTGCCAGTTAGGGATGCAATGAGTGTTGGCATAGGCTGAGTTGGCTGAATAGGATCATCAACTGTGATATCTATGAGCTCAAATATAGATGATAGGTCAGGCATAGAGAATAAAAGATTACTTGGAGGAGGGATGGATGAGGGTCCAGGTTGAGAAGGTCTAGGCTGAAAAGGAGGTATTGGCACAGTAGTAGTAGGCACAGATGAACCAGGGGTGGATGAACCAGATGCCATAGCACCAAGTCTAGCATGGAGTGATCTCAGAAGTTCACCTTGAGCCCGTTGTCCTGCTAACATCTCTTCATACCTCTTATCTATTCTCTCCATAAGTTCTCCCATCTTCACATTTATATGGGTTATCAACTCAGCATTTGTATTGGCAATGTCGATATGGAAGCCCTTGAGAATATTTTCCATAAAATTTTGCAATGTGGCACCAAAGAAGGAAGGAGAAGATGTGGATGCTGGAGCAGAAAACTGTGTCTCATCTAACCGGCTTGTTGCAATCTTAGTCTTCTTCTTCTTCTTGGGACTTGTCTCAAATGGGTTTTTCAGAGGTAGTGCAATGCGCAACTTCCCAATTTGGTTTCTTCCCACTGGAACCAACCTCTCAATTGGCTCACCCTTCTCTAAATACAAGATTTTGTTCTTTTTGAGAAATAAAGATATAAGGTGAGGATAAGGCATTAGAGTGGTGGATTTTCCCTTAAATCTATATCTCTTTATTTCAGCGAAGATATACCCCCAAATCCTTTTTCTCTTTCAGTAGCAATGAGGCAAATTTCCTGTAATCTCTCTCTATGAAATGTGTGTAATTATGTTCTTTGTTCACTATGGCTCTAGAATAGATATGCCATAGGACTCTGTGAAGATCACACATATCACTCAAATTGAAACCAAGAGGTCCTACAATCTCACCAGGCCTTAGAATAGAAAAAATTTGGTTTGAATCAAGATTAGGATAATTATCCTCAGGTGGGTCTTCTATTCCTAGCCAAGCATTGATTTTGGAGAGTGAGATTAGGATTTCTTGCCTCTAATCTTAGAGAACATTTCTTCTTCTAAAGAATTCCTAAGTAGATCATTGACAGGTTCTAAATTACAATAGAAATGTCTCACTATTTTGGAACAGAAAGGAAGTTTTACAGAGAGCCAAGGCATATAGGATTCCAGATATGAATTGAGGTTGAATTTCAATACCTGTTGAAGAACACCGAGGTCAATATAGTGTATCTTGCATACTTTGATCCTTGAAAAGTGATCTTTGAATTTCTATGAATCCTCAATTTTGTTCACATTGAATCTGGTTAGAGGAAATGTGATTTCTTCTTCCTCTGGTTCCTTTGTAGATTATCCTTGCTTCTCTTTGTGAATCTCATCCAGTAAATTTGCCATAGCCTTAGCAAGATTTCTATCATACTTAGGCTTTTTTAGTGGCTTCTCAAAGAATGTTGGTGTTTCAGATGAATCAAAAGGAGGTGGAGATGGTGCCTTAGTCTCCTTGCCTCTACGAGAAGGAACATTCTTCTTAGATTAAGCTTTTATGATAGATGGTTCCTTGATCACGATCCCCTTCACTTTGGGTTTAGTTTGTGGATTGGTTTTAGCTTTTGAATGGGGAGTGAGCTTCTGTCTTTAGGCAGAGGAAATGGAATAAAATCATGAGATTGCTAAGGATTAGAAGACTCAGAAGGAGATTCAAGATGGGTGGTTTTAGTTCTGACCATTCTGAATGAAAGATCAAAATTTTTAGAACTCTTCTCTTTTGTAAGTCGAAGATTAGGGTAGAGTGTTTAGAGAGATTTGAGGCAGTTTTTCTCAAGAAATTTTGATGGGTTTTAACGGAAATAGAGTGAGGAAGAGTTTATGGAAAGATTTTCTGAGAGGTTACTCGGAGAAGTACTCAAAGTAATTTTGTGAAAATGACGTAACGTGCTAAGTTATAACCCAGATGCCTGACTTTACTCGAGGGCTCCCTCGAGTGTTCATGGGCATTACTCGAGGGCTCCCTAGAGTAACGCTTAAAAAAATTTAAAATCGGTGCAATTTAAACGCGTACCTGTCATAAATAATGTTGTAATTACTTATGTATATTCCCTCGATCATTTGATGGCAATTTAATACTGATTTGGATGGAGATTGAGTTGATTTTTTATTTCCTCTCATGATTACTCTAGGCCTTACTCAAATAATGTTGATGCTTTACTCGAGGCCTCCCTCAAATGATCTGTCTCTTCATTTTCCGCTTGTCCATTTCCAACCGTTATGCCGTTTCGTTTTGAATTAACCTTTCTCTACTACATTTTTTAGATCATTACTTGAGTGATTACTCGAGTAACCCTTCTAATTACTTCAAGGTATTATTGGGGTAATGAGGTTTACTTGAAGTTGTCCCTCCAGTAATGTTGTCCTCTGTTAACCTTTGCTTTTCATACCTTAAAACAAAATATCGAGATCCTACAAAACAAATTGCTAGAAACTCCAATGCTTAAGTTAGTAATCATCAAAACATCAATAAATAACACCATCTAACATTTTGTAAACACTAAATAACTTATAATTCATTGGAATTTACCATTCCCAATTCTATTCTAATATATAAGAATTGATCTTTTGCAAAAGGTTTTGTAAAGATATTAGCTAGTTGAAGATGAGTTGGAATGAATATCACTTTGACATCTTTCTTTTGGATATAATCTCTGATGAAGCGATGTCTAACATCAATATGCTTGGTTCTGGAATGTTGAACTAGATTCTTTGTCAAGCTTATCATGCTAGTGTTGTCACAGTATATTGGTATCTCCTTTAGATAAATACCAAGATCTTGGAGTTGTTGCTTAAGCCATAACACTTGTGCATAACAACTTGAAGCTACAACATACTCAGCTTCTGTTGACGAAAGAGACACTGTATTTTTTTCCTTGCTAAACCATGATACAAGTGAGCCTCCAAGTAACTAGCTTTGTCCACTGGTACTCTTTCTGTCTGTCTTGTATCCTCCATGCTCAAAGTCTGAGTATGCAACTAGATATTCACTTCTTCCTTTAGGATACCAGAGACCTAATTCTGCTGTGTCAGCAAGATATCGAAAGATACGTTTGACGGTTTCAGCATGTGACTCGTTTAGTGCTGACTAATATCTTGCACACATACCCATACTGAATTGAATGTCAGGTCTGCTTGTAGTGAGATAGAGTAATGATTCAATCATTCCTCTATATTTTGTGATGTTGTAATCTTTTCGTTTGACATCAGCATCAAGCAACATAGTTGAGCTCATAGGTGTGTCCATTCCATTTGCTTCATCTATTCCATACTTCTTTAATAGCTCTTTCAAATACTTCGTTGGAGATATGAAAAATCCATTCTTTCTTTGCTTGATTTGCAAACCGAAAAAGAAATTCAATTCTTCCATCACTGACATCTCAAACTCCCCCTACATTATCTCAGAAAATTCCTTGCATAAGGTTTCTTTAGTAGCACCAAAAACTATATCATCAGCATATATTTGCACAATTAAAATATCATCTCGTTTTCGTTTTGTAAAAAGTGTTGTATCAACTTTTCCTCGTACAAAACCTTGATCAATGAGAAATTTACTGAGCCTTTTGTACCATGCTCTAGGAGTTTGTTTTAAACCGTATAAAGCTTTTCTTAGTTTGGAAACATGGTCAGGTTTGGTTACATCTTCAAAATCTGGGGGTTGATTGACATATACTTCTTCCATTATATAGCCATTTAGAAATGCACTTTTTACATCCATTTGAAAGAGTTTGAATCCTTTGATGCATGCAAAGGCTAAGAGTACTCGTATAGCTTCCAATCTAGCCACTAGAGCATACGTTTCCTCATAATCAATTCCTTCTTCCTGATTATAGCCTTTGGCCACCAATCTTGGCTTGTTTCTGACAATGATTGTAGATTCATCAAGTTTGTTCTTGAATACCCATTTAGTACCAATGATCAGAGGATCCTTAGGTCAGGGTACCAAATCCTAAACTTGATTTCTTTCAAATTGATTTAGCTCTTCTTGCATTGATATTACCCAATCATTGTCTGATAGGCCTTCATCAATGTTAGAAGGTTCAATCTCAGAAATAAAAGTAGAGAAACTAACTTCATTGAAAATTCTGTTTCTAGTTTTGATTCCTTCATTCACATCTCCTATGACTTGGTCTAGGGGATGACTTTGTTTTTGTATTTCCAGGCTCTAGGCTATCCTAGTGACTGATCTTCTTCCTTAGTTTGATCATCTTCTGGGATAGAAGATTTAGAATTTGGTTGACCAATTTCTTGATTTAAAACAACTTCTTGCTCATCATCAATAGTTTTGTCAAAGGATTCAAATTCAATGAATACAACATGAATTGATTCTTCAACAACACATATTCGTTTATTGAAAACTCTGTATGCTTTGCTTCGGTTAGAATAGCCTAGGAAAATTCCTTCATCTGTTTTAGAATCAAATTTTCCTAAGTTATCTTTACCATTATTATGAATGAAATACTTACAACCAAAGATGTGCAGATGAGTAAGATTTGGCTTCCTTCCTTTGTACAATTCGTATGGTGTCTTTCCAAGTTTTTTTTATGTAGGCTCTGTTTGAAATATAGCATGTTGTGCTCATTGCATCGGCCTAGAAAACTTAAGACACGTTCTTTTCATTTAGCATTGCTCTAGCTATTTCTGTGAGTACTCTGTTCTTTTGTTCCACTACTCCATTTTGTTAAGGTGTCCTTGGAGCGAAGAAATTGTGATAAATGCCATTAGTATCACAATATTCTTTAAAGGCTTGATTTTTAAATTCTCCACCATGATCTGTCCAAATACCTGCAATGGACATACCTTTCTTATTTTGCACTTTCTTGGCAAAAGTAATAAATTCTCCAAAGGTTTCATCCTTTGATGACAGAAAGATGGTCCATGTAAATCTAGAGAAATCATCAACAATGACCAATGAATATAAGTTGCCACCAAGACTCTTAACTCTTGCTGGTCCAACTAAATCCATGTGTAATAATTGAAGTGGTCTATTGGTTGAGATTTCATTTTTCAATTTGAAAGATGATTTAGTTTGTTTACCCTTTTGACATGCATCACAAATCAAATTATTTTTAAAATTTACTTTGGATAAACCAATTACTAAATCCTTTTTAAGTAACTTGCCTAGTTGGTGCATATTGACATGAGCTAGTCTCTTATGCCATAGCCATCTTTCATTGGTGTTACTTAGAAAACAATTGTCAGAAATATTTCTGCTTATATCAAGAGTATAACAATTACCTTCCCTTTTTGCTTTGAGCTTTGCTTTGAGATTCTTCTTATCTAATTGTAAATCTTTCTTGTTTACAATTAGACATTCCTTTTAGTCGAATATTACTCAATTGTCTTTATCTGCAAAATGACTCATGCTTAGCAAGTTGTGACATAATCCTTCAACATAATATACGTCTTGGACTTGTATGCCTTTATCATTTTTTATTTCACCAATTCCTGCTATCTTTTCGGATTGATTTCCTCCAAATTTTACCTTCCACCTTCTTTAGGTTGTATCAAGGTAAAATTTTTGAAATCACCGGTCATGTGTCTCGAGCATCCACTGTACCACTTGTTGTTTTTGGATGCTTTAAGACATACCTACAATCAAATACGATTAAGTCTTAGGTACCCACATCTTTTTAGGTCCTTTTGGGTTAGTACAAACTATCTTTTGAACATATGAACCTTTAGGTACCTATTTGTAAGTTCTTATTTTTCCTTTCTTTTTATGAATGCATGATGAAGTATAATGACCCTTTCTATTAAAGTAACTGTAATATGCGAAAGGATTTGATGTATGAACAGAATGCTAAAAGTAACTCAAGTATGTCTTACCTCCTGCTTTCTTTATTCCTTTCCTTCTATCTGATTTTGGATCATATCCAATACCAGATCGGTCATTTACAAATCGTTGAGGTTTTAAAATTACATTCAATATCTCACTTTCTTTAGTAAATTTTTCAAGGGTTTTCGTGATATCAGTGTTTTTCTTTTTTAAAGAAGAACAGTTTTCACAATCCTTTTCTAAATTCTCTTTAAGTTCTAATTCAAGAACTCTGTTTTTATTTTTTAAACAAACTAGTTCTTTAACTACTTTGATGAATTCAGAATGTAAAACAATGTATTCAGAAAGCAATTCATCATGGGTAGGATCAGAATCAGTTACCTCTTCTTATGTTTCTTCTTGAGCAACTAGATAGATGCTGGCTACTTCCTCACCATCGCTATTTTCATCAGATGAACTATCTCCCCATATGGCAGATGCAAAGGCTTTCTTCTTGTTGTAGAACTTTCCTTTTCTCTTTACTTTATTCTTTTGAGCCAGTTCTTGACATTCTAATTTGATATGTCCTAGCTTTCCACATTCATAGCAGATGATGTGTTCTTTACTGCTTGTTCCTTCTTTCTGAAAGTTTTTGAATCCTTGGCCTTTCTTGCAAAACTTTCTAAATCGTTTTATCATTAGGCCCATTTTGTCATCGTCAATCTCTTCATCTTCATCTTGACCTTCTTCTTTTGCTTTCAGTGCTAGACCTCTCTTCTTCTTGTCACCAATATCATATAGTTTTCAATTGAGCTTTAATTTACTTTCATATTCAGAAAGAATTCTGAATAGAGAAGCAACCGATCACATTGATTCACCTTTTGCTTACTCAATTGCAGAGACTTTGGCCTCCTAGTATTTAGAAAGAATATTCAAAATCTTTCGTACTTGGGTATGTTGATCATAGACTTTTCCAAGTACTGCAAGTTGATTAATAAGATGAATATATCTAAGTTCTAATTAAGCTATCGATTCACTTGATTTCATTCAAAGTAAATCAAACTCAGTAACTAAAGTATTGATCCGATTTTCTTTTATTCCTGAATTTCCTTCATGTGCTATTTCCAGGGCTTCCCATATTTCTTTAGCTATTGGAAGTGTGCAGATTCTAAAGTACTCATTTTGACTCAAGCACTTTGAATCATTAGAATTGCCTTACTGTTAAGTGTGATGGGTTTCTTATCATTCTCATCATATTCTGCTGGTGTCTTGGGAACTCTCTATGAATCAACAATCTTTTCAAGTTTGTAGTTTCCACTCTCAATTAAATCCCATAGTCCGTAATCTGTAGCCATTACGAATACTCTAAACTTGGCTTTCCAGAAAGAGAAGTGTTCACCATTGAAACCCGAAGGTCTGGTGATAAAAGCTCCGTCGGGAAGAATTCCTTCACCCATACTTGCCATTGGATACTTCTTAGGTTGTTATACTTGAACAAGAAGACCTACGCTCTGATACCAAATGTTAGTGCAAGCGTTTCACCCAAGAGAGGGGTGAATTGGGTAATACCAGAAATTTCATTATGTATATAAAAATTGACTGGAAATTTAAAACAATTAAGAGCTACGAGAAATATCACCGAAGTGTACACCGGGAGTTATACTGGTTCGATCACAACCACTTTGACCTACGTTTAGTCCTCAGAGCTTCTCTGAGAGTTTCACTATATCTTCTAAGATTCAGTGGGTTCTTGGCACCTCAGTACACAGCAAGTTCCTTCACTGGACACTCGCTCCCCCTTACACATTGCAATCAATCCCTAACTCAAGGTTCCACAACCTTAAGTTGTCTCAATAAAAAATATTGAGTTTGTAATGAAAATCTCTCTCACAGAGCAAATATATAATCACTGAAGTACAAAGAGTGAGTATAAGAAAATAGACCATAAAGAATATTATGATCGATGTAAGTTTGCGTGTTCTCAGTTGTTATGTTCTGTTCTTTGAGTGTTCCATATATATAGATGATTTGTGGTGTTCGTTGCAAGCATTTCAAACATGTCTGTTAGAGTCACGCTGCTTCGTTTGACCATTCTTCAAATTTGAAAACTAGCCATTTGTGGTAGGTAGACATTTTGAATATTATAGACTATATGTTTGACTTCTCTCTCATTGCATGATCTCTTCATTGTTTTTCTGCAAGTATACTCAAGAAACTAATACAATGAAAGGTTAATTATATAGATAACAAATCAATGAATATCGAATTAAAATCAAGCTTTCTGTACTTCATTACTCGAGTGGCTACTCAAGTGATCAAGTTCATTACTCGAGTAGTCCCTCAAGTAACTTCATTAAAAATATGCCAGAGAGTATGTCAACGTTGTCTGACCAGAATATAGCTTGCTTACTCTAGTAATCCCTTGAGTAAGTGTTCCATTTCTTCTGATTACTCGATTGGTCCCTCGAGTAATGGTTCAAATAACTTTGGAGATTACTCGAGTGATCCCTAGAGTAATAGCATTAAAATCTTGGCCGAGGGCAACCTCTATTTTGCTTACCTGATTACTCGAGTACACCCTCCAATAATACAATTTCCATTTCATATTACTCGAGTAACTACTCGAGTAAAGTGTTTTCCAAAAGTGGTTACTCAAGTGACTGCTCGAGTAATGTCTGTGATTTCTTAGCCGAAAGCCACTGCATAAGTTCTGTTCTAGTTACTCGAGTAATCCTTCGAGTAAGCTTCCAAATAACTTTTTAGATTACTTAAGTAAGCCCTTCAAGTAATCCAATGCAAATTTTGACAGAGAGCAAATCTTCACTGATTGCTCGAGGGCTCCCTTTAGTAAGCCTTCAAAAAATCTCACAGTGCTTATCTCTTTTGTACTCTGTCTTTCATTTCATCTGCATTACTTGAGGTACATACTCGAGTAATGCTTATGGCCTGCAACCATGATCTTAGTTACTTTATTCAAACTTTTGATTTAAAGCTTTTTCAATTTTTGTTATTATCAAAACATATGAGATCTAACACATACTAGTCTACTAGGTCTTAAAGCCTCTGGACACGCAGGTCCACTATAATATCCGGCATGTAAGATTTTATAGCCTAGGGTCTCTAACCCAACTCTTAGGTCCATCATGAAATCTAGTACCTCAACATCACATACATTGAAAATCGTTTTTCTCAATTATACCCAATAGATTCGTTAAGATTCACGATTAATAACGTTTATTCTAACCTTCACGATATTCGGGTATTATCCTCAAGACATTACTAAAGGTTTAATACTATCCACAAGGTTCACATGGTTTAACCCTCCATCATGGAATAGAACCACAGTGCAACTAATTCACATTTTGATCAAAGCATTAGCTGAGCTTAGATCAAATTCAAGCCTATCCTCGACCATCAGTATCATCAGATCGGATCCTCTAGGATCAAATTACAACATAATTACCCCCACATTATGTATCACATTCTAATACCTCAAATAACTCTGGGCCATATCTGTAGCGCCCGAAATTTGGAAAACATGGAGCCACCACTAAAATTTTGAAAAAAGATATTTTTGGAAACCCTTTTTGAAAAATGGAACTGGTCTACAAAAACCATTTAGGGTTTAGGAGTCAATTGTGTATAGGGAAGGTGTTAGGTACCCCACAACACTCATTCATAAGAATAGTGACCTTATGTTAGTTATTTAAAAATATTATGGCCTTTAATCTTATGATAATTACTCAAATAAAAAAAAGAATATTTACAAAAATAAATGAAATAAAAACTAAAAAAGAAAAAAAAAAGGAACATTTATTTACAAAAAAAATAAGGAAAAATATTTTTATTTACAAAGTTGGACTTGACCTAGGAAGAGGACCCAAGGCCTACATACCCTTTAGAGGGATCAAAGTCCACGTAATTGGGGGTAGAAATGTGTGTCACTTTCTTGGTGTTTTTAGAAAATTTTATTTAATTTATTTAAGAAAATTATTTTTTGATTGGTTTGTATTTTTTATTTTTTATAAAAAGCCATTTTTTTATTATCTCATATGAAACCAAATTTGTTTATTTTAAAAGAAAGAATCTCTTTTTTTTTATTTTGGAACCTTTTTATTTGCAAAGAAAAAAAAGAAGTGCATTCTCATCATATCATTCATAGTAGAATATTCAAGATGACAAGAAAATCAAGAAAGATATGGTGAGAGTGTGTACATTTTATGCTTTGAACTCTGCTACAACAAGAGATAGGGTGATAGAACCACATAATAAACAAGAGGCAAGTATAATCACATTATCTATATTTATTAAACATGACACCTAGCATCATAAGAAGACAATGCAGCACAAACCTTGCCTCTCTTTACTCCCAAAATTTTTGTGTCTTTGCTCTCCCCATTTTTTGTGTGTGTCTTGCTTCAACTCTTACACTCCTATTTACAATCCCAAGGTAGGGTTTTCTTCATAAATGTTCCTTTTTTTTAATTTTAATTTTTGATTTTTTTTTTGTATTTTAGGTTAAAAACTACCTAACTTGACCTAATCACCATCAATAATAGCTTTTTTTTAAAAAAATTTTGTTTCTTATTTCTTTTTTGTATTTTCTATTAACAAAACTTCTTAACTTGACCTAATCACCATCAATGGAGATTTTTTTAATTTCTTTTTTTAATTATTTTTTTTACTTTTTTCACAGGTAATTTCCTAATTTAAACTTATCAATATAAATGAGATATTTTTTTCTTTATTTATTTATTTTCTTATATTTTCCCTACAAGCAACTTCTTAATTTAAACCTATGAATGGGAGATACTTTTTTATATATATTTTTTATTTTCTTTTAATGAATGGCAATGCCAATTTAGACACTAATCATCATCAATGAGAGGATTTTTTTAATTTTCATTTTTATTTTTTTTCCTTTTAATGATGATTTCCAATTTGGATACCGACCATCATCAATTAGAGGATTCTTTTTATTTTCATCAATTTGGACACCGACCATCATCAGTTAGAGGATTTTTATTCAACCCTCGCATCAAGATATCAGAGCTCCACTCATCGTTATCCCGATGTCTTAGGTACGAGGAATACCGAGACAATCGGACATAATGTACCAGGTATTCATTGAAGCTTTCTTCATTATCCTATCGTATGTTGAGAGATGACCCAGAAATTTAACTTCTGAAAGCTAAAACTCACACTTGCTTATTTTAGTGTAGAGTTGCCTCACCCATAAAATACCCAGTACGATCCTCAAGTACTCCTCATGCTCTTCTCTACTCTTAGAGTATATCAAAATATCGTCGATGAAGACTACCATGAACTGATCTAAATATTGATGAAAGATGCAGTTCATGTAGTCTATAAACACAGCAGGTATATTAGTTAACACAAAGGGCATTACTAGAAACTCGTAGTGTCTATATCTTGTTCAGAAAGTAGTCTTCGGTATGTCTTCTGCTTTCACTCACAGCTGATAATATCCCAACCTTATATCAATCTTTGAGAATACACTTGATCCAGACAGTTGATCTAGAAGGTCATCGATATGGGGAAATGGGTACTTATTTTTTACGATCACCTTATTCAACTCTCTATAATCAATATGTAGCCTTAGGCTTCCGTCCTTCATTTTAACGAATAACAACAAAGCTCCCCACGATGAAACATTAGGTTGAATGAACCCTTTCTCAAGTAATTCCTCGATCTGTTTCTTTAGCTTCGCCATCTCATTTGGAGCCATTATATACTGGGCTTTGGATATAGATCCAACTCCTAGAATAATCTCGATTGCAAATTCCACTTCTCTATCTAAAGGCAAACCAATAAGGTCGTCCGGAAACACTTCAGGAAATTCCCTTACAACCGGTATATCTTCCAAGGTTGTTTATGTCTCTGTCTGTACAGAAAAGAACATGATATATCACTAGCATCCCCTCCTTTTTCATTTCTTAGCTTTCGCCAATGAGAGGAAGTTAAGATTTGCATTTACTTTATCATCCTTCCGCCGGGTGGGATATACTATCTTCTTGTTCCCGAAATCCAGTAGCACATTATTTGCCATCAACTAATCAAAACCCAATATAATCTCAATTTTTTAGAGCGGCAAGCAAATCAAGTCAATTGTAGACTCATGACCCCCAACATTTACCACACAATTCAGATAAACATCAGCAGTTGTAGTCTTGACACCCATTTGTATCGACATACTCAAATCAAATGGCAGTTTATGCACATGCAATCCTAGGCTCTTAGCATAGATATAAGCAATGAAGGAATGACTAGCACCCAAATCATATAAAGCTTGCAATGAATTACTATTGAGAAGGATTTTATATTAAATCAGCTTTGGAGACTTCTTTGCTTCTTCGTGTTCAAGGCAAATACTTGTCCTTGGTTCGTAGGTTGGGGTGTAGCTGCTTGCTAGGGATAGTTTACTGCAAAGTGGCCTAGCTTATAGCAAGCATAACAGATTACCTGACTTATAAGGACATTGTAAAGTCATCCCAGATGCAACTTACCACACCAAGGGCATGTTTGAGACGTCAGGGGTTTCTGGTTCTTATGTGGTTCCCTCACTAAAAGGGATTTTTGTTGTTACCCTTGTGTGAGAACCCTTGTCCCTTACACTTTTGCTAGGTATCACCTTAACTAGATCTTCCTTGATTGTTGGCATTATTGTTTGAACGCATTCTGTTCAAATTACCCTCTGTCAGCCGACAAACTTCCATAGCCTTGTTGAATACAATAAACTGTTAGGCAACGAGCTTCTCTTCCATCTCAGGTTTCAGTCCCCAAATCAACATATCGGAGCTCCTCTCCTCATCCTCTTTGAACCTCCAATAAGATGAGTAGTGGGACAATCGAATAAACCAGGATAGGTAATCATCAAAAGTCTCGCTGTCACCTTGTTGAATAGTTAAGAATTCTTTTTCCTTATCGAGCCTCACATATCTCAAGAAGTATTTTTCATTAGATTCTTTTTAGAATGACTCCCAGGTCAACAAAATGTTGCAAGCATTTAATATCACTGTCATATCTTTCCACTAGCGGTCTGCGTCTCCCTCCAACTTGTATATGGCCATTCTAGCTTTCATTTCTATAGGGCACCCTAGCACCTCAAATATTTTCTCCAATTGTATCAACCATTCTTCAGCAGCTTGCAGGTCAAATCTTCCCTGAATGCCTGAGGCTGGTACTTAATGAATTTAGGCATCCAGTATTATAGGTTTTCCTTTTCTTGGGCCGAAACAATAGGAATCCCCTTATTAGATTCAAGTGCCTATGATCGTTCACCATTTCTAGATGGTTCCTCCTCCGGATCCACCTTAGTACCTTCATTTACCTCAGTGTCTTCAGGTGGTGCCTCATCTTCATTACGCTTTTCCTTCACTTCCCAGATTTCCTCACGCAACTCCTGAATCATGGTTTGCTGTTGTGCTAGTATTCCAAGAACTTACTACATCAAGTCGAGAGGGTTTCATACTTCTTCAACTTTTGGCACTGCGAGTCTTTTATTTGGTATACCTCGCACTATTATTCCTTTTCACTATTACCAAAGAAAAATTGCACCATTAATATGACATTTAACATATATATATGTATTCCTTAAACTTAAATACAATTACACAACAAGATATACATATATTAATAACAGAGTCATATTTACAATAAAAGTAGCCTTCACTATGCTACTATAGCCAATCTAGATAACACTACTACTACCAATCCATATTCTGCACCACATATGATTCTATGTGATCCAAGAAAGTTCAGAACTCGAAAGGACCCCAAAATACAATCTCATTCTTTTTCTTAATCCAATAAGTAAAATTGGGGAGGTAGGCTAGTGTGGTTTGGATCCAGATATCATCAGTTAACACTAACCCAAGCTCAGCCCTTTGCCTATCAGATTCCTTACTTCCCCAAAAAATGATACATATCATGTCATAGTGGAAATATATTCATTAAAATGCATCAAGTATAACCCCATTAAGTGCTCCTATAGTTTATGGTCAGGATGTGGGTCGAAGGCTAACTCAACTACCAGGGCTCTAGATTCGGTATCAGAATCGATGTCCTTTAAAATCTTATCGTTCTTAGGATCACTAGTATCGCCTACAGATGGCTCTATGCTGGGACTAGCCAGTCTAGCCTTTATATTTATTTTTGTATGGTTATGAACTCTTTTCCTAGCCGTACGTACCACCTTGTGTCCACTATCAGTATAATAAACCACATAGATTTTCCCTTATGGTATACGTTGCTCTGGAGGAGGCTAGTTAGCACTTTTGTCAGACATGCTTTCACAAAGCAACTAACAAAAGGTTAGAACTTATCAACATAAGAAAAGGAATCTAGCAAATACCTACCGCTATCAAAATCAACACTCAGACACTATAAATGTAACACCCTATATCCAATAGACCCGAATGAGTACAAAAGAGTAGTGAAATCAATTATTAAACCAACATTTTATCCTGGATTAAAACTTACTTTGAAAACACATTCACAACTTCCAAACTTATCTCAGAAGGTGAACCTTGGATTGGTAAGGAATTTTGAGTGTAATAAAATTTTTTAAAACAGTTTCATAAACATTTACTATCTCACTAAGTCCCATGGTACATGAATCCATTTTATCAGAGTGTGTGAGTGTATCTCTACTTACATCTCATAATATGTTCATTCATTAATGTTTCTTCATTAAACAGAAGCATTATCAATATATACAGTCACCACTCTCTTACTAAGCTACCGGTACTATTGGTTCTGCTACTGTACTATTGTCAGGTTTACATAGTTATGTACATCATATACAGTCCCAAAAATATCCAAAATACTTAAAACATACAACCTACAATAAATCAAAGTCCTTCAGATTTGTTTGATAGTTGTCCGTATTTACCTTCTTGTTCCGCGAGCCATTAGCCTATACTGTAAATTTATTTAAAGAAAGAAATCATACAGATATAACATCACAAAGCATACCACATAGTCATCATATAGCAGAATTAACACAACAGCATTCAGTGCATAACATGCAGTTCATATATCACCATAACGCTAGGTATATCACATGGCCCTGAGTGTAACCTATACAATAGGCCCCGGGCATCCACTCGTACATTACAGAACATCACATTGGCCTGAGCATCCACCTGTGCAATAGGCCCCAGGCAACCACCTGTGCAATAGGCCCCAGGCAACCACCCCACAAAATCAGAATGTGTCAGACAATTCATGATGAATCCACAAAACATGCAGTGTGTCTTATAAACATATGAAAGACAAATTACTACCCGGTCGCTTCCCTTGAGCAATATCCAACTGTTTCCTGGAGCTCGAGCAAGTCTTAGATCCTAGACAACGGTTAGGTCCTATAATTAGAATTTCAAACGACAAATTATTATTTGGTCAAATTCTCTTACAATCCAAGCACTTACGTTGGTTGTCATTAAAGTTAAAATACTAATTCAAAAGTAAAGTCAAAGTAGTCCAACTGCCTCAAGTTGGTTAACTTAACCCTTAAAGTTCTACTTAATTACCTAGTACCATTATATTTTCATTTTCACCCTTGTTCGTAATTTTGTCAGCTTTGCTTATCAACTTCAAAAATTCACCATTAATTCTAGGGAACTCCAAATTGGTTGGTTCCAAATTCTATGTAAATCTCTTTCAGTATACTTTTACACAAAAATACTCAATTATGGCCATTACAACCACAAAATTCCCAAAATTATGCCAAACCCAACTTGTTCCATATTCCATTATAGAAACAAGACCTAACTTTGAAAAATCATATTTAATTATATAGATGTCCAATTATGATTATTCCAAAGGCTATTTGACCCCTGATAAGTCTAGTTTCATGGAAAAATATAGCTATTATACTTTTGGAAGCATGTCAATACAGTATCTCATTTAATTGCTCACTATTCCCAGAATTCGTCAATTTCCAAGCCAAATTTTAAGCATACATAACTCCAAGCACACACATCCGAATGACACAAATTATATATCAATTTAAAGCTTGACATGTCTACTATTATACTGAAAATTTTCATAATTTTTGGACATCATTTACTTATTTAAAAATGTCACACAAGCAAACTTCCTTACGAGAACACCCACTAGCAGTATTGTAAGTTTTGCAATATATAGTTCCAATGGTCCAGAATTACAACCAGAGTTATTCCCCACTCATATTTGTAGTCTAAACACAATGGTAATGTCAAAATCATAAAGCTCCAGCCCCCCTAAAGCCCTAATCAAATAGACTCCTTTTTAACCAAAGTCCCAAAATAGAATTTTGTCTAACAACTTGGTCCAATATCATCATAAATCATTGTCTAACCACAATTACACAATTAAACTATTATTAAACCTCCAAAAATAGCCCTAGCTGAAATCATGAACAGTAACCACCATCAAGAATACTCATCTAAACAACGATCCAATTGGTTCAAAACGAAGCTTACGCTTACCTCTAAGCGTTTCCGCAAGTTGTTCGAAAATCCGGGAGTACTTCGTCCTTTGAGAAGTCGCCAAACACCTCCAAACAAAAATTCAGAACTGTAGAAATGAAGATTGTGATGAGTAAAAGAAGATTTGTAAAGGGTATTTCGGAAGGAAATGCTGATTCAGTAGAGTTTCGGTGGATTGAAATCAAGAACAAGCACTATTCACACTTTCTCTCTCTCTCTTCCAATTTTTTTCCAAGTTTTGCTTGATTAACATCTGATTTTTCTCTTTTTTTTTTCTCATGTTGGCCGAACTTGTGGGCTAGGAGGGAGTCATGAAAAATTTTGCCACGTGTCAAAATCCTGTAGTGCCACTTGTCCGGTGTTCCAATCAAATGGTGACATGTGTCACTTGTTTTAATAAAGTGGGTCCCACCTCCTTTTACCTGGTTTTATGCATTCTTTTTGTCAGGGAAAGTGAGGGTTTGATGATTTTCCCGGCTCCCAATTTGTTGTTGGGGAAAGTTGGTCAGGTGACTGGATCGGAAATCGGTGGATTTCCCCGGCTCGAGGTGAGGTGGCACCCTTTGGTGATGACAATTCAAAAGGTGAAGTCACTTCATCATCATTAGGGGACAAGTGTCATGCTCTCATTTAGCCAACACATAAAATAAAAAGTAACTTCATCATTAGGGGACATGTGTCACTTAGAGATTGCACTATCACAAAAGTAAAAAAAAAACACTTTTTATCCTTCCACCATAAGATGGTGCCATGTGTCCACTTTATTATGGGAAGAAAATTTAGGGGATTTTCTCAGGTCCACCTATGATGTGTCATTTTTTGTGGTCCCCACATAAAGTAAAATTAATTTAGTTAATTATTGCTATATGAATTTGACTAATAGAATTTTGTCAAATATCTATTTTATTGGAAAATGGCGCGCCACATACACATATACTTGGCGCGATGAGCTTCGTCCGACTAATTTATTTATGAACAATATCGGGTGTTCGCATTTCAATATGTAACATGTTTCACTGAGGGTTCCCTAACTAATAACAGCTATTCAACAGACCATCACTATGCCTATCTTCTAGTCAGAAGAGACCCTAATTCTTTTCTACTAATTGTTATGTGTTTACAGTTATCCTAATAGTAGATAATGATTATATGGATTAGGGATTCAGATCATTTAAGCATGGCTAGAGGTAATTATATTTTTAAGTTTATGCTACAGCTCTGATGTTTTAGAATTCTTATATGCTCATATGGACTTATTTAGAGCAAAATTCTAACATGTGGTATCAAAACCTGATTTTCTAAATCCCCTTTGCCCGCTAATATTTTATATCATGCATTAAGAATATGTTTATTTTTTTCCTATTTAGAAAATTTGGGGAAATTTTAACATTAGTATCCTTCTCAATTTATTTAATGTGGATTTCGGTCAAATTTATTTGGCCTTTTTTATTGATCCAAGAGTATTCATCATTATTATCAATTTGTTGATTGCTGATGATCATTGGATAATATCATGTGGTGTTACCCTCTTATTGTTGTGAGGTCATCTATTGCCACTACAAAAAAAAATAGTGTATTACCTATGGAAATTACCCACGGAATTCTGTCGCTGAAGAAAATTACCGACGGATTAGGGACGGAAACGAAATTACCGGTGGATTATTGACAAAAAATTTTTCGTCTCTAAAAAGTACGTGGCAAATTGATTTACGGACGGAATAAAAATTACCAACGGATTACCCATGGAAAAAATTCCGTCGGTAAAATTACCGACGGAATTTTTCCATGGGTAATCCGTCAGTAATTTAATATTATTTTTTTAAAAAAAATCCACGTGACGACCTTAAAAGAGGCCACATGGACATCACCAAAGGCCCCCCACCACCCGCCCCCGAATCCGGCCCCCAAGTAGGGGCCACGTGTCCCTCTAATCTTGCGCCACGTATCTCTGTGAGATAATTGTTACGTTTTGTGACAAAAATGGGATTTGAACCTTGGACCTTTGGTATGTGTGCTGATACCTTTGCTAGTTGAACTGTTTTAACCTTGTGTTATTTATTCACGTAATAATATATATAATGTAATAATTAAAAAATAAATATAATATTAGGATAAATATGTATATAATTATATATTTCATTTTTTATAATATAAAATATAAAATTTTTTAATTTCTAATTTCGTTTAAATATTTAATATTAATATAAATATATATATTATTAAATATGTATTTAAATATAATTATATATTTCTTTTTTTATAATATAAATTTAAAATTTATTAATTTATTATTTCATTTAAATATTTAATATTAATATAAATATATATAATATTATACATATATATATATATATAATTATTTTTTTTATGATATAAAGTTTAAAATTTTTAATTTTTTTATTTCATTTAAAATTTTTATTATTAATATTATATATATTTAATATATTATATTAAATATTAATTTTATGATATTTAAATTTTTATTTTTATTATTTTATATAAATTATTAAAAGATAATAAAAAAATTATTAGTTTTACCTACGAGTTACCCACGGAATTCCGTCAGTAATTTCTTGTTAAAATTATCCACAGAATTCCGTAGGTAAGTCGTCGGTAATTACCGATAGAAAAAATTCCGTTGGTAATCTGTCCGTATTCACCGACGGAATTTTTTCCATGAGTAATCCGTCGGTAATTAGATACGCATTACCCACAGAATTCCGTTGGTAATTTCTCAATCAAATTACCTACAGAATTTCGTGGGTAAGGCGTCGGTAATTACCAATAAAAAAATTCCGTGGATAATCCGTCAGTATTTACTGATGGAATTTTTTTCGTGAGTAATACGTAGGTAATTAGAGATGAAACTTTTTTCTATCAATAATCCATCAATAATTAAAGACGAAATTTTTTTCCAGCGGTAATTTTTCCTACGGAAAATCCGTCAATAAAGGGTTGGAAATTACCGACGAAAGTAATTTCGTAGGTAATTTCGTTGGTAGTAGCATGTTTTTTCATAGTGTGCCCTCTTATTAGCTTCTTCAAAATATCATGTTATTTTGCAATTCGTTTATGTGTATATACAACATTCATCTCGGATATTTGAAGTGATGAATCATAATCGCCGTGTGGGATTTACTTTCATTATTCGCCTGACATGTATGACTTTTGAATTTACATAGAAAGATCCTGCTATGTCATCTCCATTTTGGATTCTAAATGAAGGATTTTTTATTTGAGTTTTGGAAGAAGTTATTAATTAAAATTGAGCTTTGTCTTTTGAGCATCTTGTCATAAAAAATCGTCCTTTGAACTCACTGTGAAAGAACTCAATATCACGTTCAGTTTTGAGTCTGGAAATAAAATTTAGAGTTTGTTCTTTTTGGCTTTGCGTTGGCAAACCACTGTCGAACATTGATGACCATCAATTTGTGAATACTTTGCCGTCCAAAACGATGGAAAAATGCTAAGAAAACATTGCCAGAATCGCCGGGGAAGGAGCCATGGGATACCAAAAAAGTCGCCTGAAAGTTGAAACCACAGACAGCAGTGGCTCCATGGGGGTGGCTCTTGCGGGTCGCAAGTCAGGGTAGGTTAACCCGAATCCATGAAGATGACCCGCCACAATGTCTTATAGGACTTGGTAAGTGTTTGGGTATTTCCCAAACCTAGGTTTGTGTAAACCGAAACAAAACTCCTCTCACACACTTACCTCATAAATCGTAAAAGCTATTCTCAAAAGATAATCCAAAACACTGCGTTTCGCTTATCCAGGAGGGTGGGCTAAACCTTTTTCTGGGCCTGAGTTTTTATTTTGTCTTATTATGCTAGTGTATTCTGGGCCGAGGCTTTGTATTGATTTGTCTTACTCTGGGCCAAAATCTTTATTGGACTTGCCAAAATTTTTTTTTTCGCCCTTTTTCATTTAAAGCACCTGGGCTGTAGAAACTATTTTGGGTTTACTGATCTGCCTTTGAATAAATAAACCATCTTCGCCGAAGTATTTTCTGTCAAATTTTGGATTATTATGTTTTGGGTCTTAAGGCTGTGTTTGGTTTGAGGGGAGGGGAGGGGAGGAATGAGAAGGTGGGTAAATTACCTTTTTGGGTTAAAAAAATTTAAATTTTGAGTGGGAATCCAAAATTTTGAAAAGAATAAGAAAGTAAATTTTAGCTGGGAATTAAAAAAAATGAGAGGGTAAATTTTGGATTTCTTTTATCCAAAATTATAATTTCCCCACCCTCTCTCCCCTTCCCTCCCCTCCCCCTCAAACCAAACACAGCTTAAAGTTTCTGCATCGTTTATTTGGTATTTCCTTTTCGGTGTTGGCCTCTTACTTTGAGTTTTGTAAAGATTTTTTGGATCATTTTTTTTTTCATTATCTTGGGTATGTATGTCTCGTTTGTACAGTGAGTGTGCTGGGGTTTGTTGCTTCGTCCTTTTTCTGGAGAAACTATTTGTGGGCTCTATTTTGATCTTAATTATCTTGGCCATGATATTTTAATTTCCAGAAAAGATCTTTGGACTAAATAAACATTTTTCCTCACTGTTTATTAATATTATTCTTTATGTACAATATTTTTTTATATCAAATTAAATTGTTTAAATTAAGAAAATGGGTTAATTTTGGCAATTTTCACATTCTGATATGTATGCAAAATCATTTTGGTATGTTATTTAAGTGTCTAAATTTTTTGATAATTCATTTTTGGGCAAATATCTAACCATTCTAAATTTTGCAACAACTAAATTTAAGTTGAAATATGCCAAAATTAACTCTTTCAGCAAATTTTGGATACATAAAACAGTGGACGGGTTTTTAATTTAATTTTTTATTCACATCTGCTGATCAAATTAATTAATTAATTGCTCCATTAAGATGTGAACATATTATATTTAATTTGGATGAACAAGATAGTTGGAGAATTTATCTATGATGATTATTTAGTCATATTTTGTTGATTAATAATCAATTAAATTCTCATTAAAGATTTGTGCATATTTAGAATTTAAATGCACAAAGTTGATATTTATGATTAGAATGTATCTTGAGGAGTAGCTACAACATCCTCTGTTGCAAGTGCAAATAATCTCTCATGTATTTTAAAATATCAACTCTATTCAATGGATAATATTAATTTAATTAAAATAGGAGGATTATATTTAGTGAGTTTTTGGAGGTGCTTTTTCCTAGCCCAATCGTGGGATTGTAGGCCCAATCACATGATTGGCCACTTGTGTTCAAATTCATGTGTTTGGGAAACCGATCGGACAACCACAATTTTGTCTTCAATTGCACAATCAAATGAAGCTGGGATGGGAGAGCTTTCAGCTTAAGATAAAGTTGGGCAATCCAAACATAGATCACATTACACAATCTGACTTTTTCAAAATATTTTTCCCAACTTAAATTACTTTAAAATATTTATATTTAAAATATTTAAATTACCCTTAATGTACTTTTTCAGCTCCAAAAATTACTTTAAAATATTTTTCTGTGCTTTTAACCCTTTAAACTATTTTTTTAGTCATACCCAATCTTAGGAAACTGACTACAATTTTTCTTTTAATGTATTTTTTTTAGTAGTAAAGAGCATCCAAAACTTAGAATACTGATTTATTGATTTCCACCCGCTCTAAAATATTTTTCTAGTAGCACCTAATATTTTAAAGTAAATTTTAAATATTTACTTGATTTTTTAAATATTTTTCCACCCACTCTCTCTTACTATTATCACAAAATTCATTTATGTTTAAGCTAATTCAAACAAGTTTGACTTTTACAAAAGTTATTTATATAACTATCAATCCAAACATAAAGCACATTACACAATCTGACTTTTACCAAAAGTAAGGTTGTAAAAAGTCAAATTGAAAAAAGTCATTTTTGCAATCATTATTCCAAACACACACTTAGTCATTTATGTTGATTAAATTAATTCGTTAAGTTCTCCATTAAGTTATGCATATACAGAGTTTAAGTGCACATGATTAATATTCATGATTAACTTACATGTTAAAGTAGTAGCTATAGCGCCCTCTTACAACATACATAAATAATCACACATAGATTTTAGAATATCAATCTTTTGAAGGTGAATAAATATTATTTTATTCACATTAATGATTTAGTCGATTAAATTAATTAATTAAGATTCTCATTGACATTGTGTGTGTGTGTGTATGGAATTTAAATTGTATATATTTGATATTGGTGATTAGCATATATATTTTGTTTAAGGAATAGCTACAGCATCCTTATACACATATTGTATACATAGGTATTTTTTTGTTGCCAGTGATATTGTATGCATAGGTAATCACATAAGGTTCTTTGATATCAATTATGATTATATATACAATTAATATACACAATGGTGTGATATCTTTATGATGAGTATGTAGAATTAAGGAGTAGTTACAACATCCTTAGTAGGTGCATGTACTCTATTTTTTTCTAACAAACCAAATACATCACAAAAGATTGAAAGACATCAATTGTAATTAAATGTGTAGTTCTATTAATCTTTACTCACAGGTAAATAATTATAATCATAGGTTTAATTAGGGTGGAATAGAACGAAATTATATTTTCTAAGTAACCCATAGGTATTAAGAGATGCAACTGCATTCTAGTTTCATCAACTTGAGATAAATTCATGCTATGTTAATGTCCTTGTCCACAGGTGGACTTTTATAACACCCTCAAATAAATAAATTGGGATTTATATGACTTTTGAAAATATAACTTGAAGATTTTGTTTTAGTGTGTATATATATATATATATATGCATATGTAAGGAAAGTCAATATATGTACGGAGAAAAGTGCAAAGAGTTACATGAAGAAAGAGAATGATACATAAAAGCAATTACTTTATTGAAAAACCAATAGGTAACGTGAAGACAAGAAGGCAAATAAATATACTCTTCTAGGAAAAAAATGACGTGGGGAAGAAATAAAGAATTGACATGGAGAAAAAGAAAAAAAACTTGGATAAGAATATCATAAATGAAAGGGATAAGGATGGCACACAATGGTAAAGTCGGTGTAGAGATGTTATAAAAACAGGCATCTCTCACTGCAGTGAAATCGGTACTACTTCAGAAAAATAAAAAAGCAAACAAAGACCAGTCACTTACCGCAAGCAAAGTAAGAAACTTTTCTTACTGAGTAATAATACCCTGTAAAGTAATACTTTCTGATTCAACTTATTTATTTTCTTTCTAAATTAATAAATTATATTTATGTCTTTATCATATTTTTTTAAGCTAATATTTTCGGTTTTTGAGAAAAGTGCCAGGTATTGTTGCTGTGTGAAGATCTTGTGTTCACCCATTAGTACTATGTGATTAATTGTGGATCCACTCTAGGGGACGCCCTAACATATCTATGTGATGTAATTTGATGGGTGCTCAAGAAATCAATGTATCTGTGCTAGTTTTCTCACTACATGAAATCTGGTGATTTCCTGTTATTCTTTTTCTTGTACAAATTTTGAGACAAGGTTAAATATATTTTCTGTTTAAAAGCAGCTGGGTATTATTAGTTGAATGGGTCCAGGTCGGGGATCTCCAAGTTATACGTAGCATCACTGTTCATACCACCAACCCTATTGATCCTCCGCCTTTCAATCCGAGTCCACCACCACCTTTTGAGAATTTCTATGATCCTAGTGACGACGTCATTGTCATTTCTCCTGAAGAATTCATGCGTTCTATGTATGGAAACTATCCCCAAGATTTCCCAGACCTCCCAGCAGACTTGTTTAAGACTGAGGATCCTACCAACTAGTAGATTATGGAAAAGCACTACGTAGAAATAATATAGAATAAAGTGCTTAGTTCATTAGAAATTATGTTATGTATATAGGAAGGTTACTTTAGTTTTATTACATACCCTATGATATATTAAGGGATGTGTGTTTCACAACTTTTGTATGGTCTGATAAGAAAAATCTAATATAATGTTTAGTTTCATCTTCGTTGCAATTTATTTAATTAGTTTTATTATGGGTACATGTATAAAGACATTACCACATAGCGAGGCATGGGTGGACCGTAAATATTCTTATATATATATATATATATATATATATATATATATCTGTGTGTGTGTGTGTGTGTGTGGATGTGTATTCAATAAGCAATAAGTTCAACTCGTCAGAAGTAGCAGATAAACGTTAGGATGGCAATATATATATGAAGCGAAAAAAAAACAAATATATTAGAGCACTTGAAGTTATATGAGTTTTACTCAATATGTTACTTCCCTAGTTGTGAGGGAAATGTGGGGCTTAGCTTTTAGAAAAGTTCAATTTTTATAAGAATAAAAGTAATACATTTGACTATTTTTTTTAAGTCAGACTAACTTCTCGGCACAATTTAAAATCAAGCAAAGCCTTTCAAGGATGTTGGTGAATATGGAAGTATTATTGCGTGCAAGATGAGAATAGCATTTTTTTTATTTGATCTGACAAACTTATCTTATTATATTATAAAAATTCCATGTAATAATATATATATATATATATATATATATATATATATATATGTAGTAGATAGACTACTTGAAAATACTACTTGTTTTAGCATGATCATCTCATTGCGTGTAAAAAAAAAAATCTATATTGTCAATAATTCCTTAATAAATAAATAGTGAAATTTTGGGGGGTTTTACAATTTGGTATTAGAGCAACATGATCCTAAATTAGGTATTTTGTTGAGAAGTATGAGGTTTTCTCTGTTATAGAAGGAAAAATAATATTATAGGATTAATGAATTTTATACTAATGCAGAAAATGGCACCAGGTCAATCCAGTAATAGTCAGGACCACATAGAAAGTAATTTGTCAAGTGCTATGGAGCAGATGAATCATACTATGTGTGAGCAAGCGGAAGCAACAGCTAATGCCATAAGAGAACAAACTGTGGTTACTGCACGTACCATACAATTACTTGAGGGTGCTACACATGAGCAATCGGATCAAGAGATGGAGTCAAATGAGAAATCGTTGGAAAAGGGAAATCAAAATGTTCCAAATCCAACTCTATGTCTGAAAGCTTATGGCGAATTTAGGAAAACCAATCTACCAGCTTTTCGAGGGGACTATAATCCAGTTGCAGCTGATGAATGGTTAGAGCAACTGGAAAAGATATTTGAAGTATTGGGATGTGTAGATGACTAAAAGGTATCTTTTGCCACCTATATGTTGACAGGAGATGCTAATAACTGGTGGAAAGAAATTAGGCGAGCAAACGAAATGCAACAAAAACAGGTATCTTGGGCTAAATTTAAAACTGTTTTTTTGGATAAGTATTTTCCGAAAAATGTCAAGCATGAAAAGGAGATTGAATTTCTAAGACTCATTTAAGGTACGATGACTATAAACCAATATGTTGCTAAGTTTGAATCCCTCTCTAAATATTCTTCATGTCTCTTAAATAACCCTGACATAACTTGAAAGGCTCGAAAGTTTGAAGCAAGGTTACAACCGGACATTCGTCAAGCAGTAATTGCTTTGGAAATTCGAGATTTCCCAGCCTTGGTGAACAAGTGTCATACGGTGGAGAAACATCTATTAGAAGTTGAAAATGAGAAGCAGAAAAAGAAAAATTTCTGGGATAAAAATAGGAATGGAGGGATACAAAAGAAGAACTTTAAACCATCATTTGATAAAGGGAAAGGAAATGGATTTCGTTCTACTCCTTGCAATAAATGTGGAAGATTCCATGGGAATCAGCCTTGTTATTCCGAGCCTCTACCAAAAGTTTGTTATATTTGTAGGAAGCCCGACCATTTTGCAGGAAATTGCCCTCTCAACCCAAGGAAAGCTATTAAGGAGCCTAATCCAACCCAAAAACCTGTAACAAAAGGCAGAGTCTATACCATAAATGGAGAAAATGTTCATGATTCTACGAACTTGGTGCAAGGTAAATGTTTTATTCAAAATGTACCGCTACTTGCACTTTATGACTCTGGAGCTACTCACTCTTTCATAGCTACGAATTGTATAAGAAAGTTAAATCTACGTGTGTCTGAATTATCTTGCAAGCTTCATGTTTCTACACCTATAGGAGAGGAAATTGATACAAGTTCTGTCTGTCTTAATTGTCCTATTCAAATTGATAATCACTCTTACACTGCTCATCTTGTCTGTTTACCATTAAGACATATAGATGTTATTTTTGGGATGGATTGGTTAACTCAGAATGAAGTAATGATTGATTGTTCGCAAAACCTTGCAATCTTTCCTACCAATTCTGTACTTAGTCACCTCACTACTTATCTTGGGAATATAGAAGTAGAAGGAAATACTAAAGAATTATCAAATGACAACTTGGACATTGAACAGATACCTGTAGTTAATAAATTTCTAGATGTATTTCCCTCTGATATAACCACTCTTCCACCTAAAAGAGAAGTAGAGTTTTCAATAAATTTAATTCCAGGAACAGGACCCATATCTATCGCACCCTATAGAATGTCTCCATTAGAACTTAAAGAATTAAAGACCCAAATAGAAGAATTACTGGAAAAGAAATTCATCCGGCCTAGTGTCTCCCCTTGGGGAGCTCCCGTTTTGTTTGTTAAAAAGAAGGATGGAAGTCTTTGATTGTGCATAGATTACATGCAATTAAACAAAGTGACCATTAAAAATAAATATCCTCTTCCAAGAATAGATGATCTCTTAGATCAATTGCAAGGAGCTTCAGTATTCTCAAAAATAGATTTAAGATCGAGGTACCACCAAATAAGAGTGAGGACAAAGGATATACCTAAGACCGCATTTAGAACTCGTTATGGACATTACGAATTTCTAGTAATGCCTTTTGGATTAACAAATGCTCCAGCAGTATTTATGGACTATATGAACCGTATCTTTAGACCTTTTCTAGATCACTTTGTTGTAGTATTTATTAATGATATTCTAATTTATTCTAAATCAGTAGAGGAACATGAAAGGCATCTCCAAATAGTTCTTCAAACCCTTAGAAATGAAAATTTGTTTGCTAAGTTTGAAAAGTGTGATTTTTGGCTTAAAGCGGTAAAATTTTTAGGTCATGTTATATCAGGGGATGGGGTGTCAGTAGATCCTGATAAAGTAAAGGCTGTATCAGAGTGGGAAAGACCTCAAACTGTTACTGAAATAAGAAGTTTTCTTGGATTAGCTGGCTATTATAGACGTTTTATCCGAGGATTTTCACAAATAGCCTTACCTTTAACTAGGTTGACACAGAAAGGTATTCCATTTATATGGACACAGGAATGTGAAAAGAGTTTTGAGCTGTTAAAAGAAAAATTAGCCACTTCTCCGGTTTCAGTTCTTCCTGATCCTCAAATGAATTTTGAGGTATATACTGATGCTTCTAAGAAAGGTCTAGGTTGTGTTTTAATGCAACAAGGGAAAGTTATTGCATATGCTTCTAGACAACTTAGACTACACGAGGAAAATTATCCTACCCATGATTTGGAATTAGCTGCCATAATTTTTGCCTTAAAGATTTGGCGGCATTATTTGTTTGGGGCTAGTTTTGAGGTTTTCAGCGATCATAAAAGCCTTAAGTATCTTTTTGATCAAAAAGAGCTAAACATGCAACAAAGGAGATGGATGTAGTTAATAAAGGATTACGATTTCAAGCTTCGTTACCACCCGGGAAAAGCAAATGTAGTTGCTGATGCATTAAGTAGAAAATCCCTTCAAGTAGCCACGTTGATGATAAAGGAAAGTCAAATGATAGAGTATTTCAGAGATCTAAGACTCTCTATGGTAATTCTGCTTCATAGTTTGCAATTAAGTGAATTAAGAATAAAAAGTGATTTGAAGGCTCAAATTCCGGAGTTTCAACGGAAAGACCAATTTTTACAAAATCAAATAGGATGTGAACATTTTACTCGTGACTAAGAGGGGACCATTTTGTTCCAAGGAAGAATGTGTGTACCTAAGGAAGGAGATATAAAGAAAAGGATTTTACAAGAAGGGCACAAAAGTATTTACACCATCCACCCTGGATCAACTAAAATGTACCATGATTTGAAGAAAATGTATTGGTGGCTGGGTATGAAAAAAGAAATTGCGGAGTTTGCGTCTAAATGTCTAATTTGTCAAAAGGTTAAAATAGAACATCAAAAACCATCTGGACTACTTCAGCCACTGCCAATTCCTGAATGGAAGTGGGACTATATCACGATGGATTTTGTGGTAGGACTACCCAAAACTAAAACAGGGAAAGACTCAATTTGGGTTATTGTTGATCGGTTGACTAAATCAGCTCATTTCTTACCCATTAAAATCAATTATTCTCTTGATCAACTTGCTCAATTATATATAAAGGAGATAGTAAGACTACATGAAGCACCTACCAGTATAGTATCCGACAGAGATCCCATATTTACATCAAGATTCTGGGGAGCATTACAAGAAGCTTTTGGTACAAAACTACACTTCAGTACATCTTACCATCCTTAAACCGATGGTCAATCCGAACAAACCATTCAAACCTTAGAAGATATGCTTAGAGCTTGTAGTCTTGAGCAAGGGGAAAATTGGGAAAAATATGTACCATTGGTGGAATTTGCTTACAATAATAGTTATCATTCAAGTATCGGTATGACACCATATGAAGCTCTCTATGGAAGGAAATGTAGATCTCCTATATGCTGGTTTGAGGTAGGTGAAGGGAGAATATTAGGACTCGAGTTAGTACAAGAAACCATAGATCAATTAAAGTTGATCAAAGAAAAGATGTTAGCAGCACAAAGTAGACAAAAAAGCTACTCCGATAAAAGGAGAAAACCCTTGGAGTTTGAAGAAGGGTCGTACATGTTTCTTAAAGTCACTCCTACTACAGGAATATGAAGGTCTCTCAAAACCAAGAAGTTAAGCCTAAGATATATTGGACCTTTCCAAATTCTTAAAAGAATTGGACCAGTGGCTTACCATATTGCTTTACCACCCAACCTATCTAATATCCATCCTGTATTTCACGCTTCACAACTTCGAACATATATTCATGATCCCTCACATATCTAGTGAGGAGCCAGTACAAATAACAAAAACCTTAAGGTATCATCCAAAATCTATTGGAATCATAGATATGGATCAAAAACAACTGCGACATAAAACCATTTCTCTAATAAAAGTGCTATGGGAAGGGTTGACCTCGGAAGAAGCAACTTGGGAATTAGAGGAAGAGATGCGACAAAAATATCCTGAATTATTTAATTAAGGTATTTATAAATTTCGAGGTCAAAATTTTATTTTTTTAGGGAGGGAGAGATATAACACCCTCAAATAAATAAATTGGGATTTATATGACTTTTGACAATATAACTTGAAGATTTTGTTTTAGTGTGTATATATATATATATGCATATGTAAGGAAAGTCAATATATGTACGGAGAAAAGTGCAAAGAGTTACATGAAGAAAGAGAATGATACATAAAAGCAATTACTTTATTGAAAAACCAATAGGTAACGTGAAGACAAGAAGGCAAATAAATATACTCGTCTAGGAAAAAAATGACGTGGGGAAGAAACAAATAATTGACGTGGAGAAAAAGAAAAAAAAATTGGATAAGAATATCATAAATGAAAGGGATAAGGATGGCACACAATGGTAAAGTCGGTGTAGAGATGTTATAAAAACAGGCATCTCTCACTACAGTGAAATCGGTACTACTTCAGAAAAATAAAAACGCAAACAAAGGCCAGTCACTTACCACAAGCAAAGTAAGAAACTTTTCTTACTGAGTAATAATACCCTGTAGAGTAATACTTTCTGATTCAGCTTATATTTTTTCTTTCTAAATTAATAAATTATATTTATGTCTTTATCATATTTTTTTAAGCTAATATTTCCAGTTTTTGAGAAAAGTGCCAGATATTGTTGCTGTGTGAAGATCTTGTGTTCACCCATTAGTACTATGTGATTAATTGTGGATCCACTCTAGGGGACGCCCTAGCATATCTATGTGATGTAATTTGATGGGTGGTCAAGAAATCAATGTATCTGTGCTAGTTTTCTCACTACATGAAATCTGGTGATTTCTTGTTATTCTTTTTCTTGTACAAATTTTGAGACAGGGTTAAATATATTTTCTGTTTAAAAGCAGCTGGGTATTATTAGTTGAAAATTTTATTGTTATTACTCATCTTTGTTTACGTAATGCCCAGATGCCAATTACTGAGATTTCGGTTAGGATCGAATGGGTCCAGGTCGGGGATCTCCAAGTTATACGTAGCATCACTGTTCATACCACCAACCCTATTGATCCTCCGCCTTTCAATCCGAGTCCACCACCACCTTTTGAGAATTTCTATGATCCTAGTGACGACGTCATTGTCATTTCTCCTGAAGAATTCATGCGTTCTGTGTATGGAAACTATCCCCAAGATTTCCCAGACCTCCCAGCAGACCTGTTTAAGACTGAGGATCCTACCAACTAGTAGATTATGGAAAAGCACTGTGTAGAAATAATATAGAATAAAGTGCTTAGTTCATTAGAAATTATGTTATGTATATGGGAAGGTTACTTTAATTTTATTACGTACCCTATGATATATTAAGGGATGTGTGTTTCACAACTTTTGTATGGTCTGATAAGAAAAATCTAATATAATGTTTAGTTTCATCTTCGTTGCAATTTATTTAATTAGTTTTATTATGGGTACATGTATAAAGACATTACCATATAACAAGGCATGGGTGGATCGTAAATATTCTTATGTGTGTGTGTGTGTGTGTGTGTGTGTGTGTGTCTTCAATAAGCAATAAGTTCAACTTATCAGAAGTAGCAGATAAACGTTAGGATGGCAATATATATATATGAAGCGAAAAAAAACAAATATATTAGAGCACTTGAAGTTATATGAGTTTTACTCAATATGTTACTTCCCTAGTTGTGAGGGAAATGTGGGGCTTAGCTTCTAGAAAAGTTCAGTTTTTATAAGAATAAAAGTAATACATTTGACTATTTTTTTTAAGTCAGACTAACTTCTCGGCACTATTTAAAATCAAGCAAAGCCTTTCAAGGATGTTGGTGAATATGGAAGTATTATTGCGTGCAAGAAGAGAATAGCATTTTTTTTATTTGATCTGACAAACTTATCTTATTATATTATAAAAATTCCATGTAATAATATATATATATATATATATGTAATAGATAAACTACTTGAAAATACTACTTGTTTTAGCATGATCATCTCATTGCGTGTAAAAAAAAATCTATATTGTCAATAATTCCTTAATAAATAAATAGTGAAATTTTGGGGGGTTTTACAACTTTAGTGACACGAATTTATAATTATATGATTTACATTGTAAACATATGCCTATTTGCGATGGTTGCTTGCCTCTTATAGTAATTTGTAAGCATGATTGAATTTTATTTTTACTTTGTAGTATGATTGTTATCTGTTCACTTGTTTAGTTTAATATAATTTATTGGAGACAATTAAACCTATAAAGAGAACTCTTACTATTAAGATAAAATTGACATTAAGAAAAATTCTAGTATTTATAATACTAGCATGAGAAATGATATAACATTATTATCTCAGTAAAGTAATATGAATTAAAAGCTAGTTATTATAAGTACATGAAGGATGAAACAAAGTCAATGGTTGTTTATGGGTTGAAGGACAAGTTTAGAAATTTTTTTATAAATGTTATTGCATTGTTTTGTTGACTATTAAGCAATTCTCCATGATAGGGTAAGTTGTCTCCATTATTCGTGGTGGAACAAATCCTCTTATCTTATAAGCCTTTTTCTTGAATACATGCATGGACATTAAGTATTTATTGGATATGTGTATATACAAGTTTTGCTCATAATTGAAAAAGAATGGGATTTTAAATGAGGACTATCAAGCTACCAACCCAAAGGTCATAAAGTAATAGACATATAAAGTTTAAAGTGTCTATAATCAGAGGCTTAATTGGAGTCAATAACAAATATACACTTTCCATTGGCTATGTTCTAACAAAGAAATAATTAATCTTGCTTTCAGTTGAATACCTAAACACATTTTGCTTTATAATTAAGTAGTGACATTTGACACTTTTAGAGCATGTAAGGCAAAAGTGGCTCATTTAATCTAATAAACAAATTAATTTAGTGAAGTAAATTAGAAGAGATGGATTACATGATTGGGGATAATAACATAGCCTATAGGTTTTTCTCTTAAAGAATGCACTCAAGACAACTATATCTTAGATAAGTTTCCAACAAATTTACGTTTGAACCCTTTTAAACTTTGAAAGTTGGAAGCTCAGCTACATAGAATTTTCTTATAAATGAAAGAGTGTGGAAGGATAACATCTTGAGAGACTAAGACTGGATATTTTGTTGAAGATGCATAGAGGGTTTGTGAATTCTAATGACCTGTCCATTTCATTTTAGAAATTGTGTAGTCATTTTGAAATGCTAAATTATTAAGAAATGACATGATTAATAGGAGTGATTAAACTCATTCAAGATGATCACACATAACAGATTGTAACTTATAATCATGATAGAACTTTGGTTTTACATGATACTCCTCTCGGTGAGATAAATGTAAAACATAATTAAGTTCTGAAATTTTCAATTGATCAAGCTTGAAATAAGATGTATCAACATTAAGGACTCTATCAATTATTAGAAAGAGTATCTTGACACAAACAAGGGATATTTTAAATTGATAGATTGTGCTCTTATACAACTTCAATCTGTCAATAGATTGGGTTAAGACCAATGACAATTCAAATTTGGCAAATGCGACCAACTATATCATGTATTTCAAGTGATCTGACTAGAATATAAACATTGAGTGTGACCCTAAATTCTAGATGAAGGCATTAATTCATGATAGATGTGTGTGACCTTAAGGCAGACAACAATATATGGATATTTGTAAAGCTATTAGTGTGCAACATTAAGCAATACAAAGAAAGTTGTTTGCTGAAAATTCTCTATCAAGAAGGAATTAATATAGTGGGGTATTTCCTCATATGTTGATGTATAGGTCCTTCCATATATTCATGATGTTTAATGTCTATTTTGAGTTGGAATATTATTGGCATCTTTCCAGCATAGGGAGATATTTGTGTGAATTAAAAGAAATGGTCAAATGAATGATAAAGAGAATTTATTTAGCAAAATTGAGAAACCATCCTAGCAAGAATGTCTCACATTAGTGATGAATAAGGTGTCATGATGCAATCACATACATGATAATGTTGAAAGCAACATAGTATTGTTTATATTACTAGATTAGTGGGAGTTGATTTATCTATATTATACATAACGATCATTCACTCATTGCTTGTGAATTTTGACTTAAAGAGATATGAATAACTAAATCACCATTGTTCAGAATTGTGATATTACTGGGTTGATTTTGGTATTCCCTTAGAATACATAAAGAGATTATTCTAAAAATACTTGAGGATGTCATAAGTAACCCACAATCACAAGTATTTGAACATTCATGCATAGATGGTACTTGTGAGTAACATCCATTATGAAAATATGATTAAACTGTCTATATGTCTCTAATATGTATGTGTGTGTGTGTGTGTGTGTGTGTCATAGTATTCCTTTTAATTTAATTTCCTAGGTGCAGACTTGCTTGAATGCACACAAAATACGCAATGACATTGCAAGGGAACTTTAAAAGGATCATCAAACATATTTTTGCTTGAATAGCAATTGAAAAGATGCTGGTCATGAAGTACATTACAACATGTACATTAAGTCTCATGCCCTACATATAGGAGAATGATTAGCTTTGTTTAGTTGATTACGATGTGCTAACTATAAAATAGTTAATATTATGATGTATCTTTACATTTTACTAAACAAATTGCATCATAGAGGAGTACAAGATTGTTAAGTAGTTATTGATTGCTTAGATCCACCATGAATTACTTAATCTAGCCATTTTTGGAGACAAGTTATAAGATTGCCGATTAAAGAATTTCATCATGTGATTTTAAATTAGGGTTAAGGTGAAAATTTAATAATAAAGTTTTGTCCAAGGGGCATTTGGCACAAATATGTTTTGGAAGAGGCAAAAATAATAATGAACAATTAAAAAAGGTGCAAATTTTGACTAAACCGTTAAATTTAACCTAATGTTGTTAGGGGTTTTCTTCTCTTATAATTTAACGCCGTTAGGTCAAATTTAACATTTTTGTTAAATTGGCACCCTTTTTAATTGTTCATTGTTATTTTTGCCCCTTCTAAAACATATTTGTATCAGACATCCCTCAGATAAAATTTTGTTGTTAAATTTGTACCTTAACCCTTTAAATTAATTTAAAACCATTGAGGATGTTGTATGACCATAAAGTCAATAGGTCATAAACACATAAAGCATAGATCCGATGAATAAATTGCATGCATTTAGAGATATTCAAGGATCAAATATCTTATTTGTGAGATTGATCACATTGAGTGATCTAGATGAGGTATGATGTTGAAATTCAAGTTAGAGTTTGTTGTCTCAAATTGGTATCTAGTCATACGAGATTAACAAACATTTAAGTAGGAACCGAATAAACATTTAAAGTTTATTTATTAAATTATTAAGTAAGGGTACTGCTTGTAATACATAGAAGATAATATCTAACTTAAAGAGACTTATCGCCATGATTCTAGTAGCATATCCTTCATTAGCTTGATATGCCAACTAACATGGTATACTAGCTAAGTAGAAGAATGTTAGATATTTTAATTATATTATATATATATATATATATATATATTAATACTTCTTTTATTTTATTTTATTGGTTTAATTAAAATATCCAGAGTATGACCCATTAGTTAGTTTGGGCTAAGTCCAGCTAGGGTTTTTACTCAGACGATTTAATCACTCATAATTTGATGGGGGATAACGAGTGAGATAGACTAAGTAAGAGCGATACATGATATTCGGCTCTAAGGGTTTCCTGATTGGTAACGGCCATTCAACATACCATCATTGTGCCTATCGTCCAATCAAAAGAGACCCTGATTCTTTTCTACTAATTGTGTTTTGTGTTTACAGTTATCTTGATAGTAGATTGTGATTATGTGGATAATGGATTCAGATCATTTAAGCATGGCTGTAGGTAATTATATTTTTAAATTTCCACTTCGACTTTGATGTTTTAGAATTCTTATATGCTCATATGGATTTATTTAGAGCAAAATTCTAACAATATTCACACAGTGATGTATGATTTATAGTACATAAATAATAATTACAATATGAGTCTCATGCTTCACACGAAATTTGATTTCACGTGATTATCACAAATAAATATGCTTTCAGTATATAGATTTACAAGTGTATCATGGATGATGCTTGATATTTCAAGAAAAGGGGCGCCACAAGTGTTGAAACAGCTCACTACTGCTGATGCAGCTGAGATGTAGACAACAAAATATCCCCTAAATAATTAAATGATAGCAACCAATTAGAATTAAATTCACAATCCTTTGATACTTGCTTCATAATATAATTAATACTCACTCCGTTACTTAATATAATATCTAGATAATTTATTTATGGATATTAAGAGAATTAATGAACTTAGTTATTTATAATTAACATCTATTGATTTACCTAAAATATTATGTACAATGTAACTACCCCTTGAGAAATCCTCTTAGTATGTTTAATTAATAGCGATACTTTAAAGAAAAAATTATAAATTTGATAGACAAAGTAAATTAAGATATTATATTTAGAATTAAACAAACTCCTATCTAACTTTTATATTTAGAATCGGAGGTAGTAGTTAATATTAGGGTGAAGGTGTAAAAATAATAATAATGTTTTGCACTTTGAACATCTAACAAATTTAACATTTGATGGGTTCAAATATGGTCATAAACAATTTTTCAAGAAGCAAAATTGAGAATGCCATTAAGTTGCCGTTACTTCCATCACTTTTCTCTTGGGTGCCACGGCATAACAGCAGAAATGCCATTGCGCTATACTACCATTTCCCCCACTTTTCATAACCAGTCTAAATAGAATGTATATCTTGTTATTTGTTTGTTGGTATATTTACACTATTAGAAAAAAGGCTTTAAGGCCGCCACATCTAAACCTCTATAGATGGAAATGGTTTAAAAACTATAACCAATAACATTTTTGTAAATATTGATACAACTAATGCCGTTAATGCGGTCTCAGTAAGTATTAAATATGTGAAAATTTTAATTTTGACATCAAGAAGGTTTAAAAATTTTAGCGTGGTATCCTCTCTCGATCAACGTTATTTGCATCAATATTTATTAAAAGGTCACCGATCAAAGTTTTTGAACCGTCTCCGCCTATATAGGTTTAGATGTAGTGGTCTTAAAGGCTTTTTTTTAATACTGTAAATACACGAACAAGCAAACAAACAAATAATAAGATCTGCATTTTTTAGGCCAATTATAAAAAGTAAGGGAAATGGTAGTATAGCGTCGTAGCCCCAAAGAGAAAAGTGACGAACGTAACAAAAACATAGTAGCGTTCTCAATTTTTCTCTCTAAAAAATTGTTTATGACTATATTTGCACCCATCAAATATTAATTTTGTTGGATACTTAAAATACAAAACATTATTATTATTTTTCAACCTTTACCCTTAATATTATTCCATGCTAAATTCATCATTGGATTAATTATTTTTCTGTCTTCAAATAAAATTTTAATTATGATGTGTCGTTC
Source organism: Inga oerstediana (assembly GCA_963210345.1). Lineage (NCBI taxonomy): Eukaryota > Viridiplantae > Streptophyta > Magnoliopsida > Fabales > Fabaceae > Inga > Inga oerstediana. The sequence continues at coordinate 75,347,400 of OY723401.1, read as the reverse complement.
GTTATTCTATATTTGCTTTTGGCCGAAAAAAGGTTATTCTATATTTGCTGGGGAACTAAACGCTTTCAATGTAATTATGCATAATTCTTGCAAACTCAGCTATAGTTTTTAAATAAATAAAATGATGGAGTGAACATTTACACTCATATGTGGTATAACTTTTTTTGATGATGTTTTTGATCATTTTACTTTACTCAGCTAGTCTCACTTTCATATCCCTTAACTTCATCATCTCTAAGTTTAATTTAATTTATCGATATTTTCTTAAGTTTCAATTTCATTGTTAAATTTATTTTCTTTCAATTTTATCGCGTATTATTTTTTTTTAAGGTTCACTTACATATTATTTACTATTTAAAATGGCTTGGCTAAATGTCAATAATTGCCAAATTTGCAAATGAAACTAGAGATTAATCCCGCACAAATATTTAAAAATTTTCACATAGTTCAGAACTAACAGAAAAGTAACACAATTTTGGTTTTTCTGGAAAAAAAACAAAATTTTGGTTTTAATTATAAATATAATTTCAAAAATTCGTCATGCAATTTATTATTAAAAAAACAACATTGCTCCGATCCCAAGAAAACGACCAACTTCACTTCGTACAATAGGATTTTAGGAAGGGTTTTATACAAAAGTACAAGTCTTATTAATTTTTTTAAAGATAATTAATCTGCAAGCTATTATAGTTTCAATCAAATTTTAATTGGGTCCCTATATTTTTTTTCCGTATTAGTTTCTCATATTTTCAGTTCTTTTTAATTAGGTTCCTATAATTGCTTTTCTTTTTATCAGGTCCTTATAGTTTCACATGATTTTTAATTGGGTCCCTATATTTTTATTTATCAATTTAATTTAAAATTAAACAAACATATAACATTAAAATATAAATTTTAATAATAAATTTAATTAAATAATAAAATAGAAGTAATATAATAAATTCATATATATAAAAATTATATTATTATGATTCCAAATTTATAATTATAAAAATAAATAAAATTATTTTTTTGATTTGAAAGTAAAAATTATAACTATAAAATAAATAATATAAATATATTCTTAGTTAAATATTTTAAGGATTAAGGTGCAAATTTGACAATGAAGTTTTAGCGAAGGGGTGTCTAGTACAATTATGTTTTATTGGATACAAAAATATACATAAAGTTTTTCAAATGGAGCAAACATAACAGATCTATTAACTCTCTTAAAACCATTATCACTTTTTTCTTTTGTGGGACCCACGTACTTTCCACCTCTCCCCATCTTTCACAACCCCACCTTCTCTCTCTTCAGCCCCTCAATCCTGTCAGCGTCTCCTCTCCCTCCCCATCACCAGCATGGCCACTAAATCTGAGCTCAAAATGTCCCACGGCCTTCCCACCAAGAAACCTTCCTCCACCATCACCTCCACTGTCGATCTCATTACTCCTCCTCCCTTTACCATCTATCATATTTGAGCCACCATTCTGGCCCATTGCTGGGTGAAGAATCCATGGAAGTTCTGCTCTTACATTCTTAGGGATGTGTCTCTTGCCCACTCCCTACTCGGTCCTCGCTCTCACTCTTTATTTCGATTCCTGGTTCTTCTAGCCTTTCTATTGGCCCCTCCAAGGCACTATGTTCTGGACTCTCTTTGTTCTCGACCATGATTGGTATATTGTCATGGACATGATAGACACAAGCCCAACGGACCCAAAGGAAATATCAGTAATTGGTCTAACTCACCATGCAGACTCAACTCACCATGAAGACTCAACACACGAAGCCACGTTGAGGAGAAGCACGAGAAACCGCCAGAAGACGTGGAAGTTGCGGGAGTTAAAGGATCCCAAGAGCATATAATGATTGTGAGCACAACATGAGGGGGTGGAATGTCTAAGGAATTTCTCTCGTGTCTTCAGTTGTCTTTCTCCCTCTCTTATGTATTTCTTGTTCGTCTTTTCCTCTAGGATAATGATTTTGTTCTGTGTCTTTCCTTAAACCTCATGTAATAAGTGAATAGTTGCAGTTATCAATTTAATCATATTCCTTTGGGTGTTAAATTGGTTGTACATCGAGACTTTGTCATTACAATTGGTGCTTTCATTTAGAGGACTTTCAAGAACCTACCATGGCAGAGAACACACGGATGAAAGAGATGCAAGACGAGATGAAGAAAGCTTAAGACTTCATTGAGTTTGCTAAAGATCGCTTCTAGGAATTGGATCAGATGGGAAGCATATTTCAGTCCTTGTCTAAGTCTATCGAGATGTTACACTTACGCCTTGACCAAGCAGCGGGTACGTCTGAAACTTTACATGCTACAGGAACACCGAATACATCCCATCAGTATAATTATCAAGGCATGAAATTGGTCAAACTTGACTTCTCGCGTTTTAATGGTACAAATGCTCTTAACTGAATCTTTAAAGTTGACCAATACTTTAAATATTACGATATCCATGACTCCCAAAAGCTTGTTATCACTTCTGTTCATTTCGATGGAGACGTTTTACCTTGGTTTCATATGCTCAAAAAGGCAGGACGTGTATCAAACTGGCTAACATTGACAAAGGCGGTGGAGATGCAGTACAGACTGTCCCAATTCGACTGCGCACGCTCTCAGTTATTTAAACTCACACAAGGTGGGCTTGGTGGATCCCTTGAAGAATACAACTCTAAATTTTTGTCTTTAGCCAATAGAACTGAAGGTGTTCCAGAAGCAGCGATATTAGACTGTTATTTGGGGGGTCTTAACTCAGAATTACAACGGGATGTGTTAGTGTAGTGACCTTCTACCATGTTGAGTGCAATGTCCTTGGCTCAGTTATACACAGGCACGAGTACATCCGGTACCGGTCTCCTAGCTAAAGTCGACACCAAACCACGTGCAATGATTACAACGCAAATCACAAATAAGGCAATTATCCCATATATTGCCCCAGGAAACAACATAAGCTCTGTGTCCATGGGTGGAGGAAAAGCTAATTTGCCACCGTTGTTACCGACTCCGGCCATTAAAAATATGACCCCAGCAGATATGCAAATCCATAGAGAGAAGGGATTGTGTTATACATGTGATGCCAAGTTCTCTTCGACACATCGACGCCCCAACAAGAAACTGATGTTACTTCAATGTGAAGAGGACGAAGAGGAAGATCTCAGAGAGGAACCACCGATCGAAACTGAGGCTACATTGCACCACCTATCAGTCTATGCACTACGAGGAACTCAAGGTGCTGCCACCATTCTCTTTACAGGCTCGATATATGGAACAAACATTCAGATCCTGCTAGATGGCGGTAGTTCTAACAATTTCTTGCATCCTAGGATTGTTAATCACCTCAGGATTCCCGTTGAGCAAGCACCAACGATAAGAGTATTGGGGGGTACAAGCAGAATACTGAGTAGTAATGAGCGTGTGTAAAAGGTTCCAATTCAGATATGTGGCCATACCATACCAGTCACTATGTTTGTGTTGCCCATTGCCGGAGTGGATGTCGTGATCGGCGCTGACTGGCTAGAGGCCCTAGGACCTTACGTGGCATATTATAGCACTTCCACAATGAAGTTTCTATCGAATGGTGAGTTCATCACCTTGACCGGGTACCATGGTACCATTGCACCCATAGCCCATTACCAACACCTCGTTCGACTTGCACACACCGATGCTATAACAGAGTGTTATATGATTAATACCATCGAAGAACCAGATACGTCGCTGCAACTCCCCGCCGAGACACCATCAGACCTTTAAGAGATACTATGTCAATATAGCTCTGTTTTCTTTGTTCCCTAGGGTCTGCCACCATAGCGAGCACAAGAACACTGCATTAAGCAACTTCTCGGAACTGGGGCTGTTAAGGTGTAGCCATACCGATATCTAACAAGTCAGAAATCTGAGATTGAGAAGATTGTATCTAAGTTATTAGCCGAGGGCCTCATCCAACCTAGTGTAAGTTCGTTCTCTCCTCTAATAATATTAGTGAAAAAGAAGGATGGTACTTGGCATTTTTACGTCGACTTTTGAGCACTGAATACGGTGACCATAAAAGACTCATTCCCTATGCCCACTGTCGATGAACTTATAGATGAATTCCATAGTTTAATTTTTTACTCCAAACTAGACCTTCATTCGAGCTATCACTAAATATTGCTGCGAGAAGAAGACCGAGAGAAGACGGTATTTCGAACTCACCAAGGACTATATGAGTGGCTAGTAATGCCCTTTGGATTAACCAATGCTCCAGCGACATTTCAAGCCCTCATGAATTCCATCTTCAGGCTGTTCCTTCATTGTTTTGTGTTATCTTCTTTGATGACATATTAATATATAGTGGTTCATGGGAGTTGCATTTGAAGCATATGGCTGAAGTATTAGAACTACTCACCTAACACCAACTTTTTGCAAAGCTCAGTAAGTACGCCTTTGGAAAGACCAAAGTGGACTATTTGGGCCACATCATCTTAGCTCAAGGGGTAGAAGTGGACTAAGAGAAAGTTCGAGCGATCCAGAAGTGGCCAAAACCCACTACCGTTAGCCAACTCAGAGGTTTTTTGGGACTAAGTGGCTACTATCGTCGCTTTATTCGTCAGTATGCCTAACTTGCAAGCCCACTAATAGATTTGTTGAGGAAGAATGCCTTCCATTGATCCACATCAGCATAAGATGCTTTTGTCGCCCTCAAACGTGCTCTCACGGAGGCTCCGGTACTGACACTCCCAGACTTTGTGAAACCCTTCATTCTTGACACGGATGCGTCGGGTACTAGAGTTAGCATCATACTTAGTCAAGGCTTACACCCAATAGCTTTTTTCTCAAAGAAGTTGTCGCCCAGAATGCAGGCTCAATCGGTATACGCTCGCGCACTCTGTGCCATTACCAATGCCGTCGCCAAGTTCCGTCATTATCTATTGGGTCATCGATTTGTGACCCAAACGAACCATGCCAGCCTAAAACACCTTACTGACCAGGTAATGCAAACACCTGAACAAGAAAATTGTCTTCATAAATTATTGGGTTACGACTTTGCTATTGAGTACAGGCCAGGAAATCAAAATCAGGCAACTGATATATTATCACAAGTCAATCTTATGCCATTGTCCTTCATGGAGGGCTCTCTTATGGACCACATTTATGCTCGAGTTCATTCATCACCTACAATACAAGCTCTAAAATCCATAGCTTTGAATTCATCAGAACCTAAGCACCATAATGTCATCCGTGGTAAGGATTTGTATTGGAAGGACTGATTGATCATCCCGCAAGATGACTCAAAATTGATCAACCAGGTTCTAACAGAGTTTCACTCAACACCGATAGTAGGACATACTGGATTCTTGTGAACTTTTCATTGGATTGCACGTCTTTTTTTGGACCCAAATGCAGCAGGATATACGCATATTTGTCAGAGCTTGTGTTATATGCCAACAAGCTAAGCTCTCACACTTACACCCAGCAAGATTACTACAGCCACTACCCATTCCGGACCATATTTGGGATGACATAACGATGGACTTCATCATCGGTCTACCTGTGGTTCACAGTTACTCAGTTATCACGGTGGTAATTGACCGATTATCCAAGTACGGGCATTTCATTCCCTTACCATCCCACTTCTCTAGTTAAACGGTCATAGAAGATATCGTGCAATAAGTGGTGAAGCTTCATGGCATGCCTCATACCATTGTGTCAGACAGAGACAAAACTTTCACTAGTGCTTTCTGGCGGCACTTAATGAAGTTACAGGGCACAAAGCTGTGTTTTAGCACTGCTTATCATCCTCAATCCGACGGTCAATCCGATGCACTCAACAAATGTCTCAAGATGTATCTCCGTTATTTTGTGCATGATTACCCCTGTCAATGGCTAGCATATCTTCTCTAGGCGGAGTTTTGGCACAACTCATCTTTTCACTCCTCAACTAAGTTCACTCCATTTAAAGTGGTATACGGCCGCAACCCACCACCAATCTTACACCATTCATCCCTTGAGGATACTCCCTTCGACATGCATAAGCAGTTGCAGGAACGTGATGCAATTTTGCAGCTACTCAAGGTCTATATTGGACGTGCTCAATAGCATATGAAATGTTTCACCGACCAAAAGAAGACTAATGCTAATTTTTTGGTTGGCGACTGGGTCTTGGTTCACCTGCTACCATATCGCCAGTACTTCGTGCAGCTGCGCAAGTACCAAAAACTTGCTTTATAATACTTCGGTCCCTTTGAGGTGGTAGAGCATATCGGTTCAGTGGCATATCAACTGGCTTTACCCGAGCATGCACGCATTCACCCGGTGTTCCACATTTCTCAGCTCAAGAAATTCTTTGAGATTGAACATCGAGGACCATACTTTCCATTGCCTTTGCAATCTGCCCTGAAGGTCTAGTTTGTCAACCCACTGTCGTACTTGCTACGTGGGAGATCCGCCAAAATAACACATGGGGACGTCAATTTTTAGTTCAGTGGGATGGCATCACAAACACCACCTGGGAGTTTGACCATTACTTACACAATGCTTATCCCAACTTGAACCTTGAGGACAAGGTTCCTCTCTATCTGGGGGTATTGTCATGGACCCAACAGACACAAGCCCAACGGACCCAAAGGAAATATTAGCAATTGGTTCCCAAGGCCCCTACCGACGTCTCCAGATTTACTAACATTGTTGTCTGCTGCCACGTCCTAATTCAGAAATTTTGACCTAATTCCCTTTTGAAGTATGCGTGCTGCAATGACCGCCGTGCCCTCCTACTCATCGAGGTCTGGCACTTGCCCAGACGACTACTCCGCCTGAGCTAGCACCCTAGGTTTTGCAATGACCTCCAGGCCTTCCTACTCATCAAGGCTTAGCACTTGCCCCGATGGCTGGGTATAGGTCTGTACTTCAGTAGTGCTCAGGTGAAGCGGCCGTCAATTCAGATCTTGGTAGTAGTAGAAAATATTCGAATGAGCACTTTGAAGGTCGCAGAGGGGAAATGTTCCATGTGAACGGTACCTACACATGAGTTAGTCGATCCTAAGAATGGGGGAAGCCTATCTGATAGCGTACAGCACGCTTACTTCAAAAGGGAATCGAGTCAAAATTCCTGAACTGGGATATGGCAGTTGACAGCAATATTAGTGAGTCCAGAGATGTCGGTAGGGGCCTTGGGAAGAGTTCTTGTTTCTGTTTAACAGCCTACCCATCCTGGTTCAGCTGGAGGTAGGGTCCAGCGGCTGGAAGAACACAACACGTCACGTTATGGTCGATGCGCTCGACTAATGGTTATTGGGTTAAGGTGCAATTTTTCCCTGGAAGTGTCAAATTTAGAGCAAATTTGCCTCAACTAATTCAAGGGTAAAATTGCTCCAAATTTGAAAATTTTAAGGCAAAATTGGACCTTAAAAAACTTCAGGGGCAAAATTGGCCCCAAACGAATACTTTCGGGGAAAAAATGACCTTTAACCCTAAAATAAATAAAAGGTATTCAAATAACCAACTGCTCTGCTTGTACTATCCTAAACCTTTGGTTGTCAAAAATTACGATTTTGCCCCTTTGAGCCACTGTTTGCTGCACAAAACTATATATTTGAATGGAAAGGGTGAGATTCGAGAGAATCTCAATAGTAACAAACTATCAATCATATAAAATGTCACACATAAATATGGCGTGCACCAAATCATGCAACAAAACATGACACTGGGTATGCATCCTACATGTCAGTGTACCACAGCTGGGTCTTAGACCACAACTAGGTAATGTGTGTGTTCACTATTCATATCACAGAATATGGTATACAAAAAGCATATAAACACTCACATAGTGTATGAGAGATAGGTTACTACCTAGAATTGCCCTTTCCTTGCCTGTTTGTTTGTCCTCAACTGTCTGTCCAACTCGAGCTATCGATATATCCTAAAATTCTAAATTTAGGATAAATGAGTTATTAATCATTCATAAATCACTCTAAACTCATTGTGTTAGTTATCTTGACTGAAAAGCACATTTTGACCGTTTTACCCTTGGGAACCCAACTAAGCCCCTTTGTACCCGGTCCGACTGTACTTTTTCAAAAATTATGACCCAGGCTAATCCTACATATTTTCACCCAAGTAATCCATTTTTTACCTTAAAATTATCAAATTCACTGTAAAAGACAAAAATGCCCTTGGCAACCCCGAACTTAAGGTTTTAGGGGTAGTTTTGTCATTTCACATTCTAGGGCTTATCTCACAAAGTGATCAACATCAACCCTACACAATTTTTCCTCTTGAATGCAATGGAACCATTAGATTGATGAAATTCCAGCTCCTTCCCCTATTTCTAGCCTTAGCCAAAACTTATGTTTGGAAAAGGGGAAATGCAATTTTTGTGTTTAACCCTTAAAACTTGCTCCTTTTCACTCCTAACCACTTGTTTAACCCTTGGAACATGATTTGAAAAACTGTCTTAAGGTGTTGTAGCTACTAGAAAATGAGGCTGAGGACTGTTTAGATTTGCAGCTGTTGGGATATAAAGTTGAGGGTTATTTGGAGTAGGTTCAAGCTCAAAAAAACTGATATAATTCTAGTGATGTTTCTGGATCATCTATTATAATTTGTTGATAAGATCCTTTATCTTTTATAGGAAAAATTAGCCATTCACTACCACCCTCCCCTTGAATGGATGATTTGGAATAGAATGGTAGTGTTTCATTAAATTGCATATTCATTATGATATATTCTTTTTTCATTGCTCGAGAAAAACATTTGTATCCTTTATTATTAGGAGAATAACTTAAGAAAATATATTAATCGAGAATCTAATTTTCCACCACTATCATCAAAAACAAAGGTTGTACACCCAAAAATACGTTTAGGAATAAAGTTGACAAGCTTTGAGTTTGGAAAAACTTTTAAGAAAGATTGAATGGGAGTTTTAAAATTCAAAACTTTAGAGAGTAATTTATTAATGAGATAGGCAGCTATAAGAACTGCATCTCTACAAAAAAATGTTTGGAACATTATTTTCAATTAAAGGGCTCTAGCAACGTCCAAAAAATGCTTATTTTTCCATTCAGGCACTCCATTTTGTTTTGGAATATTGTCACATGACGTTTGATAATGTTTACTTTTTTTAGCCAAAAAATTTTTGAAAAATTGAATTAATATATTCCCTTCCATTATCACTTCTCAGAATTTTGATAGAGGTGTTAAATTGTGTTTTAACAAAAAGTATGGAAATTTTTAAAAATTGTATGAACTTCGTATATTTCCCTTATTAAAAACAGCCACAAAAGCCGATCATGATCATCAATGAATGTGGCAAACCATCTGGCCTTTCTATTTGTTTTTATCTTAGATGGTCTCCAAAAATCACTATGAATTAGTGTAAATAGTGTAGCAGGGGTATATGTAGTAGGTAAATAGGTGTTGCAGTTTTGTTTAGCAACACAACAAATATCACATTGGAAAGGGGAACATTTATTCAACGATCAAGGAAATAAAATTTTCACATAATCAAAGCTTGGATGACCTAGTCTAGAATGACATAACATAATGTCTTTTTGTGGCACCAAAACTAAATTAAAAACAGAAATAGCCAAATGACATATATTTCTTGAACTTCCTTCTATGTAGTAGAGTCCATTACTTTCCTTAGCTCTGCCAATCTCTCTCCCCAAGACTATGTCCTTAAAAACACAACAAAACTTATTGAATAAGATTAGGCAATTGAGTTGAGAGACTAAGAACTTCACTGACAACAAGTTATAAGGTATTTATGGCACATATAAAACATTCTCTAATACAATATGTTTTGAAATAGTGATACTGCCATATCCCTTAACCGTAGCTTAGGTATTATTAGCAACTTGTACTCGAGAATGGTGAAAATGAGAAGAAAAAGTGAAGAACAATTCTCTGCAGTCTAAGATATGATCTGTTGCCTCAGTATCAACCACCCATAAGTTCTTAGATTTTGTAACAGAATTTAGAGTTGTAATAAATGTCATAATTGCATACGCTAAGGTAACCGAGGGAGTGATATTTTCATCCTCACTTTGGTTATCAAAAGAGTGTCTATCTAGAATCCTACACAGCATAGTAAGTTCTTCAAGATTTAAGGAAGGACTGTTTCTCGTGAAATTACCTGTCATTAGCCTCTACTTTCATCTCTAGGCCTCTGTTTCGAATTTACAGGTTTATCATGCAGCTTCCAGCACTTTTCACGGGTATGACCATTCTTATTACAATGATCACACCTTCAAATTCCTCTTTTTTCACTCTTCCGATTGCGATGAGTCACCAGAGCCAAGCTATCTACTACAGGAAGAAGTAGGACTAATGATGGTCACACTAATCCCTTTCAAGTTTCCTCATATTTGATCATATTGAAGGCATTTTCCAAGGTAGGTGTTGGCTCCACAATCATGATTTGGCCTCTTAAATCTTCATAAATATCATTGAAACCAAGAAGAAGGTCATAACACCTATCTTTATCAACTACCTTCCTGAAATACAATTAATCACTATGGCATGTCCATTGATGAATCTCATAGAAGTCTATCTTCTCCCATAGTTTGACAAGTGCATTATAGTATTGAGTAACCAATTGCTCGCCTTGAACAAGATTAAGCTGTAATCTTTTTATTTGCAACACAGTAGCCTTATTCTTCCTTTCAGAGTATGCATGCCTAGCTGATTCCCAAATCTCTTTTGTCGAGTCAGCAAGAAGTTAATTCTCGCTAATGTCTAGAGTCATGGAATGAATCATCCATGTCATCACAATGTTATTCTCACTCTAAGTTGCATATACCAGATCTTCTATCTTCAGTGGCTTTGGATCCCAAGTGAGACATCTTTTTTTATTCTTCCCTCAGATGAACATGAGGACATTACGGGACCATTGTAGGTAATTGTTCTCATTTAAACTATGGGAGATGATAATTTGTGCAAAGGAATCCATCGCTGGACCAACATTTGATGTCGAACCAGTCAAGCCTTCATGTTTGAGCTCGACTCCTTTTTTGAGCTTTTGTGTGACGCCAACATGTCTATGTGCTGGTTGTCAACAATCATGGAAGCCCGTGGATGGCAAGTTAGCGCTTCTTTGAAAGACATCCGTGGTTAATGCTCTGATACCATGAACAAATCAAGTGCTAAAATTCAAGTCTTATTGAATATGATAATGTGTACATGTAGATGAGAAAAGGATAGGTCTAGCTAACCCTGGATATTTTTTCTCTATAATATCGGAGATATCAAACAGAAAAAGGATTTTAAATTTTAAAACAAATAATTCCTAGAATCCAGCTAACTAACCAAGATCCTAATTAAAGATAATCAAATATTAATTATTATTAATTAAGCCCAATTCTAACAAATACATAATGTTTCTTTGTGAAGAACCGACAAGTATTGTCAAGTAATTTTTTTTTTTCAAAATCCCACATTCTTATATATTACAGTTATCATTTTTAACCATTAAGCATTCTTAAAGAATACATAATGGATCTTTATAAAGAACTTTCAAATATTGTTAAATAAAATTATTTTAGAATCTTGTCTCCTTATATTTGACAGTTATTATTTTTAACCGTTAAGTACTCTTAATAATACTTAATGGTTCTTTATGAAGAATTGTCAAGTATTGTCAAATAAAATTTTTCAAAATCCCACCTCCTTGTATTTGACGGTTATCATCTTTAACCATTGAATATTTAGGAATCATACTTTACGGTTAATTATTACAACCATTATATATTTGTTTTCATGGAATCTGCCTCTCAATACATGACCGTTATTCCATTTAACTGTTAAATATTGATGTTATATATTTTTGCGCAAACTCCATCTTGACATACTTGACAATTCTTCATTATAACCGTTAAAAATTGTGCGTGTTATATTCATAGTTTTATAGTAATGTATTTCCTTTTTTAAATTGTATTGGGTAATTGTATATGTGATTGTTTGGTCACGTGGGTATATTATTGTAACTTGTAAAGAAGATTTGTGTAGGGATAACGAAAATTAATTAAGGACTTCATAAGAAAGTTAACCTTATAACAATATAACTTTTAAAAAAATTTTGGTGCCGAAATATGTAAAAAAATAATGAAAACCAAGTTCTGGAAATTGATGTTGTGATGAGGTCCCGATTTGATTTTGAACTCTCACTCTCCATTAATGTATTTCATGACGTTACGTTGGCCCAAAAAAAAATAACATAGGCTGTGCTTTCTTCTCTTGCACTTCCTTCTCTCGAGTTTTTCTCAAATTTAGTTCCCATTTTTTCCTATTAAGCACAAAATTATAATTGATAGAAAGATTAGGAATTGAGTTATATACCAGTTAAAAATTTAGAAACTGAGTTATGAGTTAAAATTTTAAGAATTAAAAGATTAATAAGATTAATTTTCCCTCAAAAATTAATTTTTTTTCTCTTTTGTTTTTTAATCCTTTTTTGGGAACAAAGAAGTATATCTTGACTTTTAATTTTAGTTTAAATAATAGTAATGCCTTTTGGTAATGGTGCAAAAATGCCTATGATAATTTTCAAATGGAGCATCTAACACCATATAAAATTTTTTTGTTCAAAAATAGCTATGTACATTACATATAGAATCTTAAATGCCCCTGCTGTTTGCATCTCTTAACGTCTATTAACTTGTGAAGATGGGACCTTATTTATTCAATCACATGGATAATATTTACTGAGTAAGAGGTACGAGTCGAGGAGGCGGTACGAGTCGAGGAGGCCATACTCGTTCATGACCTAGTCCGTCTTGCACCCACGGGGGACTCTCCCTCGGTAGAGCTGATGGCCTTCCAGAACCCTTCCTGGGTGGTACTGTTGGGCTTGCCGCCACTCCCCTGCTTCTTCCCTCAGCATGAAGAAGTACCACTCTCTCTCTCCCACCTTGGCAAGGCCTAATATGTATGTATAATTGTATATATTGAGTGAGTGAGTGAATGGGTACTAATACACATAGAGGAGGGATATACAATACTCATAGACATGGATACCCACCAGGCAAGTCCTAAGGATTGTGGTGATAAATGTTGAGGAAACCGATGATGTCGAAGCGGAGCTTGTTGCCGAGAAAGGCGTTCTTGAGGTAGAAATCGGGAGTTCTTTTTGGGTAGGGTGGAATCGAAAGCCTGGTAGTTCCATTTCTCCTTTCCCTAATGTCATAATCATCATGTCTCTCTTCTTTCATGAAGGACTCCCTCTGCCTTCTCCTCTTCATATATTACCAACACCAATGCCCATCTCGCTCAACGCTCCAGATTATTCCACTCTTTCTCCTTTTTTTATTTTATTTGGATGTTACTTTCCAGGTTTAATTCAAGATTAGACTGATCATGATGGCCGAGAGTGGTGGGACCCATGCAATTGAATAAATAAGGGTCCATCTTCACAAGTTAACAGCCGTTAAGAGATGCAAACGACATTGGCATTTAAGATTCTATATGTAATGTATATAGGTATTTTTGAACCAAAAAAGTTTACATGGTGTCAGATGCTCCTTTTAGAAATTATCATGGGCATATTTGTACCATTATCCTAATACCTTTTCTTGTAGTAGGAAATGATAATGACTTTTTTTGGTACATAAATAAAAATGACTTTTGTAAAGAAAGGCCCTGAGGTTTGGTTGGGGCAGAAGGACTCATATACTATGGGCTCTCTCATATCTGCTTGTAGCAACTTGGGCCTTGGATCAGATCAAGACCTTCTTTAGTTTTTGCATTCTTTTATTTATTTATTTATTGTTGTTGTTGTTGTGTTGTTGATTTGATGAAGGGTTTTTCTTTTCAAGGTTTAGAATGCGAAGGGTTTTTATCTCTCCTAATAAATATACTTTATAGGATTCGAATTTGTGTTTTCCTTCTTACGTGGATGAGACTGTTTACTATCTCAACTAACAGCTTGTTGGTTAATTTTTACATTCTATGTAGTTTCCTTCTGCTCACTTTTGTTTGTTTATGCTTTACTTTTCTGTTACGGATTGGGCCTTCTTGTTTAACAATGTTAAATCTTTGAAGTGAAGGCCTTTTTTTTTTTGTGCACTGCTAATATTTCTTAATAAAATTATCTAACTATTAAAAAAAATTAAAGCAAGCCACTAAAAACTGTGCCGGTCATTGGTTGAGGTTGGTTCAAAGGGGAATTATCCAATTATGGTCGAACCAAAGTTAAGCCACTCATAATTAAAATATATAAAAATATTTATATAGACCCATATTTAAATATAAAACATTAATTCACAAGTAAAGAGAATATTCATGTATAAATTACACATAATATAAATAAACAAGTTACTAAAGTATAAATTTAACTAATTATCTATTTTAAACCTAAAATGATGTTGTCTTAGGTTCAGTGATGGGAGGAAAATAAAAATAAACACGATAAATTGAATTCACATAAAAATGAGGGGGGGGGGGACTTGAGGTTGATTTCACTTGCGGAAAATAAGTATTGTTTTTTTTCTCCATTTTGATTGTGAAGACATGTAGTAGTTTCTTTTTTTGGGGGGGGGGGGTTGGCACTATAAAAAAATATGAAATTTCCGACGGAATTTGCCGCAGAAAAAATTTCTGTCGAAAATTCCATCGGAAAATTTTCCTACGGAATGTTTTCCAAGGCAAATGGCAAATTCCGTGTTTTGTCATGGAATTTCCCACGGATTAATTCCGTCACAAATTTTTGACGGAATGTTTGTCGGAAATTCCCGACAGAATTTAATTCCATCACAATTTCTGATGAAAAAGAATTCTATCAGAAATTTTGTGGCAAAATTTGAAAATTATTATTTTTTATTAATTATTATTTTTAATTAAATTTAATTTTAAAAATTATTTTTATAAAATTTATTAGTTATTAATTAATATTTTTAATTTAATTTAAATTTATTTTTTAATTATTATTTTCTAATTTCTAAAATATTTTTTATTTCCAATCATAGGGTTTAGTCCCTATAGGGGCAAAATGGTCATATAAAAATTTATTTATAAAATATACAATTTATTAGTTATTAATTAATATTAGTAGAAAAATATTAGTTAATAATTATTTATTAGTTATTAATTAATGTTAATAAAAAATTAATTTTAGAAATTAGAAAAAAAAATATAATCATATGAAATTTATTTAAGATGTAAAATTTTTTAATTTGAATTTAATTTATTTTAAAAATTATAAGAATATATAAAATTATTTTATATTATTATTACATTTATATATAAGAAACAAATATATATTTATAAATAATTGATTATGTATAATAAGATTATATATATAATTGTGTAATAATAGAACGCCAAAGCAGTCGAGTCCATTCAGTAAGGCATTGCGAGCGTACGGATGAGGTTGTGAGTTTGAACCAAAGGAGACCAACTTGAGTTGCATTTCCAGGAAAAAAGAGGTTGCGATACGTGGCTGAGACAAGTGACAGATTTGGGTGTCGGCCACAAGGTAGAGGCCGCCGAAGCTGCCACTCCCCTCCGTAGGTGATGAGGTGGCAGCTGCCGAAGTTGCCACTTCGCTTTTTAAATTTTAAAAAATAAAAAATAAGTTTGCAACGAAATTAATTCCTTCAAAAATTCCCTCGCAATTTCCAACGGAATTAATTCCGTCACAAATTTCTGATGAAGTCTGAATTCCATCGAAAATTGGTTTGTAAAGCTGTTATTAGCAACAAAATATATTACATCTGAAATTTGTTTTCGTCGAAAAGTCCTTCGAAAACTCTCAATTCCGTAGAAAATTCCGTCAGAAATTCAGTGTTATTTTTATAGTGTGGGGGAAAGACATGCTATAACAAATGATAATAGAAATAAATAAAAGTTACTTTATAATTTAAATGGAAGAGTTCGCACTAATGACCATGTGGCTCAATGGCATGAAAATTTATGAAGCGGAGGGTTCAGAAAACATAGCAACAATGCTTTTCAGGAAATCTAAAATGATCAGGCTCAAACATATATTTGTTCCTCCATTGCCAACATAACCAAATAGTAACATCAAATAGTGTAATACCTAACTCTAAGAATATTTAATAGAAGAGTTTTATTGTTCTTGAACCAATAATGATCCATTTAGTACTTTAAAAAGCTAAACTTTTTAAAACTTTCAAATAATTCATAGAACTTTTCTAAATCAAGAATAAGATTTTATAAAAGTTTAAAATTAAACTAAGTGATCCAAGCTTCTTATAAAACCCTATCTAGAAACTTATAATAATTAAACGACATCCGAGTAAAACTATACTTCCCTTAAAGCAAAAATCATCCATTTTATATCTAGCTACCTGAAAATTCAAAACTTTGACATATAACTCTGGCATGTATACATCTCAGGGCATCACACATACACTTGCCCTGGTTTCTAAATAGATTATATTACTAACTAGTAACTGCTACTACTATCAATCTTATACGCGCCCTTTCTTACTATTACTATTGACAATACTTACCTTAGGCTATAACAATATTATCTCTCCGGAGGTATTTATATGCCCAAAATACATATATACATACATAATTAAGCTCAGTACCAAAATAGAAGTATAACTAAACTTCAAGTCATAATCTTAATTTAAACACAAAATATTAGCTTCCTCAGCTTTCTCCTCCTTTAGGCTTCACCAATCAGTACACCTTTACCCTTAGAGGTACTTGCCTTTACTGTATATCATGGAATAAAGGGGTGAGATTTGGGAATCTTATAAGTAAAACATGTCTTTATATTAATCATGTAAGATTACGAATAAGTATGTAAAATAAGCCATAGAGAACAACACCTTACAACATTGTATCATCAATTATGCTCATACATCATACAAATAACTTAGCAAATCGCTACCTAGCTAACTGGTGCACATTCATAATTAAATGAATAATTAATTGGTGCACATTGCTGATAAATTCCAAAGTTTATATATTTTATCCCATCTTATTAATTTATTTTGGGGAATATTTTAAGCTAATTTGGATTTATTAGATAATATTTAGATTGTTAGCCAATTTCAGGAAATAATATAAATATGAATTAATTATAAGATTATTTGGCTTACATTGTTCATATTTTGATTGTCTATCTTGTAATTGAATAATATTTTCAAATATATGATAGATCATGATTTTATTTAATTCATGTTGGGTAAGAAAAAGCATATTAGAAGATCCTATGATGCAGAATTTTTCTTGGAAGTTAAAAGAAAATCTAATAGATGAATTTTATTGGGCTACTTAAATTTTAATAGGTTTAAAGTTAGTACGTAAAGCTATCTCCTCCTTTCTTAAAATTTAACCTAACAGCCACAAGCCCACAACACAATGGGCGCACGCTGAAAAGGAAGCAAAGGCTTCCACAGGATCTCTTGTGAGCAATATTCATTACCACCTGACAATCTTCTCTCGCTCAACACATACAGCTTCACCTCCACCTCCACCTCCACCAATTCCATTATCTTACTTTATTCCCTTTCTTCATTCACTCACGGACCCACCACTACTTCCATAATATCCAATTAATCCCCATATTCATCTATCATTCATCAATAACCACACGCACCCTCACCATTATTTCTCCACTACTCTTGTCTTCATGGCCGTGGGTAGTTTAGTGATTGGAGAAAGAATGATTTGTATGGCACCTTAAGCTCTTTTGGGAGGCAATTTGGGAGAAACATGGAGGAATCTAGAGTCTAGAAGCTTACACTTGAAGACCATAAGGGAGTATCTTTCCTTTTATCAATTTGTTTCTATTAAGGAAATATTCTATCATTATTAGAATTATTTTATCATTATTATTAGATCAATTAGCATAATTAGCGGGATTGATTGACCATTACGATCCCCTCATTTAGGAGCAATTAATACCTAAGCTCCTCATTTTTTGTATATATATATTGTATCTTCCGGTGAATAGAAAAATACAATTTAGATACTTATGTTACATGGTATCAGAGCGTAGGGTTTTTTGAAATTTTTTTTCTCTGAGTCTCATTGTTCATCTGTGAGCTATAGCGCACTGTCCATCGGGGGCTTGTTTGGGTACTATAGCGCCATTCATCGGACTATTTCAGGCACTGTAGCATTACTGTTTCAGACTATGCACTGTTTATCGGTACTGTTTTTCACTATTCATCGGTACTATTCTGCACTGTTCATCGCAACTATTTCGTACTATAGCTCACACTCTTTGTGTAACCCCATCCGTAATTATATCCGAAATACGCGATCAAAATGAAATAGAGACCAATAATAAACAAAACTATTTTAAGATCACATCTTCACGATAAGGTTTTCACAAATAACTTTCGAAATCTAATTTACCTGGTCTCATATTCAATTTTGAATACAATTACACACGCGGAATATCACATTTATACAAATATCAGAGTGTATAACAATATCGTCCCGGTAAATCCTGGGTTCACATATTTACTAAATATACATAGGGCACAATTGCCCATTACAATTTCCACATAGGGATTATACAAATCTTCTCAAATACATCTACAATTATCGTATCCAAACACATTCCAACCCATATATATCCAAATCTGAATCCAAATATACATAATACTCCCAACTATGATAACCAACTACCAAAATCTATAACTCGAAAGAGTCCTCGTTGACTTTGCCCGCTTGCTCCATCCTCGGTCCACCTACCCTGTCTAAGATGTTGGTAGGGGAGGGTAAAATTCGAGAGAATCTCAGTAGGAAAAAAATACCAATATGCATGTAAGATAAGTGTTTAATGCATGACATGCTTGCAATACATATCTCATGCTCACACAATGACAAATCTGCGTGGTCAATGTTTTAACAACATACTCATAGCCATAGCAAAACTAGAAACAGAGCTACGATCATTCATACATGTTTCACATAATTAAGCAAAGCAATACATGCATCAATACACAAACACAAATATCAAAGCATGCAAGAGAGGTAAGTTCCCTACTCTCTTTCCACGTATGCTCCAGCCCCTTTTACTCACGATCAGAACGAATATCAACCCTATAACCAAAGCAAGGACATAAGGTTATTTTTTATTCCAAATCCTCAACTTCATAACACTTAAAGTTGGTTACCATTCATGACCTTTAGGTGGCTAATCAAAGCCTAAACACATGCCTAAAGGCTTGGGAAACATTTGACCAAAGATCACCTTTTAAAAGTCCAAAATGCTGATTTTTGGGGGTTGGTCGTGGCCAAGAAAATTCTGTTTCTTGGCTGAACTTTCAAAAATCATAACTAATTCCAAAAATATCAAAATGAGGTGATTTCAAAGCCAAATGAAAGCTATTCAAGTCCTCTTCATAGGAAAAATATGGGCTATTACTGTAAATCACCACAAAAATACAGAATCCCCCCAAAATCCACTATTGCCCAAAAACAGTGTTCAATTTCAATCCCAAACTTTGGACAGTCATATCTCCCAGTTCCCAAAATGAAATGGCACAAATTATCTTTCCATTTTGAAGCTTGGGATGTGAAATTTAAGACTGGAAAGTTTCAGAATTTTCTAACATCATTTACCTATTCAAAAAGTCCACACGAACAGACTGCCCAGTAAAGGGTTTCAATAGACAGATTTTCAGTTTTTGCAATTTGGCTTCCAATGATTCCATTTTCACATAAAACATCATTTCCATAGAAATTTTCACAAGGAATCCATTGGAAACACCAAAACATCCAAATTAACATCACATTAACATGTTATACCATAGCCACAAAAGGTCACACAATGTCAAAATACAATGCACCACATTGCAATCCTTTCCAACCAAAGTTCCAAACAAATACCAATGGTCATAAAACATAACAAAAGACCATTTGTAACACACTACACAATGCAATTCCTCCATTTCAAAATCACATAAAATTAGGGTAAAATTCAAAATTCACAAAACTCATCCATAAATCACAAAACTTAGATCAAAATGCTTCAAATGCTTACCTCTTCCTCTTTCCCAAACCAATTCCTTGATTCTTCATCTTTCCACTTTTCCTCAAGCAATCAAACACCTCCAATCAAGAATCTAAAACCATAGTGATGAAGCTCTCATCACTATGAACAACATTAAAGAAGGGTATTTGAGCATTAGAGGACATTATCTCACCTAAACATTGAACTCTTCCTTTCTCTTTCTTCTTTGTGCTTGGCGTCCATGGAGGATGAAGAGAGAGATGAGAGATGATGATGAAGAAGATGAGGCAAGTCATTTTTTGGAGCCAAAAACCGACCTAAAAGGGAGAGGAGAGAGGGAAGAGGTGTTTTGACACTTTGACCAATCCAAGGGCTCACATTGTGCCACTTGTCAAGATCTTATTCCATCAACCGTGAGTTCACATGAGCACACCACATGGAATTCCACCCTTTGATCTATTACACAAATCAATCACAACCATTGATCTTTAGGTTACCAATGAGTTTCCTCTTAGGTAACCGATCAATTAGTCGGTAACTTTACCGTTTTGCCCTTGATTACGGCAATTCACACTGAATCACCACCAAACTCATTTTCTCATTCCTTTTCTCTTTTTTTTCACAATGTGCCCTCCCCTCTATTTTAAGTCAATTTAGAGATTAATCCATAATTGAACTCAAATACAGGGTTTCAGCACTGATCATAACATATTCGAATTACATTTGAATCTCAAATCACATCGGATTCTCCAAAAGGGTTATTTATCACTAACCACATCCACTTTTGAAGTCATTAAGCCTTAATCGCAATTTGGGATCCTGTTAAACTAGGGCTTAGCAGTCCACTAATCTCAAGCTTATTCTCTAGCTTCAAGTCTTAAAATTCAGGGTATTACATTTCTCACTGTTTGGGGGTGTTATTTGGTACTGTTTGGGTGATGTTTGCTCCTATTTTTGCATTGTTCAGGTACCATTCATAGTATTTTATTTAGTGTTCTATTTTGTGCCCACATTTGGAGAATTTATAGTTGGATTGGACTTCTTTATTATTGTTATTTTCTTCTGAATTATATGGCTGACTCTAAGACTCCCGTAATATTACCCATGCCGGCTAAGATTACTTTCTCACAATTGAACTGGACTAATTATAGTGATTAGAGCACCACTGTTAAGATCTATATTATGGGTATTGAGAAAGAAGAACATTTAACTAATGAACCCCTAGTGACAAAGACAAACTGGTTGCTTGGAAAAGGGCTGATGCTAAAATCTTGTTTTAAATTAGAAATTCTATTGAACCCGAATCTTATCTTCAGTGAGTCATTGTACTACAGTTAAGGAAATAATGAGTTATCTGGAATTTATGTTCTCTGGTCAAGGGAGCCTCACTCAGGTTTACGAAGTTTGTAAAGGCTTTTATTACTCTCAGCAGCAGGGTTATCCATTAAAGGACTTCTTTTTGGATTATAAACAGTTGTACGAGGAAATGAAAGTCCCCATGTCACCACAAGCATATCTTGGGACTCGCATTAAAAATCTGGAACTACAGGCCATCATTGGTTTTCTTGAAGCCCTTGATCCATCTTATGAGCCCATCCGCTCTCAAATCCTGTCTAGTCAGGAGCTCCCATCCCTCAAAGATGTGTTCACACACATCCTTCACGCTAATGGTGTGACCCGCCCATCTGTGGATCCCAATACGAGTGCTTTGGCTAGTCAGGGTCCTTTTGACAACATAAATTCTGACTCTAAACAGTGTTCCAGTACCTCAAACATGACTTCTGGTGGTATTATCTGTCATTATTGCAAGGAACCTGGCCATATCAAGAAAAATTTTCAAAAATTGCAGCTTAAACAGCAACATGATCAGCAGCATGGTTCTACTCATGTTGCCCAAATCTCTGATCTGTCTGCCCCTGGTTCGCCATCTGCCGCAGCCTTATCTACATATACTCTGCCCTCTGGTCTTGCTACCACTTCCTCGAAGTAGGTCATTGATTCTGGTGCTACCGACCACATGACAGGTAACTATTGTTTATTTTCGTCGTATGCCCCCTATGCTAACCCATCTTCCATCTTCGTTGCCAATAGTTCCCCCGTCCGTGTAGTTGGATTAGGCATTGTTAACCCCACCCCCTCTATTTTGTTATCTCTGTTCTTGATATTCCCAATCTTACCTTTAATCTTCTATCTACTAGTAAATTGACTCATCATTTGAACTGCTTCATCTCACTATTTCCTAACCATTGTTTGATCCAGGATCTATCGATGAAGCGTATGATTGGTAGAGGTTATGAATCTGGTAGACACTATATTTTGGATGATTAGGTGTCGTGTTCTATGCATGTTCTGGTGGGTCATCTCCCTTTAAAGTTCATTGTCGTCTTGGTCATGTGTCAATTTTGTCGCTCAAGAGGTTATATCCTCAGTTTTCTTCTGTATTTGCTTTGGATTATGAGTCGTGTTAGTTTACCAAACACCATCGTATTCATTTGGCACCTCGAGTCAATAAACGGGCTGTGTCCCCCTTTGAGTTAGTACATTCTGATATTTGGAGTCCTTGTTCAGTTTTATCTCAGACTAGTTATCGTTATTTTTTCACTTTATTGATGTTTTTCCCGAACAACTTGCCTTTATTTAATGAAACAATGCTCTGAATTGTTTACTCATTTTCAAAACTTTTGTGCTGAAATTCAAACTCAGTTCAATACTCCTGTCAAAATCCTTCTAACTGATAATACGAAAGAATATTTTTCTGCCCCTTTTATTAATTACATGCATAACCATATTATTCTTCACCAATCCTCTTGTGTTGATACCCCTGCTCAAAATGGTGTTGCTGAAAGAAAGAATCGCTACCTTTTAGAAACTGCTCGAGCTCTTATGTTTCATTCAAGTGTTCCTACAACGTTTTAGGCTGACGTTGTATCTACTGCATTTTTCTTATCATTCGCATGCCTTTGGCTATTCTTAGTGGTGGCATTCCCTATTCTGTTTTGTTCCCCACCACTAAGCTCTTCCCTGTTGATCCGAAAATCTTTGGTTGCGTTTATTTTGTTCGTGATGTTTGCATCGTTATTTTGTGTCCATTGATGTCACCTTCCATGAGTCTTCTTCTTTCTTCAAGTCTTCAGTCATATCAGTATCTCCCTTTATCATTGATATGACAGATGATTTCTTGGTTTATCGTGTCCCACCAGTTCAGGCTGCTATTCCAGTTCCTAATATCATCACAGAGACTGATCCATCCAATTCTACACCTCTATCAGTAGATGCTTCATCATCGGATTCTATTATTGTGACTCCAAACCTTCCCACTCATGCCCTTGATACAATTGTGCCTGATTCTGCCATTGACACATCCAATAACCTCCTTATTGCCCTCAGCAAAGGTATCCACCCCTATTGTCCTCCTAAACGCTATGCTGACTACACGTATCCTATATCAAACTTTGTGTCTTACCAATAATTGTCCCATGTTTCCTCTTCCCTTGTAGCCACCCTTAAGTCCATCACCACCCCTACCACCTTTCACCAAGCCTTAGCTCATTCTAGTTGGCGTACTGAGATGGAAGAAGAAATGATGGCCCTTGAAAAGGCTGGTACCTGGACTCTTATTGATGTGCCTTTTGGGAAGAAGGCCATTGGGTGTAAATGGGTGTTTGTGGTTAAGACTATGGCTGATGGTTTCTTGGAATGGCTAAAAGCTCAGCTTGTTGCTAAAGGGTTTGCTCAAACTTATGGCATTGATTACTTTAAGACTTTCTCCCCTGTCGCTAAGCTCACTTCCTTCCATCTTCTTGTCTCTCTAGCTACCACCTATCGTTAGGATTTACATCAGTTAGATGTTAAGAATGCCTTTTTGAATAGTAACCTTCTTGAGGAAGTTTATATGGAGCAACCTCCTAGTTTTGTTGCTCAGGGAGAATATGGGAAAGTGTGTTATCTCATAAATTCATTGTACTGTCTGAAACAGAGTCCACATGCTTGGTTTGATAGATTTTATAACGTGGTTCAGAAGTTCAGATTGAGCCAAAGTAAGAGTGATCATTCTGTGTTCTATCAGAAGATCGATGGAGGTATGATTCTTCTGGTTGTATATGTTGACGACATTGTGATTACAGGGAGTAACACTTCTGAAATTTTCGAGCTTAAAGTCTTTCTCAACCTCCACTTCTAGACGAAAGACTTAGGTTCATTGAAGTATTTTCTGGGTATTGAAGTTATGAGAAATAAGAAAGGCATTCTATTGACTCAGAGGAAGTATGTTCTTGACCTCCTAAAGGAAACTAGGAAGCTTGGAGCTGCACCAAGTAGCCTTCCCATGATTTCAAATCCATACCTGGACTTGAATGATTATATGTTTGATAAACTTCCTGATGACTTGAAAAAGAAGATTAAACCAGAGAAACTGAAGCCATTTGCATATCTTGAGAGATATAGAAGATTGGTTGGAAAGATGAATTATCTGATAGTGACTCATCCGGATATAACCTTCTCGATTAGTGTACTTAGTCAATTCATGGCATCTCTGACAGTGGCACAGTGGGAAGCCTTAGAACATATCTTGTACTATCTGAAAGGCTCCCCAGGTCGGGGCATTCTCTATTTAGATTTTGGACACACTAAAGTTGAGTGTTTCTATGATGCGGATCATGCAGGATCTAAGGCCACGAGACAATCCACTACAGGTTACTGTGTGTTTGTTGGTGGCAACCTGATATCTTGGAGGAGTAAGAAACAAGGGGATGCATCTAAATCAATCGCAGAGGCAGAATATAGAGCTATGTCACAATTCGTACAAGAAGTTGTATGGGTACTTCAGCTCATGAAGGAAATTGGCATTGTCACAACACTACTTGCGAAGCTTTATGTGACAATAAAGCAACGCTTCATATAGCATCGAATTCTGTGTTCCATGAGAAGAAGAAGCACATTGAGATCGATTGTCACTTTATTCGGGACAAGATCAAAGAAAATGTTGTATGTATAACACATGTGCGATTGGATGACCAGTTAGCAGACCTTCTGACAAAAAGCATTGATTAGGATACGGGTTGAGTATCTTTTAACAAGTCGGGCATGATTAACATATATGCTCCAACTTGAGGGGGAGTGTAAGGAAATATTCTATCATTATTAGAATTATTATATCATTATTATTAGATCAATTAGCATAATTAGTAGGATTGATTGATCGTTACGATCCCCTCATTTAGGAGCAATTAATACCTAGGCTCCTTATTTTTTTATATATATATTGTATCTTCCTGTTAATAAAAAAATACAATTTAGATACTTATGATACAGTTTCAAGATTTGATATTGTTTAGTTTTAGATAATTTTGAGTTGTTTTATTGAGAACAATCTAGTTTTAGATTGTAGACACTTTAATTTGGATTAAATTGATATTTTGAATTTGATTTGTGTTTCAATTATTGTTGGGATTTTTGTTTGCAAACACTTTCATTTTCAATTAGATTATTAATTGAGTTTTCATTATTATTTTAATTGTCAATTTGGGTTTAACCTCTTGATTGCTTAATTTGGTTGTTTAATTGTCTAGTTGTTTAATTAGGCAATTGTGAACATGATTCCCAAAATTATCTTAAAACTGTTTTGATTACTTTTAATGGGTTTAATTAAACTAGCGCTTATTCCAATATAAGTTTTCTAGTTGATTGGGTGTTTGAACTTAAGAGTTTTCCAGTTTTAATTAGTTGATTAATTTTGTTAATTCCAATCTATCATCAATCTCCCTTTAATCTAATAAATTGATATGGGCTAAGAAAGCTAACTCCATGTGAATTCTAAATTGTCCCCTTTATTATCATAACTGAACTAAATCTTTGTTGTTTGTCTTGTTTTTCATTAATCTCTTTTTCTTAGGATTTTAATTCCTTTTTCATAAAAAAAACACCAAAAATTGCATTCAAATTCATCTAGATTAATTTCATTCTCATGTCGGTTTTAGAGTCATTCTCATCTTGCATTTAGTTAGTTTAATATTGCATTTAGATAGGTAATAGTGTCTTGCATTCTAGGTTAGGTCTATTCCATTACATCTTTCATCACTTAAAAAATCAATCCTAAAGAAAACTCACAGCTTGCTCCTTAGAAAAATGACCTACGTTGACCTTAAACCACATAATCAATTGAGACCTAGTTTAATTTATTGCTTTAGCAATAAGAGCGACATCAATTGTCAAGGCAAATAATCTCATACAAGGCAAGTTACATGGTCTTTTGCAGAATCAACATAATAATACAAACAGACAAGTACAATCATATGAAAGGAAAAGAGTTACTACCTCTTGCGCTTTCTTTTGATTTACCTTTTACCTTCTTATTTCCTTGATTATTCCTTGGTAGGCATGGGCATATATCAAATCCTATCATATATGTATAAGTAAGGGCATATTAATACTTATATCATTCACAATTTATAACTTAACTAACTATTCTTAGAATCCCAACTTAAATCAAATTCTAGCCTTAATTTTTCAATGAATTTTGAAAAATCATAACTTAATCAAGGAAACTCCAAATGAAATGGTTCAAATATCTACTTAAAGCTCTTTCAATCCTCTACAAATGAAAAATAATATTTAGCATCAAATCATGGACATAATTTCATAATTCTATGGGACAATGACAGTTAGATTACAAGGTACAGAAAAAATATCAAAAAACTCCCTTTGAAAATTCAATGGTCAGAAAAGTCCCTAAAGACTTTAGAGACTTTTCTGACAAGAATTCTCAATATGCAATTACAAAAATAACCCCCATAGAATTTAAACTTTCGAGCGTCCAATTTCAAAACAAAAAACAAATCCACGGTTTAAAAGCTTGCCATTCTCATGCTCTACTTCTCGGTCCATGGTGCACTGCTTCTGCGTCTCACATCGCTGCCATTCGACTCGCCATCGGTGGCTCCTCCAATCCCTAAGGGTCCATCATAGTCCGCCAGCCAAGCATCCGCCATTCCTCGACAGTGCCAGCGTCGACCAGTCTTCCCATAGCAAAGAATCTGATGTCCCCCCAATCCATAAGTTGTGTCCCTCCTCCCAATACCCATCATCAGTCCATTGCTCTTCTGAAACCGCACGATTAGTCATCCGCACGCCTTGAATGTGGTTTTTTTATTTTTTTATGAAATGGCACCTTTAATCTCTTGGGTTGCCACTAGTTTGGGATTGGGTCAAATCATTTATTCTTGAAATTTACTTGGGGAAATACATTGGTTAAGGAAGGTGGCTTTCTGTTCCAATTTTTTCTTTGTCTATGTGTCATGCTCTATAATGGCTGAATCAGTGTTGTTGTTTTAGGGGGCATAGATGTAAGTCTGAGTAACGTTGAAGGCCAGGGAATCTTTTATAATGTGGTTTGCTGATAATGTGCTCCTCTAGCATTGGGTTTCAGGTCAAAATCAATGGGTATGAGGCTGATAATGTGCTCCTCTAGAATTGCTGCATTTTGGAAGTATGTTAATGTTGATAATTGATGTTCTATTAATGCCGCTGCTTGTGTTGCTTATTACTGTTTTTTAGTGGTTCTAGCAAAAGAATGGTTAGTATAAGAAGTTAATTTGGCGTTAGGTACAGCGTAAACCAATATACAAATTTGTACTTGTCAGTATAAAATAGTTAGCAATTGTTGATATGGAAAAATGTATGTTGTGTGTGATGAGTTCCAGAAGAAAGTTTTCTTCATGGCCTTTGTTTTGAAGCATGTGAAGTAAGCCCTTGTGCTTCATTGTTGATATATATGAATTAGTGATTGATATATGTATTGTGTAGATGACTCTGTTCTCGGTATTGCTGATATGGAAATGCAATTAACTTCATAAATTACTCGTTCGTTATAAGCAAATGATTGGTTAATGTCTTATGTTTTTTGTGGTGGGTGATTAAATTAGTAAGTACGATTAAGGTTAAGCAGAAAATGCCAAAGAACAAAGAAAGGAAAGATGGAGAGGGAGAGAGGGTAACAAAAGTGTCAGGGTATATATTGTTCACACAAGACTATTTTAAGAACAAGAAGGAGAGTACAAGTGTTTAAAAGTGGAGGCACAGTCGATGAAAGAAGCTTGGGACGCATTGAAAGATGAGGAGAAGGAGGCATATAGGGTAAGGGTGAAGAATTTAAGGAGTGAGGCAAAAGGGACAAAATATGTGGTTCCATTCTTGACTCGCTATGCTCCTAATCAGTTTATGAAAGTGTGCAAAAGTGTGAAGAATAGAGAAGATAAGATGGATCGGCTAAAGAAAGTTGGATTTGACAAGTTAGTTAACATATGCTGCTCACAAATCCCCCGAGATTTATGTGGTCAGTTTATGTCTGTATTTGACCCTCCAACTAACAATGTTTTAATTCGAGGGAGGTCACTGAACATCCTCTGGGAAGATGTACAATAATTGATGGGCTTACCGTGTGAGGGGGGACATCGAGGAAAAAGTCAATAACGAAGAAGAAGTTTTGAACAATTGAAGACGTTGTACGGGACAGTGTCATACAAGACGATCGGAAAATGGCTAATTGAGAGAGAGGAGGATCCCGAATTTGAATTTCTCTTTGTTATGTATACGTTGGGAACTCTCTTGTGTCCCGGAGCAGGTATTAAAGTGAGTGATAGAGTGTTGAAGGTGATGGCGGCAACAAAAGGAGCTCTTAAGGAGTACGATTGGTTGAGTTTTGTGTTGAATGAACTATCAAATTCACTTGCCCAATACAAGAAAAAAGTCATGAAAGGGAAAGATGCAGGCAGAATCAATGTAGGCGGATGTATATATTTTCTAATGGTAAGTGCAAGTTTTATCTATGTAACCTTTGTTGGCTTTGTTTAATTAGTTGTAAATTGCTGCATTATATGTTGAAATCTGCTATTGGTAAGTTGTTATTTAATTTTTATACAGTGTTTTGCTTGCAACATTTTCCCCTGGGCCAACTACACACCTCTACAAGTGACATTGTGATTGCACATTGGAATTACAACAATGTCAAGAGTAGAGTGCAAATAGAGAAGGAAAGCAACCAAGGGTTGCTACATTCTGGGAGTAATGTAGTTGGATCTCTCTCTTCTGAATTGCATCAACAAACTATGCTAACACACCCGGTAAGATGTGAAATTTGATGTCAGCCCCACATTCAGTCCAAAGTATTGAATTATTTTTTGTCAAGTCTTATTTGCAAGAAATCAAGAGAACATATGATCGAATTATGTTAAGGGTCATGTCAATGGTGCAAGAGGAACTCGTTTCCCTTTAGGTGAGGCTGTTAGGCAAGGGAAACATCGATGAAGGGGATGAGAAGGTGGAAGACATAAAATCTTCGTCAAAAAGTGAAGATGAAGAACCTGTATTACCAAGTGAAGATGAGGGGGTGACACAAGAAAAGGAGAAGATGAAGTGTAGTCTATAAATGAAGTAGAAGGGTCAGAGGAAGAACTAGGAGGTGTATATGCTATAGGAGATAAAGAGGAAGTGGAATCGAAAGGAAAGTAAAAGGCACAATTGAGGAAATCTATAAGGGTTAAGAAACCTACTATTGCCTCTCCCTGGGTGACAACAATGGGTAAGAAAAGAAGAAAAGATGACAACGATAAGGAAGGTTTATATCAAATGTGCACCACATGATCTAATTCAACAGAGGATGAGCAGGAGTAAGTAATTACACTTCTTCAATCTCAATTGAGTTGAATCACGAAAACTGACTTTGTGCGCTTGTTTCTCTATTAGGGAGTTTGTGGATATGTATGATTATTTCTTGACACGCGGTGAACTATATTGTCTTCATTCAAGGGGGTGGATTAGTAACAGGGTACGTTATTTGTACAATAAATTCATACTATGTTAATTGAATTCTTTGAATTACTTACCCTTTCTGTAATGGTGTATAGTTTATGTCCATGGTTGTGAGGACGTTGGTAGGGGATCAAGTACACAAGAGCAACCGGGTGACTAGACACATATTTTCTATAGAAATAATGCAAAAAATGGCAGCAGATCCAAAGAACTGGTCATTGGAATCGCATGCAGCGGAGATCATGCGTAAACATATTGGATACAACATTGGCGATTGTGTTTGATTTTTGCTCCTACACTGTGCCTGGATCATTGGTTCTGTTACGTTTTGGAGACGAAGACAATGCGCTTCTATGTGCTTGACTCATTAGTTGACCAATTAACATATGCAAGGGCATAAAAGGTAGAAGAAGATACACGTTCAGTGGCTGACCATCCAAAAAAACCTAAGAGATTGAGCAAAAAGCAAAAATAATATTTTTGAGCCAAAGAACGGCTAGCACTGTAGTGTGTAAGTGTTTCTTTCTGAAGTGGTTTTTGTTCAGTCGTCATAGTTGTTTTGTGACATAACACAATTTTTGTACAACTTCCAGAAAGATTGCATCGTTAACATACATCGTCGAGTTAAACCCAAAATATATGACAAAGGACAAGAAATAGAAAAGGAAGTTAATTGGCCAAAAGTGCATGTCCAGGCTGATACGTTAGTATTGCTTTTTTTTCTCCTACGCTCTGAACTTTATTTTTTTAACCATTCCGTTGTTATAACATTGGAACTGAGTATGTGGCAATTTGTTTTACAGCGATTCATGTGGTGTTCATGTTCTGTCATGGTTACATAGCTGTGATGGCTCTACATATGACAAAGAGGGGTACACCATGCCTAAGCTTGTTGATTATCAGATTCGGCAGATAAAGGTGGATTGTTTATGGTGGCTAGTAACACATGAGCAGAACATACAAGCTCAAAAGGTGTTATCCCTTCTCACTGGAAGTCAATAAATGAAGAGGAAGAAAGACGTGTAGCATTTGACATATTCTTTTCTGGCTCTGTCTAGTTGTAGTGTACTTGTGTTGATATTTAATAGGAAGGCCTTCTTGCAGCAAAAGGCACTACTGTATAGTTAGTTTACAATATCATGAGTTATTTTGGCAACATAATCAGTTAGTTTGACAACATGTATATATGGAATGATTTACTTGCAAGATTGCCAATTGTGGACATTGACAACACATTATGTGTGCTTGTGCAACATGTTTTTTAGTCGTTTAATCAAGTTGTTTCACAGGTGAAGGGGCCAACGTATTTAGACAACAAGGTAACCAAACTAGTTTTTTTTACAAGTGGATATGCATGTTTTCACAATAGTTGATGTCATTTCAACAATTGTTTGATTATGAATGTTAACCAACACGAACGTTGATTTTACAACTTCTTGAGCTAATTTGCCAACTTATACAGTTAATTTTACAACTTATTTTTGTTACTTTTACAACGTGTAGAAAAATACGTGCTTGTACAATATTTACAACTTATTCAACTACTTCTACAACACGAAAAGTTACTTTTACAAGTCTTAAAATTATGTTTACAACTATGTTCATCTGATGTGTACAACTCTCAAAATCTCAAATAGCGTTTACAACATATTCAGTTACGTTTACAACATGTATAGTTAGTTTTACAAGTCTTTAAGTTATGTTTACAACTAGTTTTAGCTGTAGCACCAGGGCAATAACTTGCGCAAGAAGCTACAATATACACACCACATTTCTGGCACTTCAGTAATTTTATACAACATGGTATGTTGTATTTACAACATTATCAGGCATATTAACAACACCTTCAGTTATGTTTACAACGTGTAAAAAAATGAGCGCTTATGCAATATTTACAACTTATTCAGCTACTTTAACAACACAGAAAGTTACTTTTACAAGTCTTTAAGTTATGTTTACAACTATGTTCATTTGATATTTACAACTCTCAAAATCTCAAATAGCATTTACAACATATTCAGTTACGTTTACAACATGTGTAGTTAGTTTTATAAGTCTTTAAGTTATGTTTACAACTATTTTCAGCTGTAGTACCAAGGCAATAGCTTGCATAAGAATCTACAACATATACACCACATTTTTGGCACTTCTATCATTGTTTACAACATGTTATGCTGTATTTACAACATTATCAGGCATATTAACAACTCATTAAATTATGTTTACAATGTGAAAAAAAAACAGCAGAGGCTTGTGTAATGTTTACAACTTATGCAGCTACTTTTACAACACGAAAAGTTATTTTTACAAGTCCTTAAGTTATGTTTACAACTATTTTCAGTTGTAGTACCAGGGCAATAGCTTGTGCAAGAAGCTACAACATATACACCACATTTTTGGCACTTCAGTAATTTTTTACAACATGGTATGTTGTATTTACAATATTTTCAGGCATATTAACAACTCCTTTAGTTATGTTTAAATTTTGATAGTCTCACAGAGCATTACCATTAGTTGAACCCAGTAATGCCTCAATGTGCATAAAAATCCTCAGTCCGCACTTGCAACATCATAAGGCCTTATTCACAACCCATTATGTATGTTTTCACAACAAAAATATGCTGTTTTCACAAGGTCATTGGCCAACCCTCTGATAGATGTACAATTTCATGTGCCCCCTATCACAACAACATAGCATAAATTTAAACAACATCTTGTACCCATTTGTTGCAACATAATACATGTACTGTCACAACTGAATAGCTTATCATTTCCATATAGACTAAGACAATACAATATTAAGTACTATGAGTAAGTACCTTTTTTCACTTACTTATTCCACTTAATATGATATGCTATTTACATAGATATATCAAGTTAGGGATGCATTCAACAAGCAAAAGGGGTCAGCGAATGCGACTAGTTCATGGTCTATATATACATAGCAAAAAAGTTACTATCAAAAGCATATACATTCATGTACTCCTTGTTTTTAGGTTGGATTTGGATTTTTACAAGTTTTGACTATGTGCCCAGCCTCATTGCATCTCCCACAAAGATACATCTTGTTTTGAAACTGAGATTCTCTTCTTCTTTTTTTTCAGTCTCCCTAGCGGCCTTGAAGTTATTGGAGGGTCTAAGAATGTCTGTGTCAGCATTGGATTATCGTCGGAGATTCAGCCCGTGGACAATCATGAGTTGCGACTTGCCTTATGGAACTTTCATATATTTTTCCATATGCTTCCAATTTGAACCAGTCATCTACAAATGTGTACACATTACTACTAAATACCTTAATAACTGCACATGCATGGGTGCAAGGTACTCCACTTATTTTCCATGCTAGACATGTGCATTTTCTTTTACCAAGATTTACATTCACATAAATGATGGCATCTCCACATCTACTTCGAACCAAGAACTAATTGTCTCCATAATATGTTGCTTCCATATTTTCAGCATGTTTAACTTGTTGTAGCAATTTTCCTTCAATATTGGGTCCCACTCCATTTTTCCAACTGTCCATTGCCATCTTGCTTGCAAGCAATTTTCGTGCCAATTTCTCTCGATGTTCATGAATTAAAACTGACACGGTATGCTTCCTTTCTGTCAGCATCCATGTATTAAATGACTCCGCAAGATTACTGGTTATGTTATCTCACCTTTTGAAAGAAAACTTGCTTAGAGCCCATTTGTCAACATCCCCATGATTCTCCATCCAATCTGCCAATTGTGGATTGAACAATTTTAATTTACCCATTGCACTAGTGAAGTCTTCATCCAATCTTGCATATGCAATTGCATTAAGAAGGAGTGCATTCTCCTTACTATTCCCTGATGTTCGATTCCAACCTCTATTGATTCAAGGAACTCAGCACTATAATTTTCCTTCAAATAGCGGTAGCAAAAACCATGTCTCTCACTACTAAATATTTCTTTTACAGCACCAATAATTGCATTATTGTGATCTAAGACAATTGTTATCAACATTGAGCCTATTATGTCTTTCACGTTGGATAGAAACCAAGACCATTCATCATATGTCTCACCGCTAACAATTGCATATGCTAGGGGATACCTCTGGTTGTCTGCATCGTATGTACAAGCTAATAACATTGTTCCCTTATAAAGGCCACTTAAATGACAACCATCTATATAAAGTATGAGTCGACAATCCCCTAAAAAACCCTTTAACAGAACAACCATAAGCAATAAATACCCTATGAAATCTATTGCTAGATGAGCCTTCCCATTTTGCAACTGTGTCTGGATCACTCTCGATTAGTCTGTCATATATCCAAGGAATTACCATGTAAGAGTCTTCTACTCGACCATATAATTCCCTTAACGCTCTTTCTTTTGCCCTATATGTTAACGGTAGTTCAGCCGCACCCCATACTCTCTATGCATGTTTGATCAAATTACATTTGCAGTCTTGTCAATATTGCACCTCAAACCATCCATTACGACTGATAATGTCAAGCTCGACCTGTGTAGATGCCAAACTATTAGGCTATCTTATGCTTGGTGAATGTGTTCACTTTTGAGTATTCTAATGGTTATAAACTCTATATCTTGATGTTCTCTTGATGAATATGCACCCATATACCAAGGACAACCATCAATCTTGCACTTCACAATTATGTTGTGTTGATTGTTCTTGACAAATTGGTATGAAAAATTGTGTGCAATGCTATATTTGTATAACGTTTGATGAAGGCTCACAGTATTCGAAAAAATCTATCCTACTCCAATAATAAAATCCTTCCATTTTCCATGATTCATTTATGGTATGGGTGTTGGCACCATTTACGTAGCACATGTCAATGATGGGATCACTTGACTTTCATTTAACAAACCATGTGGGGATGTACACATTCCTCCTTCACCTCTAAACAAATGATCAATCCTGCAAGAAATTACAAGTTTGAGTGCTCTTGCACATACTAACATTAGAAAAAATTACTTTTCTTAGGACAACTAAACTTACACTTCTTGCTCTTCTATTTGACCATTCATTGCTGGTTCTATACTGTCATTATCACCATCCTCTTCAATATATATGTGACCATATTATTCATTAAATTTTATTAAATGATCCAGCCCTTCATCATCTACAAGATCCACAAATATTGATGTATCAAGGGTAACTTTGAACTTCATTTGGATTTTATTCCTTTCTTTTCCCGTTATGGATAATTTGATTATTCGCAACTCCTCATATGTTGTGCCTTCCTTTACGCATCTTGTTCTTACTAAACCACCAACATATTGCATTTCATCTTCTCTACCATTTAAAAACTTCCCCCACATGAAAGAAACAAAATAGATTCTTCCCCGAACAACTTCCTATCTTTCATGAGAATCTGCAACACAAACTTTGTATTAACAACTTCATATGCACATATTAACAACATGTTTTTTTCCTAGATATGTGCATTTTCTAATAACACAAAACACACTAACATTCAATCAGACCCACTTCAAACCAGACCAAACCCCAAACCTCTATTTACTTCCCCAAAAACAGAGCATTCCTTACATTACATTACCTCAAAACAGAGCATATGTTCAGTATTAACAACTATAACTTCTATATTAACAACTACATATGCATAAATTTACAACACTTTTTGGTGTTCATTTCAGCATTTTCACAGCAAAGAATACCCATTACATTCACCATTCTTACTTTAAACACAGCAACTCCTTGTTACCATGCCACAAAAACAGAGCACTCTAACATAAACACAACCTACCCAAGGTGAAACCCCAACTTTAATTATCAAGAACATATGTGTACCAAATTCTTAGCATTTCTTGTCTACCACTTACTACTTACTCCATTTTTCAGCCCAAAATCCAACCTTTGCCCAACCCCTCATTCTCAATCTAACCAACTTTCACACAGAAAAAGAAATTTCCAGTTCGCTTCTGTACCTTGCTACCCGTATATGGACGATAAAGAAGAAGACGTTCCCAACCCCATTAACAGCACATTGTATCCCTTCAAGGTTGCACCTCCTACGCCCTTCATCCGTGCATTTTTCTCTTTCTCCTTAATGGCTTAATCACAAAAACGTGCTTCCCTCCTCCCCTCTGTGCGTTGTCTTTATTTATTTCAGTGGGGGTTATTTTTGTAAATTGACTTTGGGAATTCATGTCAGACCTAGCTGTCAATTTCCCTAATTCTATTGTGAATGTTCACTGTTCATTTGGTAAAACAGGAGTCTTTTCTAGTTTTCCTGCCTCAACTTTAAAACTTCATAGTTTTTAATGTATACATCTAATTAATGTGTTCTGTAACAAACATATTAAGCTTGGTAGGTGCATTAAATACTTACCAAATAATTTATTTTTGAGGCTTTTTAATTTTTAGATAACATTCCTAGCTTCAATTACACCTAATAAATGTTTAGTAATAGCCTGCTAAGCTAAACAAATGTGAGTTTTGATTTACAAAAATCAAATTTCTAAGTCATGTTACTCACAAGATAGGGTCTCAGTAATTCAAGAAAAATAGTTAGAGGTTATTGTTTGGCCTTAAAATTTTAGGAAAATTGCTTTATGGCTTAAAGAATCTAATTAAGGAAGAAATCTTTTATAATGCAACAAGGAAAATTTTCTAGAAATTATTTAGTTTTTCAATATATTAAAAAAAAGGACCAAACTGAAAACAAAAAGTTATTGAAGGGCATAATAGTCTTTTTCTTCGCAACCCTTCCCTTTTCTCTGCTAAATCGTGTTCCCTTCCTCACACTCTCTCATTTTTGACCAGAGCATCCAGTTACAGAGCAAGAGAGAAGGACCAGAGAAGACCATCAATAGAAGGGGGAGAAGGAGGGGAAAAGGTCAATCGCGGCATGCAATTCCAGAATATAAGTGAGGTAGGATATTCAATTCCAATTCAACCATGTACCTTCAAACTCCACCTCCAAAAAAAACTTTACATAACAAAACATCATGCATAGTTTCAAGCTCCTTTAATCCATAACATCCCCCCCCCCCCACAACAAAATCTCCTTAGATATTGAGCTTTTTCCACCTTAAGAGCTGTCTGGTATAAGGGATTTGTAGGGAGGAGAGGGGAGAGAAATTTTTATGAGTTGCATTAAAATATTGTAAAATGGGTTTGTGGAATTTTAATGAAGAAAAAATGTAAGATAACAAAAATAAGAAAAATTAGTTAAAGTTAAGATTTTTTAATATCCAACTCATTTCCCTTGTACAATTTAACCCCACTTTATTACCGACTCATTTCCCACTCATTACTGGCTCTAAATTTAACCCCACTTCTACAATTTTTTTTAAATCCAACTCACAAAAATTTTTCTCCCCTCCACTCTAAGTACCTTGTACCCAACTTACCACATGGATGAGATCTCTCCTTCCCTCCTTATTTCCCCAAATGAGATCACAATGCAATTTCTTAAGGATTAAGAGGCAATTTAAATTTTAATTTGCTTCGGAAGTTTTTAGGGGGGCAATTTTGCCCTTATTGTTGTCCCAGTTATTAATTTTGATCGTTAATTGATCAAATATGCTAAGCTAGCAGTCCACATGTTGTCTACGCCATTTTTGTTAAGGTGTAAATTTGCGTCGGAAGTCCATATGTCATATGCTTCATCTTTTTTCAAAGTTAGATTCTTCTGGAGCAAATTTGTACTTTAACAAAAATGTTGTGGATGACATATGGACTGCCAGCTCAGTATATTTGAACAACTAACAGTCAAAATTAACTAAAATAACAGTAAGGCAAAATTGCTCCATTTTTAAGATTTTCAGGATAAAATTGCCCTTTGGTGAAAACTTTCAAGACAAAAATACCCTTTAACCATTTCTTAATCATGTGACTACTAGTGGAATTCGTGTGTGTTCTTTTACCTTCAAAACCATGGTTTCAGAAGACTTTTTGGTAAATCGAGACAAAACTCCTCTCACATACTTACCTCATAAACTGTAAAAGCTATTCTCCAAAAGCTAATCAGAACACACGAAAAATCACTTTTAAGACCAGTTAAAAATGACATTTTAGACCAGTTTTGGATCCGGTCTTGATACAGCCAGTCTTAAATGTCTGCTATTTTTTAGACGGGTTAACAAAACTAGTCTTAAAAATCACTTTTTTAGACCAGTTGCTCGAAAACCAGGTCTAAAAAAATCCAAACTTTTTAGACCGGTTGCTCGAAAACCAGGTCTAAAAAATTTTTTCTCAAGACTTTTAAGACCGGTTATTAAAATAACCGGTCTTAAAAGTGATATATTTTTTTTAAAAAAAATAAATAGGGCCTTTTTTTTTTTAGTCAAACGTATAAATAAGTAGAAGGGATTACAGTGAAAAATCGATTGCAAATACTTCCAAGCAAATTACCACCATCAGATTTCACAAAAACACCTTCCCTGTGAATCCCGCTGCTAAAATTTCTGAAAACCTGAATTCCTTTATTGTTCACATCAAACAACGTAAAAAGATAATGAACATTTCTTGTAACAAAATTCAGGCACACCAATAAGTTTAACTTTGTATTCATATTCAGTTTCTTAGTTGAAACTATGAAACTATTTTGGCACAACCATAAGGAAGAAGAAAACCAGAGACGAAATTAAAAAAAGCAAATAGAGCAATTTCACAAATAGGATCCCCCAGAGATCGACCACACACTCAACTCGGTATATATTAGTATCTATACCATTTACACCTACAATAAAACCCTTAAAAAACAAAACAAAAATCCAAATAGGATCTCTCTTCTCTTCGTGAACCTTGTTCCTCTGGTAAAGAAAGCAAACAAGGAATTGTTTTAAATGAGACGCTTCGCTCTGCACCTTCTTCTTCCTCTTTCATCTATTGCCACCTTGCAGTAGATACTCAAAAATTAGTTTACAAATTAATTAAGCATTTAAAAGGAAAGTTTATTCAAACCTTATAACATCATTTGCATCTTCTTCACGCATCTCTGGGTCAAAGCAAAGGAGCAAGCAGCTCATGGCAGCAAAGAAGTGAGGCTGCCAAAGTAGGTTGCCATGAAGGATGGATGTCACGGGGAAAGAGAAAATTCGCGACAAAGGAGATCAGAGCAAGAAAGGTTGTGGCAGTGACAAACTCATTTAGTGCAAGGGTGAGAGCACCACAGCAACAAACATGAGAATGAGATCGAGTGAAGATGACCAAGCTCATAGAGTAATCGCACCAAAAAGAGAGGTTTCAGATTTAGAGAGCGAAATTTAGGTGCAACAAAGAGGAGATTCAAAAATTTAGGATCAATTTTTTAGACTGGGTATATATAAAACCAGTCTTAAAAGGGTGGAAAAAAATAATTTTTAAGTTTTTCATATTTAAGACCGGTTTTTATTAAAACAGGTCTTAAATATTTGATATTTAAGACCGGTTATTATTAATAACCGGTCTTAAAAGTTGAAAATTTTTAATTTTTTAAATATTTTGATATTTTTAGACCAGTTTTATTTATAACCGGTCTAAATAATTTTTTTAAGACCGGTTTTATGAGAACCGATCTTAGAAGTTCTATATAATTACAAAATTGCCACCGGTCAAATTTTGTAGACCTTATCCATTATAACCGGTCTAAATATGACAGTCTAAAAAAGAAATGTTATACTATTGGACATACCACTTTAGAAATATCTTAATGAGCTTACTCCAACAAAAAATGTTAGTGAGGCATATGAAATATTGGGATTTGTTGTGTCGCATACTGTGCCAACATTAACCATCAAAACAGAGTTTAACTGGGAAAATTAAAATGGGCTAGCATAGAAAAAATATGACTTCTAATTGAAAGATCTTAGTTCGCAAGTACTCTAGTTAATATGTAAGATTTGAATTCGATCCTTTAAAAAATATTTTTTCGATCTTTCAATCCCAACTAGTGTTAACCCCCATGCGTTGCACGAGAATGTGAATTCTGATTAATAGTATATTGTAGGATTAATTTTTTATGACTATAATGCATTTATTTGTACATTTATAAAACTAAATTTTCAATTCAAAAATGTATAAAGGTGATTATAATCATGCTTATATATCACATTTTGAGGGAACACTTTTTTGGAGAATTTATTATGCTTGATGTGTCAACAGAGTGTCAATAAATTTATAAATGGAAGGCTATGTGAGGGACAAAATTTGATAAAGCAAAGGTAAAATGCCTACAATTTCGGTTTTTTACTAAATATATCACCAAAAGAATCTTTCAACAAAAATATGAATCTTACATGATATTTTGAAAAATTTCTCTATAAACCACATTGGTTGTCATGTTGGTGGGTTTCTTGTCTGAATCAAGTATTAAAATCTTGATGCCGCCCATTGATTTAACCCTTGACAAAGCAACATATAACTGACCATGTGTGAAGACAGGCCTGGGTAAATATAATCCGACATTTGCCATTGATTGTCCTTGACTCTTATTTATTGTCATAGCAAACAATAGTATGATGGGAAATTGCCTACGCATCAATGTGAATGGGAGTTTAGACTTCGATTGATTCATATCCATATGATGAATTAGAACCTCTTGACCTATACTTGTACCATTGAGCGCGATTGCTTTAATAAAGTGTTTCCCCAGAAATGTGACCTTCAACCCGGTTCCATTGCAGAGTCCTGCAGCTTGATCTATATTTTGTACGAGCATTATCGGAACGCCAACTTTTAATGCAAGCCTATGTGGAGGTAAGCCAGAGCATTTTATTGTGTTCAAGAATTCTGTAGTGTACAACTCTTGAAATGATGCATAGCCTCGATCTGCTGAACTCACAGAATCAGAGCTAAAATATTCAACAACATCACCAGGCAATAAAGCACACATGCAGTCATTGATTTGCTCTACAACTTCTACTGTTGGTGACAAAATAGCCCTATTAGTAAGATATTCAGAATCAGACAAATGATGAAGGAGATCAGGATATGTAGCTTCGATGATCGATTGCAGAGGATCATGACAGTAATTAAGAAATGTTCTGGTATTTCTATCTCTGATATTCCATCATGGGGCAAATCAATCTGGCTATCACCGACATCTAGAAGCCAGTTTGAAAATTGCTTCAACTTTGAATTATCTTCAGCTGAACTTAAAGATAACCGTATGTTCTTGGTAAGTTGGAACAACTTACAATGACCCCATAAATGAGAAGAGTTTATGCTCAAGTTGACAATATCTGCACGGTTACCTCTTGGAACCACAGGCAATATTTGTCTAAAGTCCCCTCCCATGACAATACATTTACCTCCAAAGAGACGATTACACTTCATTATATCTCTAAATGTTTGATCAACAGCTTCTGCACAAAATCGTTGAACCGTTGGGGCTTCATTCCAAATAATCAATTTGGCACACCTTATAAGCTCACATAACGGTGAACTTTGTGGTATACTACACATAAAGTCTTCATCGACATTTATTGGAATTGCAAATCTTGAATGCGCAGTCCTACCTGAAGGTAGCAAAGTTGCTACTATTCCACTTGATGCCACATTAATCACTACTCCTCCTTGGGATCTAATTGATGCTGTAAGTGCAGAATAAGAAAGTTTTCCCAGTACCACCAAAACTGTAGACAAAAAAGAACTCATTACTTGGTTGAATCATTGCATGCATGACATGTTGGAATATATTTTTTTGCTCATCTGTCAATGATGCCACCAAT
This sequence comes from Inga oerstediana, assembly GCA_963210345.1. Taxonomy (NCBI): domain Eukaryota; kingdom Viridiplantae; phylum Streptophyta; class Magnoliopsida; order Fabales; family Fabaceae; genus Inga; species Inga oerstediana. Next base: position 75,306,024 of record OY723401.1, on the reverse strand, counting down.
CTATCTGCTTCTTGTTGACATCTTTCTCTGTCAAAATTTAGTTCTTGTAGTACTATATTATCTAATTGAATTAAATGCATCATAAAGAACTATTTTTGAATTAATAATTATTTATAATAAAGGGTCGATTAATAACACCATTTTAAGTTATACAATTGTTCCAAAAGCAAATCCTAATTTATCTAGAATAAATCATACGACAAATATCACATTAATCAAATAAATTCATCATTCATTACCAATGAATAATAATTACAACATTGATAGGATGGATTCTTGTAGAATGAAATTAGTATCATGAAAAAAGAAATGCATAATAAAAAAGCATTGGTGTTATATATATACATCAGTAATAAGGATATGGGAAAACTATTACCATTTAAAATTGTTAAGTTTTATAATAAATCATTAATTTATTTAAAAATCTAACTCATGACCAAAAAAACATTGTTTAAATTAGATTGTCACACCTCACAGCTGATATTCTATTTTGTACTTGATTTTCAGTGTCGTATATGTAGAGTTGAGAGTAGACTGGTTGAGATCCCTCTGGAGGTAGTAAGCTTCCTAACAGATGGTAATTATATCCAGACATGATGAAGGAGTACGAAGCAGCTCCAGCGTTGTTAATAGAGTGGTTTATTTTTCCTCTCATTGAAGTGAAACAAAACATGTTATTGTATGCCCTTATATTTGATAAAAAATGCTTTGACTGAGGATTCCCTTTGTCAAAGAAAAGTGTACGAAACGTCTCTGGCGGAGGTTGCATAAGAGGAACCAATATTTTTCCATGGCGGCAGCAAATTGAGAATATTGGATACTCATTTGTAGGAGCTCTCTTAAGCCTCTCATTGAACCACATTAAAGCACCACAATATTGGCATGAATAAAAAAAGATGCGGTTGGGATATATTGTATACATACTGGAACAGTTAAAATGAAAACTATTTACCTTTGATAACTTCAAAATTTCATGCAAAGGAATTCTGACAGGGAATGATAAGAGTGAGTCACTTGAAATCTCATGAGACATAGTGGAGGAGATCTATGTGAAAGCCTGGCTTGCCTTAGGGTCATTGGTGAGTTTGTATAGTAAATGCGATATTTACGTTAAAAACCCTATACGTTACATAATTTAGGTATACAGATGCACAAAAAACATGGATACAACTAAATTTTAACCTGTCATAAAGGTCTTTTACGTCTAGAAAATCAAGGTTGAAAAAAACTTGTGTGGCATTAAAGGCACTACATATGTCTCCAAAACCTTAAACAAAAAAGCATGTAATTTTAAAACAAAGAAAAAAATGAATTTATAGGGAAATAAAAGATATATGTAATACTTTTGTTTTTTGTAATCCTAGCAAACCGTAAGACAACTAAGGTATGCACATCCAGATCTTCTATTCTGTCCTCAAAGGCTTTGACTGCTACCTCCCCAAATAGAGCTACGTTGACATGTACTTCACTGCACATGTTTTCATATGATTATGATGATGATGAACTAACATGAAAGTAGATGTTAATATCATGAATTGATTAATGTTAAATCTAGAGAGTATGTTACTTAAGATTTGCAATTGTGAAATTCAATTTCTTCGTCGCGCCAAAGTCTCTCCTTAGATCAACTAAGTTCCTAAATGCTTGTAGGTAGCCCTTCACATCTGGATGAATTTGTCGTCCAGGTTAAAATAAAACATATTGAATAAAAACCATGGTAGAAATATACACTAACCAATTAGCTCTTCATGTGTGGCTTCACCACTAGCGATGTCATTGACTGGGACAAAGTTGAATGCATGAAGAGGGATTTGGAAGTCATGTTTCTGAAAAAATGTGTAAGTGTGAAACGTAATCTGTAATATCCCGATTTGTGATTAGGGCTAATGGCTCTGATAATTGTTGTAATTAGTGTAATTAAATACTTTTGGAAATTTATGTAATATGAATTTAGTGTACATACATGTGGTATGTAAGATCAAGGGTTGAGATTCATTGTGGAAGGGTCGGAATCCTATGTGTTGTGATTTTGTGAGCTCATGGAAGGAATGTGAGTGGATGATGACATGTGGCATTGTTTGAGCCATGGGATGTGGCACTAGAAAACAAAGTAGCACTTTTCCTCTTTGAGGCTTCCACAATGAATCTCAACCCTTGATTTTACGTACCACATGTATGTACACTAAATTCATATTACATAAATTTCCAAAAGTATTTAATTACACTAATTACAACAATTATCAGAGCCATTAGCCCTAATCACAAATCGGGATATTACATAATCTTCCAACGGTGTGAGCACGTTTTGTAGTCATTATTGTTGGCCAACACTTCAAAGTTCTCAAATTGGTACACCTCACCCTCTTTTAAATCCTCAATGTACCTACGGATTTGTTCGCTCTAGACAATTGAAACCTCAATTTGATCACCCTGTTTGCAAATAGTTAGATGAAATATGAGCAAGAATATAATGTTCACTTGATGAATGTGATGATTATATTAGATACTTACTTGTTCATCAACTAATAGCATACTGACTTTCCAAACCTCAAATGGTACAACCTTCTTTGCCATTGTCCACTTCCTAAGTACCCTAACAATAATGCTTTAGGTTTCCTTGCTATCATCAATGTCCTTGAGTAAAGTATGAGCAATGTTTGCCATTAATTGAGTTGATGTAACTGATTCTTCAAGAATGGTCCTCTTATGCTGGATATAAGGATGGGAGGCTTATGCTGAGATATATAATGGTACGTGTATATGAAGGAATTTTAAATTTAAAGAATTTAAAATAAAAATAATAATAAGATAATAGCTTTCAATTTAAATTTAAAGAATTTATAAGTACAAATTACAAACATGTCTCAAAACAAAATAATATGTATGTGACTACATTAGATAAGGTGTTCAGCCTTTTCAAACAAACTTTTAAAAAAAATAAGGTATCGCTCAGAAAAATGCAGATTTTTCAAATATAATCTAAAATAATAAGATAATGATTTTCGAACATTGAAAGGCTACACCCAATTATTAAATGGCAATTAATTCAATTATTGAATTAATTAGGATTGGAATGTTAAAATTATTATTTCCTATAGTTATGGAAGATTTTGAAATTTGAAAGGATACACCCAATTATTCTTTTCCAATCATTATAAAAGGTCTTCAATGTAATTAGATTATTTAATTTTTGAAAGGCTCCACCCAATTATTATTTGGAAATTATCATAAATGAGTTTTAATGTAATTAGGATTGTGATTATTTATAAGTACAAATTACAAACGTGTCTCAAAACAAAATAATATGTATATCAAAATAAAACTTCAATTGTAGTTTTAAAAAAAAAGTTGTTCTACTTTTTCAAACTAACTTTAAAAAAAAAACGTATTGCTCGTAAAAATACAGATTTTTCAAATATAATCTAAAATAATAAGATAATGATTTTCGAACATTGAAAGGTTACACCCAATTATTAAATGGCAATTAATTCAATTATTGAATTAATTAGGATTGGAACGTTAAAGTTATTATTTCCTACAATTATGGAAGATTTTGAAATTTGAAAGGATACACCCAATTATTCTTTTCCAATTATTACAAAAACGTTTCAATGTTATTAGATTATTTGAATTTTGAAAGGCTACACCCAATTATTATTTGACAATTATCATAAATGAGTTTTAATGTAATTAGGGTTGTGATTATTCGGCCCGGGTCAAGCATAAATGGGTTATAGAGCGGGTCACACGAGATTTAGAGTATAAAGTTGATTGATATTTTAAAGTTTAAATGATTATTTTTTAACAATCATTTCATTTTAAAAATTACATTTAATATGTTAGTATCTCAATATATAAAATTTTAATATCAACATTTTGTATTAACAGTGGTGGTAGAGTTAAAAAAACACTATATAACTAACATAAAGTTGGTATAGCGGTGTAAGGCCTACTAAATCCCTTTAAGTTTTTGAATTTGAATTCTAGAGAAAACATTTGTGTTGGGAGGGGTAGCCACAAACTCTAAATCCAATACCGGAATAATAATATAAAAAAACACTATATAAAATTAAGATGTCAAGATGAAACATGGTAGCATGAAGGAGTAAAATTACACTTTTGTCCATACAAATTTGATTGATAAATTGGAAATTTTGAAATCTATCAATATTTAATTATTGGAAAAACTTTAAAAAGTACATTCAAAATATGAAAATCCCAAATAAGTTTTGTTTCCTTTAACACCATAGTTTTGCCCTATTTGGTACGTTAGAATTGGAGGTATGAAAATAGAATTATAACTAAATTTCATGCTAATTACATGTTTGGTACCCCTAGAATTGGATTTCATATAGAAACCAATTAAATCAATTCTATTAAGTGCTCGTTTGGGATAGTTTATTTTTAGGCAATAAGTATTTTTAAATTGTGATTTACGGTATATGAGGTAAATATGTGAGAGGAGTTTTATCTCAACTCAAAAGCATGTTTAGATTATCTTATTTTTCAAGAACAAGCACTTATTACATAAGTCAACATAAAACTCCTCTCACATTACCTTGTATACCGTAAATCACGATTTATAAACATTTACTGCCTAAAAATAAGTTATCCCAAAAATGACTTCCATACAAAAAGTCAAGTTTTTTAATTCCATTTGTACATTTTCCTCCACTACACTCCTTAATGCTTTCAACCTCCTCACTCGCCGGCGATGACACGACATCCTCTTTTCACTCACCGACGACCTCTTCACGACATTCCGGGTATGTTTTTTGAAGCTTTGCTGATCCCATGACGGCACCCATGTCTTCTTCTCCCCTCTTCAGATCATCGCACCCTTGTTTTCCCTTTTTAGATCTAGCACCCTTGTGTAGTGACCCCCAATGAGTTATCACCCTCTTCTTCCCCGCTACACTTAATTAGCAATTTATAATTTATTTTAAGAAAAAATCATTGATTTGAGTTTTTTATATTTTAAAGGTATTTTTCTAAAAAAAAATTCTAAAATTTATATGTAATTTTCTTACAATAAATATTTTTCCTCTAGACCTAATTGTAAGATAAAGTTGATTTTTATAAAGAAATTAAATAAGCTAATGAAATTATTTTAGAATATTTATATTTTTATTTTTTTCTTCAAATTAATTAATTTGACTAATAAATTAATATATAATCTAATAATACATAACATATGATATGATTAAATAACTTATTTATTTTCTTTAATATCTCAAAAAAAAATTAACTTTTATCTTATGTTCAATAAGCACGCCGTATATTCGCCGGGCTATTTTCTATGCATGTTTGCCGCGCGGCATTACACACAATTCTTGTGCGCCCCCACGTGGAATTTGGACATCAGCATACTCTAACCAAATCTAATTTGCAAATCTGAATTTCACTTATAGTAATTTCATTCTTTCATTTCATAATTCTCCTTGAAAATCCGATCTCTCCACTTTTGTTTTTCCTTTCCTGTAAAAGATCGGAGTGATTCCCAAATGAAAAGAGCTTTGTCAAAACAACAAAAGTTGAATGCTTCGCCAAGTTCGTCGTTATTGTTGGTTTCACTCATCAGCGGTCCTTTCGAAGCTCCAATCACACACACACTCTCTCTCTTACTGTGTCACGCTGAAATTGCCAAATACGTACAGAGCAATCCACAAAGTCAGAACATTACTTGGGAAAATCCATAGGATTCTCTATTCAGTGAGGTCTAGAGGTAAGAGCAAAAAAGGTCGCTCGTTTATTTCTGCGTTTTGCTTTTATTGCTCTTCAATTATTTTCCCTTTTTAACACGGCGATTCTTCTCATTTTTTCTTCTTTGATTCATCTCATCTGACTGACAATTATAGCATTGTTCTAAATCCATCTCATGGTTTGTTCTGTTTACTGCATTCGTTTTAATTTCCTTTTTGCTCCCCGCTTTTTATTTTATTTATTGTCATAATTTTGGTGTTTGACTTTCGAAGTATTGGAATTTTCAATCATATAGTATGGAGGCTTCTTCTTTGGTCATTAAGGGAAACACCTTGAGGGTTCAAAAGCCAAGCGTGTTTACCAGCAGAACTACTTTGAGGCCGAGAACCGTATGCATGACGAATAGGAGGAATTGCTTCGGTTTAGGGGTTGGTCCGGTGACCATGGAAGCAGAACTGACAAGAGGGGGTATCCGAGGCATCTTTGGCTCATCGGCGAAACCCCGATTCATCAGGGTTAAGGCTTCTGGTTTGTCTGCTTCTGCTTTCTGTGCTGTGTTTAACTTACTACTAAACATTACCTTTGATTTCTGCAATTTGTAAATTACAATTGTCTAAGTCATCCATCATGTTAATTCAATCAAATATTTATTGGCCTTAAATGAATTGGTAGTATTTCGAGAGTGGAGCCCGTATGTGTATGATTAGATTCGAATTGTTTTGTCGCGGTGTTCGTGTTGTATTCTTAGGGCCATATTTAGTTTGTTTGATGACCTGCATGGCAGAGCGGCTTATTCAATCTTTTAATTTCTGCAGTTCTGGTTTGTACTGTTGTGGTTGTCGAGTCAGATAGGTGATTCAGCGAAGAAGTTTAATTAAAAAAGTCTGGAAAATTTCTTGGTTAATCTGAATGCCTCTTAGCTTTGTGATATGTTTTAGCGTAATGTAGATCATGCTTGTTGAGGTAGCGGTGTTCTGTTCATACGCTACTGACAAGCCAGTTGATGCATGAATGACTGTTGTAAGTTGAAAATTACAGTGTCTGAGAATTCAACATTTAAGAGTAATGAACTCTTTGCAAATCATTGTTAGGGTCTATGATAAGCCTCTTATTACTTACTCACATCTTTGTTAGTTGACTGAGTCTGATTTTTATTGTTTTTGGGCATTTTTATTTTTTAACAGCATTTGTCGTGCGTGCTGCATAAGCTAAGAAGTAGCGGAGTCAGTTATGAATCTAGGATCTTATTTCAGATGTTTTAAATAAATATTTCAGGTTGTTATTCTCATTTCCTGAGTCTGTTAGCTAGTGGTTCAGACATTTTAGGAGTCTGGTACATGTTAGTGTCTATTTATATCTCGTTTGATAGCATTTAAACTCATCTGGAAATTAATTCAGTAGTTTTTTAATTGTTGGAGGTTCTTCTTGTCTATTAGTTCTTTATTTGAATGAGCTCTAGTAAGGTTAGTAGATTTATTTTCCAGCATTTACCCTATAATTTCTCCTAGCTATCTACCAATCTATAGTATTATTTCACTGCAAGTATTTATTGTCTCTTGCTGACAATCTTAGTATTATATTCACAATAAACATATTGTAAATTCACTAATATTATTCATAAATCTGCTGGTGAAAGCACATGCATTGATTATGAAAGCAGGGATGCTGGTAATTGCCTATACTTGTGTTATATGTCAAAATAGTTTTTGTCACTTAAATATATAAACACTGCTTCTAGTACCACTGCTATTTCACTTATTTACATACCCTTACAACAGCAAGTAAAATTGAGTTGCAGATGGAGATATTGAGAATGTTGTTGCAAATCCTATGGGAAAATCTTCTGGAACTGTTTTACCATATGTTGGGGTTGCTTGTCTTGGAGCCATTTTGTTTGGTTACCATCTCGGGTATGAATATCCTCTCTCTAACTACCATGACATTGGATGTATAGTTAAGATATGATCATGTTACCCTGAAGCCTAAGTATTATTGTGGTAATTATGAAATAATTTATATTTGTATATATTAAATGTAGATAGACTAGATATTAGGAGAGAATATCGGATCCTAGGATTCAAATTTCAAAATCCTAAACATTTGATCCTAGAGGATATTATGGGTCTGTTATAACAGATTCTGAAGGTTGTAATCTTTATATATTTCACCAACCTGAATGAGAAAAGTAGTATCGGATTCTACAATAATCCTCAAAGCCACATGGTATCAGAGCAGTGTGGCGAAGGATCCGACACCTCAACGTGAGTCTCACCCTCTGGGTTCCTCCACAATGGAGTCTTCTCATTATGGATCCTCACCATCTTTTGTTGTGAACGACGGGAGTCCTTGGGTTGATTCCTGGCTCCGATTCGTCTTCAATTGTCTCAGAAAAGCTCAACGTTGAGAGTTACCACGACAAGCTGTTAAGCTTGCCGTTGGAGGCCGTGGCAAAATTGCCTTCTTTACCGGCGCGGTGAAACCGCCTTCAGATCCACAATCTCCAGTGATGGCTCAGTGGGAGACCAACAATGCCCTTGTGTGTTCATGGCTGGTCAACTCCATGATTCCTTCCATCAAACGAAGCTTCATGTACCTCCCGACTGCCAAAGACATCTGGAATTCTGTTCGAGACGCTTATGTCAACAGAAAAGATCTCTCCCGCTTGTTCGATCTTCACCGTCAAATGTGGATGTCCCCTCAAGGCTCTTGGTGTGTCGCTGACTATTGGTTCAAACTTGTGGCTCTTTGGCAAGACGAGGATTTAATGGTCGATAACGAATGGTCATCCTCCACCGATGCTGCACGTCATAATCGCAACCGAAATACTAATCGAGTCATGCTCTTTCTTGCCAAACTTAACCCGGAGTACGACAACGCTCGTGCCAGATTCCTGAGCAGCTCATCTCTTCCTCCAATGCGTGAGGCTTATTCAGAAATGCGACGTGAAGAATCCCGACGTCGCACCATGCTTCTTAAAGCCAAGTCTCAAAGCCATGAAGCATCTGGACTAGTAAGCAAACATTTGACTCCTGACTCATTTGCCAAAGGCCGCCCTACGTGTGACCACTGTAAAAAGATTGGACATACACATGATAAGTGCTGGGAGCTTCACGGGAAGCCCACTGATTGGAAGCCTCGACGACAAAAACCACGAGCCCATCAAACTTATCTTGATGTCGAACCTACATCTGAACCAAAGTCACCTTTTATTAGTAAAGATCAAATGAATCAGCTGATAGACATGCTTAAAAATTTCCAAAGTCAACAGGGACCAGTTGCCTCTATTGACAAACAAGGTATATCTTCCATTGCCCTGTTATCTTCCTCACTGCCCTCTTCTTGGATTATAGACACTAGAGCATCAAATCATATGACCCCACTATCAAATAAGTTTAGTTCTTACCATCCTTCGGCAAGTAATAGCAAAATGCATACTGCCACTGACTCATTTGTTACTATAGCTGGCACAGGCACATACCTCTTACAAACAACTTGCAGCTTGAATCTGTTTTACATGTCCCTAACCTGGCATGTAACTTACTATCCATTAGCAATCTACTCATTTTTTTTCTACTCACTGTACATTCCAGGATCTCTTCACGATTGGTAGAGCTAAAGAACGTGGTGGCCTCTACTATCTTGATACTCCTATTGCAAGTGCTTTATCATTGAAAATAAAGATTTCTGTTTTCGTTTCCTCTGTTGACAATGATTTAGTTTTGTGGCATAAAAGGATGGGTCATCTTGGTTTTTCCTATTTACAAAAATTGTTTCCGCAATTTACTTTCAATAAAATGGCCAATCTTCATTGTGATGTTTGTGAATTGGCTAAACACCATTGTGTCACTTTCTCACCCTCTAGTTATAAACCTACCTGTCTTTTTTCTACCATCCATAGTGATGCATGGGGACCATGTCGAATTTCTAATCGTACGCATTCAAAGTATTTTGTTACCTTCATTGATGATCTCACACGAATGTGTTGGGTTTACTTGTTAAAGGAAAAGTCTGATGTCTACTTCGTCTTTGTTGAACTTTTTAACTATGTTCAAACCCAATTTAACTCCACCATCCAAGTCTTGCACTCTGATAATGGCATCGAGTATTTTAATCAGCCTTTTCACCTTTACTTCAAATCCCATGGCATTATCTATAAGAGCAGCTGTCCTCACAGCCCTCAACAAAATGGCATCGCAGAACATAAAAACAGACACCTTCTTGAGGTTGCCCATACCCTTCTGTACACTTGCAGCGTACCCAAATATTTCTGGGGGGATGCTATTCTCACTACTACTCACCTCATAAATTGTATGCCAAACAGAGTCCCCTCCTTTACTTCTCCACTAGATAAACTACTTGAAAACCATATCGTCTCTCTCTTTGATCATTCTCTTCCACTTCGAGTCTTTGGTTGTACGGTCTTTGTCCACCTCCATCATACAGCCTCCAAATTCAACCCCCGCTCTGTTCGGTGTGTTTTCCTTGGCTACTCCACTCTCCAAAAAGGCTACCAGTGTTATGACCCTGGTTCAAAACATCTCTTTACCAACCGTGATGTCACCTTTGCTGAAACTACACCCTTTTATTCCCTGTCCTTCATTCAAGGGGAGAGTTGGAGTGAATTTCAGCTTGTGAATGTCATACCTGAGCCTATACCTCCTCCTAGTCCTATACTAGTTCTCTTGAGTCCCACTAATCCTAAGGAAACAAGGAGTGATCCATCCCTAATGCCATCACAAACTACAGAGGGAAACATGGATCATGACAAACAATATGGCAAGGTTTACTTGTGGAGGAACAAAAGGATAGGAGAGGGCACTATACCTCAAGCAATGTCAATCTTTGTACCAATGAAAAATTCTGAGGAACACAATGAGTTAGGTCTACCCATTGCTGTGAGAAAGAAAACACGCTCCTGTACCTAACTAAACTCTCTCAGAACCACTGTCATTTTGTTACTAACCTTGATAATGTCAAGATCCCAACCAGTTTACATGATGCATTGGAAATTCCTGAGTGGAGAAATGCTATGTTGGATGAGATGCAAGCCCTTGAAAAGAATCATACTTGGGACATTACAGAATTACCCAAGGGAAAGAAGCCAGTGGGATGCAAATGGGTGTTCACCCCAAAATATAATGTTGATGGAACCTTGAATAAATACAAGGCTCGCTTAATTGCAAAAGGGTTCACACAAACATATGGACTTGACTATAATGAGACTTTTGCCCCTGTTGCAAAACTAAACACGGTAAGAGTACTTATCTCTATAGCTACAAATCTTGACTGGCCACTACAACAATTGGACATCAAACATGCTTTCTTAAACAGGGAACTAAAAGAGGAAGTGTCTATAAGTCTCCCACCTGGTTTTGAGAAGGGCAAAAATCATTAGGTATGCAGATTAAATTGATCAATATATGGCTTGAAACAGTCTCCAAGGGCGTGGTTTGACAGATTCTCAACTGTCCTAAAAGAAAAAGGCTACAAACAAAGTCTCTCTAATCATACTATGTTCACGGTAAAGAATGGAGATATGATCACTATTCTCATAGTATATGTAGACAACATTATCCTTACTGGAAACGACATTCAAGAAATGGGTCGAATCAAGATGGCACTAAACAAAGAATTCGAGGTAAAGGATTTGGGAAACCTAAAATACTTCCTAGGAATGGAGGTGGCTAGTTCTAAAGAAGGTATTCACATCTCCCAACTCAAGTATGTCCTTGACTTACTCAAAGAAACCGGTGTGCTTGGATGTGAACCAAGCAAAACTTCTATCAGCTGCAAGAAGAAAGGGAAAGAAGACAAGAATCAAGAGAAGGATGAAGTACCAGCAGATACAGGAAGATACCAGAGATTGGTAGGAAAACTCATATCTCTCTCTCACACTCGCCCTGATATTGCCTTTGCAGTGAGTGTTGCTAGTCAACATATGCACTCACCAAGGAAAAAACACATGGATGCAGCCTACAAGATTTTGAGATATCTAAAAGGAACACCAGGTCGAGGTCTTTTCTTCAAGAAGACAAATCTTAAAACCATTGAGATCTATACAGATGCAGATTGGGCAGGTGATCAAAAAAATAGTAGATCAACCTTAGGACATTGTACATTTGTTTGGGGAAATCTTGTCACTTGACAAAGTCAAAAACAAAGAGTTGTAGCCAAAAGTAGTGCTGAATCAGAATTAAGGGCCCTATCTCAAGGTGTTATGGAAGGTATGTGGCTTAAGAGAGTGACTGATGAGACTCATATCCATGTTGAGTCTCCCCTAAAACTGTTTTGTGATAACAAGGCAGCCCTGAGCATGGCATTGAATCCAGTTCAGCATAACAGAACCAAACATGTTGATGTTGATCGTCACTTCATCAGGGAGAAAATTGAAGATGGCATCATTTGTCTCTCCTATATCCCCACAAGACTGCAACTAGCAAACATACTCACAAAAGGGTTACCACAAGATACATTTGAAGGTTTTGTACGCAAGTTGGACATGTTGAATATCTATGATCCAACTTGAGGGGGAGTGTGGTAATTATGAAATAATTTACATTTGTATATATTAAATGTAGATAGACTATATATTAGGAGGGAATATCGGATCCTAGGATTCAAATTTAAAAATCCTAAACATCCGATCCTAGAGGATATTATGGGTCTGTTATAACAGATTCTGAAGGTTGTAGTCTTTATATATTTCACCAACCTGAATGAGAAAGGTAGTATTGAATTCTACAATAATCCTCAAAGCCACAATTATAAATGACAAGCAGCTATTAGATGTGTTGAGTTATTGCCTGCAGAACTTATTGGTGTCTTTTGTGGAGTTGTCCTTGTTATACTACATATTTCCATGGAATAGTACCCTATATCTGGGAAAATTCTGACGATGGTCGTTTTGGTGTAGGGTGGTAAATGGTGCCCTTGAGTACTTAGCCAAGGATCTCGGAATCGCTGAAAACACTGCTTTACAAGGTAGAAGACTTTACCTTTTTATGAGGTACAAAGGGATTTGAATTCATTGCATTGACCAAAACAAAAACAAAAAAGAGGAAGGAGAAGAAAGAAATTGAATAATTGATGCTTATATTTCAGCACACCTTTAAATGTACATACTATTACAGATGCTGTTTGTATAGATATTACTGCATTGTTGAACAAAAACATTTCTCAGCTTTATGGGTTGAGCTGAAATTATTTTTCTTTTATTGCTGGCCTCTAAATCTATTTCCTTATCTATTTTTTCTTCACTCAAAAGTCAAGTTCTATTGGAATATGATCCATCTATTGTTCTCTCTTGATTTTCTTGAGTGTAAATTCTATGAGTAGGATGGATTGTCAGCACACTACTTGCTGGTGCCACTGTTGGTTCTTTTACCGGTGGAACATTGGCTGACAAATTGGGCAGAACTAGGACTTTTCAGTTAGATGCAATCCCTCTAACAATTGGAGCATTTCTTTGGTCTGTCAATTGTCCTTTAGTACAAAATTTGATGATTTATATGCTTGCAAAAAATTAATTCTTTGAACTATGATGTATAGTGCTACGGCCCAGAGTGTTCAGACAATGATCATCGGCCGCTTGCTTGCTGGTATAGGAATTGGTGTTACATCTGCTATTGTACCACTATACATATCTGAGGTGGTGCCTTTATAAATTAGTGACCTTTTATAAGATTGTGGTCGTGTTCACATATTCTATATTGACCCTGTGGTTACATGTTCTAATGGCAGATTTCACCAACCGAAATCCGTGGTGCACTTGGATCTGTTAATCAACTTTTTATATGTGTTGGGATTCTTGCAGCACTGGTGGCTGGATTGCCTCTTGCTGGAAATCCTCTCTGGTATTTTGCTATTCTGTCTATCCACATATATTGTTTCTCTTGTACTGGAGAAAGTAACAAACTTGCAATCTGTCTTCCATTATGAATATAAACCTTCAATGAATGTTTCTTTACTTGCATTCTCTATACCCTCATTCATCATCATCATCATAAAAACATTTTATCCTGCCAGGTGGAGGACGATGTTTGGCATTGCTGCAGTTCCATCTATTCTGTTGGCACTAGGAATGGGATTTTCTCCAGAGAGTCCTCGTTGGCTTTTTCAGGTTTTCCTCTTGTACTGTACGGTCTGTTGTTATCAAGGCAATATGATACATGAGGAGAAAATTGTATATTGCAAAAATAACTGTTCAAATGATGCTATCACAAACCCATCAATAACACTTTTTTATGTATTCAATTCACAAATCCAACATTGGATTGCAATGTCATGTGTTGGTATTCTATATATTCTATATCTTCTTATATAAGGACCGGTATGGTGTGAGATTTTAATCCTTTCCAGCATAATATGTACATCCATGGTCGTAATCTTTTATTTATTTCCAATCAGGATTTTATTCTATCGTTTCTTTTAGATTTTGCTCTGCCAACAAAATTTCCGAGCAAATTAAATTTATTAATTTACAGCAAGGAAAAATCGCTGAATCTGAAAAGGCTATTGAAACACTATATGGAAAAGAAAGAGTTCCTGTTGTTATGCGTGACTTAACAGCTGGAAGTCAAGGTTCTTCTGAACCAGAAGCAGGATGGTTTGATCTCTTTTCTAGCCGATATTGGAAAGGTATTCTTGAAATTTTATGAGACTTGTTATCTTAGGTTTGTACCCTATGCACCTAAATCATCATGGAGCCATTTGGTACACTATTATCTTACATTCCTTGGCATCTTGGATATTATGGTATTTAAAATTCCCATGTTTGGTTGGAATGATAATAGAACATGCATAGAAAGGATACAGTTAGTAGTTGTAAAAATAAGAAAACTTAATCTACTAGGTGTGGCCGGCTATGTGGATCGTACAATGCCATTGTGTTCTATCAATAGTTGGTAGTTATAAAAGTTGACAGAATTAAAAGTAGGTTCATGTAAGAGCTCCATGGTTTTTGGGTGATACAAAATAATTCTGCAATTAGTGTCATCCTACAACTCTAAGTATAATGGATGCCACTAGGCATCTTGATTATATGTCAAATGCATGATCTGTGATACTGCATGACATCAGAAATACTAGGGTCAAGATGACAGCGTATGAAATTCTTCTCTTGAGTAGTTATGTGGGATTCATGCAATGCTAACCTGCTTTAATATATGCCTGCACTTTGATGGCCATGATCATAGTTTTTGCTTATCTGAAGAATATTCATATGATGGAGGGTATAATATAAATTACCATTTTTGTTCCCGTGACAATTTTACCAACTTGCAATTTAGGGGAGTCAATTTGCTTGTTCCAACCTTTCCAGTGCTTCAGATTTGATACTCTATGGGAGCTTTTACTTTTTCTAAGTATTATTTTAGGCCTTCCCCAGTCAAGGAGTTATATATAAACATTAATTTTGACATGATCTGCATGGTTAAATATCACTTACCAACTTTATGTTTATATATCATACGGTTAAGTTGTGCTCTTAATATATGTTGGTGTAACATTTCTGAAATGTCTGGACGCAGTTGTCAGTGTTGGGGCAGCACTTTTCTTGTTCCAGCAGTTGGCTGGAATCAATGCTGTGGTATATTATTCAACTTCTGTGTTCCGGAGTGCTGGAATTGCTTCTGATGTTGCAGCCAGCGCTCTTGTTGGTGCAGCAAATGTTTTTGGTTAGTATTGATTTTTTGAATAATATGATCACTGTGCAATATACACACATGATTCTTTTTGTGACCGATGTTTGATCTCGTTGCAGGCACAGCTGTTGCTTCATCCTTGATGGACAAACAAGGACGGAAAAGTCTTCTTATGACAAGCTTTGGTGGAATGGTAATTATTAGTTTCAGCTTAAATCTTCAACCCAAAGCAGACGAACATGAGATATTTTATGCTGTATTAGTACATATTTCGAATTGAAATCTTGAAACCCCTTTGTTCCCATTGTTTATATAAGATAGACTTAACTACGTACAAGGTCCTAAAATAAAACATCTAATCCTTAACTGTAAAATATTATTATCAACCTAATAAAGTAGTAGCAATAATATAGACATTTTGACAAGTGAGAAACCACCCCTGTACCTATTCCATCGTGTAACCAAGTCAGAATTTCAAAAGGTCTACATGACAAAATATAACTTACATTGGAGATAAGTTTCAGAAAAGAAAACGTTTTCATTGTACTGTGTGCTGATATGCTCTTCATACATGAACATTCTATTCGTGTCATATTATAACTTACATTGGAGATAAGTTTCAGATGTTAGAATATGAACCAAGAAAGCTACTTGGCCTGTGATCTCTGTTAAGGGGTTTGGGTGGTTTGTTAGAAGCCTTGGGTTGAAAAAGCCATGGCCTGCTGGCTGATGATATTCTGAGGTATTCCACAGGAGGAATGAGGGGTGAGGTTGCAGGAAGGGCAAAACAGGAATTGACCCCAATAAATAACTGTCTGGCTGATTGGGTTTTGCCGTTTTGGTGTGCTGGAAGAGAGAAAAGTAATGGTTTAGAACATGAGGAAGGGTGTGAAGTGGGATGGGTAGGGTTTGAAGCTTTTAAAAATGGTAAAGTTTCACATAACTTTAAGCAAATTTCATCAAATGCCTTCCTATATTCAAAGAATTCATGTGCCAACCTGTGTTTTTTAATATATTTTTATATTATTTTAGATCTTATTGCTTTTACTGATAGTTAATTTCATTTTCAGTCTAATTGATCATATCTTCCTGAAGTTTCCAGTATCTTTTGTTGATATATAACTAACACTCTCTCTCTCTCTCTCTCACCCAGGCTGCTTCTATGTTGCTCCTTTCTTTGTCTTTTACCTGGAAGGCCCTTGCACCATATGCTGGCACACTTGCTGTCCTTGGAACTGTTCTGTAAGTTATTTATCTTTGTCAGTAATGGTATTTTCTTCTCATTGAACTCCGCAAACATCTGATTTTTTTTTATTTTTAATATATCTTTTATGCTGTTCATTTCCTTTGACTCTGTGGTCTATGAATTTGAAACAGCTATGTCTTATCCTTCTCTCTTGGTGCTGGTCCCGTGCCTGGTCTTCTTCTACCTGAAATATTTGCTTCTAGAATAAGAGCAAAAGCAGTTGCTTTGTCTTTTGGCATGCATTGGGTGAGTGAATTATTTCTAAAATAAAAATTTTACCTCTCTTTGTTGCCTTTATCTTGCTTTAAATTTTTTTAAGTTACAAGATAGTATGCGGGATCGAACCCATCATCTGTCATCAATGAGGGCAAGTGATATGCTACTATGCAACAAGGCTATCAGCGCTTTAAATTAAAATACTTTCTCAAAAGTATAAATAAGTTAGAATTGCATAAAGTAACTAAGAGAACTAGTTGCCAGTGAGGTTACCACAAAAACAAATTACTGCCTCGGAAAGTTTATAAAAGTGAAAGAGGTTAGGGAGGGGGTGGGTCCCTGCCTAGTTAAAAAAGTGGTGTCTGAACTTTAAAATAAAATACTAGTTTATGGACCTTAGATTAAAATAAAGGGTTAAGGTTCAATCTTTCCCAAAAGTTTTCGCATAGTTGTGAGTATTTGGATTTTTGTTGGATCGATATCGCTCCGAAAGTCTTAAAAAAGGAGCAATATCATCCGTAACTGTTACATATGTTAACGGTCAACGTTAGTCTAACAATTGGGGGGATTTTGCTCTTTTTCTTAACAATACTAGGGCAGTATTGATCCAACGAAAACTTCCGGATGCCCAAAGCTCATATGTGAAAACTTTTGAGGCAAAATTGAAGCTTAACTCAAGCATCGAACTTCAGTTTATGCTTGAGTCTTCCCCATCCCTTCCAGCATACAGTTTACTCCTACATTGACTATATTGCTTGCCTGAGAATTTTATTAACCATGAAACTGAACTTTCTATCTTATCAGATCTCCAACTTCGCCATCGGCCTCTTTTTCTTGAGTGTGGTGAACAAATTCGGTATCAGCTCTGTATACTTGGGGTTCTCAGCCATTTGTGTTCTTGCTGTCCTGTACATAGCCGGTAATGTCGTGGAAACGAAGGGCCGATCACTCGAGGAAATAGAACGAGCTCTTAATCCATCAATTTAAGATCTCATCAGAATTCAAATGCTCTGCACATGGACTTTTTTCGTCTACTCCCTTGTACTCTCTGCAGGATAATCATTGGTCTGCCGATAGTGGTTTGCCAGAGGATAAATCAAATATCATCCCACAATTTTGCTCGTGCAAACAACAGAACCATCCCATTGTCAAGCTTTGGTGAGCATCTTTGTTAGTTGTCAGAATTTTATGTTGAATAGATACTAGCTAGCTAGCGAGAACATTCTCACTTTTATTGGCAGATTCAACAACTAGAATGTCCTGTTTGCAAGTTGTGAGTTATGTGTGTATGTGTGTTTTACCCTTTTTAATAATAAGAGCATTGTGGTTTTGGTATTAATTGAAACTTTATCCAGAAGAAAAGCAAGAGGATAGATACTACCTCTAATCCTTAATATAAGACATAGTTGACTTTTTTAGTATTAAAGTAACACGGATGATTGAGAATAATAATTTTTTTTTTCTTTTTTGCCCGAAGAAAATAACAAAACTTTAAGCATAGATATTTGTTAACTGCGACTTATGTTGCACAACAAAGGGCTATAAGCTTTAATTCTTTGGAACAATTAACCCTGGAAAAGTGGAAAATTTGTGAGCCAATTATAACCGAGAAAGGTGAAGCTAGCTTGGATATATTCCCTCCGGTTCTATTTATAAGCAACTTTTTCTCTCATAGAACGAGTCATTTTTATAAGCAACTTTCACTTTTTGTCTGAAAATGTAAGCTTTTATTTCCTATTTTACCCTTATTAAATATTCATTCTCTCTCATATCTTATACTCATTATCTCTCATACTTTTTATATATTCTCTATACTCTTTTCATAAATAGGGGCATATATAGAAAAAAAACATGACATTTTTGACACACATTGTTTTTAATTACTAGTTTGTTTTAGGCAATCAAGGGGAAAGTTGATTATAAATAGAATCGGAGGAAATATGTAATTTGAGGGAAGACCACAAAGAAGAGAAATGAAAAGGGGGAAAGATACAAATATCTCCCTCCAAATATGCAAATCCCAATTTATTACTATGAAAATGGTAAATCACCGTGCTTGAGATTAAATTTTATGGTGAAATCACCTAAATGTCCTTAATTTGAAAAAATAAAATGATACTAGCAGTTTAATAAGTAAGGGCTTTAACTTATTAAATGACAACAATAACTGAGGCAGTGGCAACTAGTTTTATTAAAATTTCTTATTAAATATCAATGGCAACAACCGCTTAATAAGTAACAATCTTAATTTATCAAGTGATAACATCAAGAACAACTAAGGTAGTGACTTGGTAAGCTAGTGGCAACTAAACATTAATTTTAGAACAAAGAATTTTATACGAATTAAGTTGATCATTTTGAGATTCTCGTATTTTAATATTTCTTATTCGTCTTTCTAAAAAAACACAAAATGTGAAGTGATAGTGGTAATTAGCTTAAATTATGACATTATGAAACTATTAGTAGTTCAGATGGAGTGGAGAAAGTTTTTGCATGGTTCATATCAAGTCATAAATCATAAATGTTGAGAATAGAAAGTTTAATATTAAAATAATTAATATTATTAGGGTGGATTATTTAATATTTATTATGATTAGATATGGATATTATATTTTAGGAATATATTTTAAGATATTATGATTTGATTTTATCTAATTAAATTTGACTAGATTAGTTTCTTGGGTTAATGTTAGTATATTAGTTTCCCTATATAAAAGCCTCTTTGTACTCTCTTTTATTCTTAAGAATCAATCATATTCGGAGTATTTTTCTTGTGTTTCAGTGTGATCCTTCAATCTCAATATACTATCAAAGCCTTAGGATTCCTTCTTTTACCCATGGTTTCAATTATTTTGGTTGCATTCTTTTATTTAGTCCCTAGTGAGACTTTTGGTGTTTATCCCTCATGAGACCTTTGGTGTGTCACTTAGTCCCTAGTGAGACTTTTGGTGTTTATCCCTTATGAGACCTTTGGTGTGTCGCTTAGTCCCTAATGAGACCATTCGTTGTTACTTTGATCTCTTGTGAGACCATTCATTGATGCTTTGGTTCCTTATGAGACCTATTGTTCAACTCCTGTCGAAGCTATTGGATTATTACTTTTGGATGTCCATGGTGTAACATTTGGTTGAACTACTCTTCCATATGCCCGTACTTGTGGCTTAATTCAAGATCTCATGAAGAAGTAAATTATTGGTGATTAATTGCTGCTCACATTCAAGCTACTTTCAGTTTAAGGGGGAGTATTGAGAATAGAAAGTTTAATATTAAAATAATTAATATTATTAGGGTTGATTATTTAGTATTTATTAGGATTAGATATAGATATTATATTTTAGGAATATATCTTAAGATATTATGATTTGATTTGATCTAATTAAATTTGATTATATTAGTTTCTTGAGCTAGAGTTAGTCTATTAGTTTACTTATATAAAGGCCTTTTTGTATTCTTTTTTATTCTAAATGATCAACAATATTCAGAGTATTTTTCTGTGCTTCAATGATATTCTTCAATCTCAACCGTAAATAATATGGCTCATTATTTGTTTGTCTCTTTAAAATATACAGAAGACTCATCTAGTTGGATCTATTAAAGTAAAAACCCAGCCCAATTGATTATAAAGCTCTGATACCATCATAGAATATGAAGACTGAAAATAAAAAAAAGTGATGAATATATTCATTGCATTGAATAATGTATATTACTCCCTCCATCCCTTTATATACCAGTATGGTTCTTATTATAAATCTATTTTTAGAAAAAAAAAATTTGCCCAAAATATAAGTGCATTTATATGTTATTAGTGAATGTTTTCTAACTTTGCCCTTATTTAATTCTTGTTGGAAAGAGAGAAAGAAGAGAGAAATGTGAGAATGATTTTTAAATTGCAAAGGAAGAAAATTTTTTAGTAAGGGTAAACTTTGAAACTTCAAGTATATTTAATAATTTAACTAACAATTCTTAATATATGAGAAATAAGGATCAGTGGTAAGGTTCTTTCAACCGAATTATGGGATTTTAAAAAACAATTAAAATTGGTTAAAAGTAATAAATATGTAAGAAATATAATATTTTTTTAAAAAAATGCCCCTACTTTTGAATAAATATGAGAGAAAATAATAATAAGAAAATAATAAAAGAGAATGTAGGGTATGAGATCAATTGATGACAAAATGAGTAAAAATATATTTATTATTTAGATAAATTTAAATAAAACCTTATAAAAAGGGCCAAGTTCATTAAAAAAACGGTGGGAGTACAACAGAGCTTAAATGCGCAGAAAAGAGTTTCATGTGCTATACATATTAGAAATCGTACGGTACACCTCGGCCTAATAACTTTGTGATTAACTTGGCTGGACTTTCACGCTAATAGGATCAAAATACATATGATTCTCTCATATGCTATGTGGGTTTAAAGGGATCTCTTGAAGTCCAATATTTCCAGTCTCTTCTCATTAATCAGCAGGCAATTATCTCTATATGTGGATTGTTAGGTCATAGTTGGGATGAATTTGGCAGATGCTGCTACTAGCTACACTAACTTAACTTTTTTTTACTTTTGGTCAACCAGTAGTGATGGCATCTATTCAAGATTCATGAACCCGAACTAGTTACTGAATCGGTTGGGGTACTAGGTTAAGAGTTAATAGGCCAAATCGGGGCCAAATCAATAAGAAATTGAAGATTTTAGGCTTAATAATATAAAATTATAAAAAAAATTTAAAAAAACAAATTAAATAGGAACTCGGATTAGACCGCAAACTAGACCGATCTACTGGCTGGTTCGTCGATTTCGGTCCGGCTCGGGTTCACCAACTCTATTACTTTAGAAGAAAGCATATATTGAAGAAAAGGACAAAACACAAATTAATTAGTGGAGAAAAACAAGCCACTTGCGAGATATTAGGGAATATATTATTATTCCCTTTTTTTTTCCCTCGTTTTCCACGTTTTCATTTTTTCTGGTTTTATGCTTCTTCCTTGCTGGGGCTAGCTAGCTGTCACATGCTTCTCAATCACATTTTTTTTCTGTACCTAATTGACCAAACTATACCTTATTTTTGAAGATGTTGAACATATGGGTTCTCGCTCCACCATCACAATATAGAAAACTGGTATAGTTGCGTGGGATTTGTGGCTCTTTGTGGAGTCAAGTCAAATTAATTGTGATTTTTTTTTTTTGACCAAAAATTAATTGTGAATTGAGATAGATGACCATATATAGAAACCAAAGAACAAAAAATCGGACCGGCCAATGAACTGGTCACAGTACAGGTTCAAGGGTTAATGGGTCAACCGGGGTCTAACCGGTAATTGAACCGGTAGTGAACCGGTCATATTAAAATATTATAATTTATTAGTGACAATATATATTAATATATTTTTAAACTTCTATAGATAAAAATGAAGATTTTTAAGAAAAAAAATACTTAAAATCTATTAGTATAAGTTATAATACCTATACTTATACAATGATATATCCTTTTTTATAATTATTATATCTTTTTAAATAATTTTTTTTATATTTGTTCTTTCTTTACCTATTTTTCTCTTCATTTTGGTCTTCAACTTCCAATTTTCCCCTAAAAAAAGCAAAAACAGAAAAATAAAAAAATTAAAAAACGAAACCGGTTCAACCGGTTGAACCACCGGTTTTACCGGTTTTGACCGGTTCAACCGGTTTCTGACCGGTTCGACCGGTTTACCGGTCTAACTATCAAACCAGACCGGACCACTGGCCGGTTCCCGGTTCAACCGGTCGAACCGGCCGGTCCGGTCCGGTTTTTTGTTTAGTGATAGAAACCCGTATTTGAAATCAAATTAGGCAAGTCTAGTCTAACACTAATAGGTACCCGTTAGGGAAAATTAATTTATAAGCTTCCATTTTTATCTACTTCATTTTTATTTTATCTTATCTGAATGACATTAATAACAAAAATTTAAGTGCATTATAAAGACAATAACAAAGGCGACAAAGAAAGGAGATTTATCTCCTCCATGTAGTACTGTTTCCTTACATCTATATATAATTTATAATTTAGTTCTTTTTTTTTTTTGCCAGATATAATTTAGTTGATTTTAAGTGTATTTAAATATGTGACAAAAATTAATCATGTGTATATTAGGTAAAAGCCACGTCATCATCTACTAATGTTATTTCTCTTACACATTAATAAATTATGAGTATAAGTTCCAATATCTATATAATTAATCAGGAAACTATACATAGGGATCCAATAAAAAGGGGAAAAAACTTCAAAAACTTAATTAAAATTAAAATGAGGTGAAATTATACGAACTAGTGTATTAAGGAAGAGGATATATACTCTTAGAATCATTTTTCTTATTTTCTTTTCATAATCTCATTTCCACGTTTAGACTAAAAATTGAATGGTTCTGATTTAATATTTTATAAAACTATTATTATAGTATTTTATAAATTAATTTTTTTTAAATTTTATCTATGTTGTAATTATAAATTGTCCAAATCAAATTTTAACAATTTAGATTTATTTATTTATGTTTAAAATAATAATTTTATAAATTATTGAATCTAAACCATTCATTTTTTTCAATTTGATGGTGGATATAAGATTCCAAGAAGAAAAGGGAAAAGAGGAAAATGAGAGAACCCAAACCCATGTATTAATTTAGGAAAATCCTTTATAAAGATCTTTAAAAATACTAAAAGATAAAAAGGTATTCTCAATATTCATAATACCAGAAAAATGTGAGGGCTTGATTCGTCATTTTTGAAATAAAAAAGAAATGTTGTAAATGTCCCTCAAATATTAGATTTGATATGATATTACCGACTTCAGATTTTATTTTATCAAGTTCTGATATGAAATTCACAACTCACCATTTCAAATCAAACATTTGTGAAAATAAGAAAATAGACATGGATTAATACCTAGACTTAATATGAGATTACCAATTTCAGATTTGATTTACCAAGTTCAAGATATGAAATTCACAACTCACCATTTCAAATTAAACACTTGTGAAAATGAGAAAAACAAGCATGGATCAATTATTAGATTTGATATGAGATTACCAACCTCATATTTGGTTTTACCAAGTTTAAGATATGAAATTCATAACTCACCATTTTAAATTAAACATTTGTGAAAATAAAAAAACAAGTATGAATTAATTCCTAGACTTGATATGATATTACCAACTTCAGATTTGCTTTTAGCAAGTTTAGAATAAGAAATTCACAACTCACCATTTCAAATTAAACACTTGTGAAAATGATAAAACATACATGAATTAATTTTTATACTTGACATGAGATCACGAATTTCGGATATGATTTTACAAAGTTCGGGTTATAAAATTCACAACGCACCATTTTAAGTTAGACGTGGATGAATTTCTAAACTTGATATGAGATTACTAACCTCGAATTTTATTTTACCATGTTTGGGTTTAAAAGTAACAACTCTCACAAATGTTATATGAAATTAAACGCTGTAAGCTATTGCCCATTTCTCAATTAAGTTTACGGAGTTTCGGTTTACATTTCACAACTCACCATATCGCCTTCTTCATATTAAACACAATATCAAATCAAACTCAAAAAAAAAAAAAATCCATTCAATAAACATACAGAGATCTAGCCGTCTAAGACAGATTTGGGATAAGGATGTAAAGTCTTAATCATGGTGATTGATTTGTTTAAGCCAGTGGGCAGTTCTTTGTTTTAGCAGACAAGTTAAGAGAGAAGAAAACTGATGAAGACACTATTGAAGGCGCAATATGGAACTTGAGTGAAGAAACTGTTGGTCAGGAGGCCGAGGCATCAAATGATGCAGAAGGAGGAGAGTTATAAAGGAGGGAGTAGATACACTTATCACCACTGGTTTGGTCACAAGAAGATGTCACTTGGGAAGAGAGAAGTAGAAGGGAGAAGGCAAGAGCACTTAGGTCATTTCCTTTTGATTTAAAAAAAGATAAATCAGACCTTTACATATTTCTGATATTATGAATATTGAAAACACCTTTTTGTCTTTTATAATATTTTCAAAATTCTTTATAAGAGATTTTTCCTATTAATTTTCCTATCATTCATATATATATATATATATATATAGAGAGTCAAGTTTCATATTGAGAAGCAATTCAATGGGGTTAGCGTTAAGTGAAAGAAAAACAGACAAATATGAAATTTGCACATTCAATTGCGTAGCTCTTGGGGTGATGAAAACCGTAATTAGAGGACCTAACACGTGACAATTGGTAATTATTAGCTCCGATTTTTCCTAAAATATGTCAAGTTAATTAGGCACATTCAATAATCCCCGTAGTCCCAAAGCAAGCCCTTCCTAGTTCCTACCTACCTATAGTATTCATTACTATTTTTTAATTTATCATTTGGACTGCTTAGACGCAAATGAACTCATCAAATCTATCAAGGAGCATGTATTATAAGTATTCTCCTGTGATTATCTTTTAAAAACCAATTAATATATACCCATATGGTCCTATTTATAATGCACTTCTAGGCATCCAGTATATTTCACATAGATCAATAAAAACATTAAACTGCATTAACACTATCTTAAAATTCAATAATTTTACAATTTTATTTGTATTTAATATTCATTATGACATTTGAAAATAAGTCAATACAATAATAAATTAAGGATAAAATTATGCATTCATATTAAAAAATTTCTCTTTTTACCCCATATATATGATTAAAAAAAAATTCTCTCTCTACTCTATAAATAGGACCAGAAGATTATATAATAGCCATGTATGATTTAAATCCAAATTAAATATTTTACAATCACGCAATTATAATTAAGATGAGTGACACAAGAAAGTTACCTTGGGTAGAAATTTACCCTCTGATTATCGTTTGTTGTCTCTTTATTCCTTTCTAATTTCACTTATTTACATTTAAATATTGAAAAGAATTTCGGTTGCTTAAGAACGAATTTGAGTCAATGTGAATAATAAAAACACCTTTGAGTGAATTATCCCTAATCGTACCCAACTAACATACTGGAATATATATCATGACCCTGTCCTATATTCATATAAAAAAGAGGTAAGAATGATCTTTTTTATAATTAATGAATTTGTGACACAAAGAATTAATGAAAAAGTGCATTTTGGTTCATGCCATGTGTAACGTTTATTTTAATTGCAAATGGATTATTATGATTAATTCATTGCTTTTTATTAAAGCTACCTCTTATAGTACTGTCAATGATTTCATAAACAAAAAATATCAACACTCAAATTCTGTTATTTTTATGTAATAAAATTTTTAAACAGGGTTTTTATCTATTTTTCCTAATAGATATCTATACAATACCAAAGAAATTAAAATCCCGGCCAGGGGAATTAGCATGGCCCCCCGGTCCCTTCTCTCTGCCCCTGCTGCATATACAATTAAGTTAAGATAGCAAAAGATTCAAATTTTATTTTAATATTTTAAAATATAAATAGTAATACGACATTATAAAAATGCAATAAATATTTTCCAAATATTGACTTCTTTATTACTTCAATTAACATCAATTAGAAAGAATCTAGCAATTTGCTATATATTTATCTTTTTTGCTTCTCCATTGTTTTCTTTGACCCGAACAAATGAAGAAGGAAAAAAAAAAGTCTGTTTGAATTGAGACAATTAAAAAACACAAAAAAAAAAAACCTAATCCTCCATAACTTAACCTCAAAGTACTCTCACAAGTCCCTTTTTGAGACTTGTATAAGAATCTCACTCTCTTCTTCTTTTCCCATTTGTGAGTGATCAAGAAACAGTCGCCAATAATGGAGCAGAGCCCACTTCTCAGGCTTATACCCAAACCTTCCAATATTCATTTACATCTAAACCTAAACCTTTATCAATTTGTCTTCTTCGTTGTTGGTATCTCACTAGGAACAGTAGCCACTTTATATTTCAAAACCCTTTCCTTTCATTTACAGTACTTTTTTTACCATGTAGATCCAGCCTCCTCCTCCTCACAACCACCGTACCGACCACCATCTCCCACACTAGCCCCACCGTTGACGACACAGCCAGAACACAGCCCATTATTAATATCCAACAACAACAGAAGTATTACAACTAACAAGGTGTCTCTCATGCACAACATGACAGACCAAGATTTATTCTTGGCGGCAATTAAGGTACAAGGAGGATTAGAGAAGAAGGACAATGTTTCTAACAGGACAAACCCTAAAGTGGCTTTCATGTTCTTAGCAAAAGGTTCACTTCCGTTGGGACCCTTATGGGAGAGATTTTTCAAAGGCAATGAACGCTTGTACAATATCTACTTACATCAACATCCTTCTTTCAATGAAACTGTGCCACAAGATTCTGTCTTCTTCGGCAGAAGAATTCCCAGCCAGGTTAGCAATATGTACAATACAATTACTTTGTATATTTACCCACATTCAACTACCAAACTTTTTACACCATTACAATAAAGATAGTGACTGTAATTTCACCGAACACACACACTGTTGGAATGAAGGAAAACAAGAAGAACCCAAAACCCAAAAACTCTATTTTACTATATTCTCTTATAGTAGAGAGGATATAGCTAGTGAAGCGATATTTAAAATATACTCCCATGTTCTATACATGAGAGAATTTTTTTTAAGGATGACTTGTTCCTATGTTCTTATTATACTCTACCTGAAAATTTTAGTATAATTTTTCATTTTTGTCCCTATTAATTAATACTAGAGGAGAAGCACTATATGATCTAAGGAAAGGGTGTAATCACTAAAAAAAGTTTATAACTGTGAGTAGTATAAAACGCTAAGTTCTAGTACAGAAAATAACAATAGGTCCATATTGCCTATTTGTTATTGGGATTTTTTTGAAAATTGTATTCATTTCTTAGAACCTCATTGTGACTTTTCCTAATATTGGTTAGTGCTATATTAGTTAATTATATGGTTATTCTCTCTCCCCATAAAAAATGTATTTTTAAAAAAAATTGTATTTTTTATATATTTAATTTCTTTAACCAACTTTTTAATCTAGGTAATTCGTTTATTTGTATCTTATAAGATAGATGAATAATGTTTTCTTCCATTTGCAGCCAGTTTTCTGGGGAACCTCATCAATGATAGATGCAGAAAGGCGTCTTGTAGCTAATGCACTCTTAGACGACAACTCCAACCAACGCTTTGTTCTTCTCTCAGAATCATGCATCCCTCTCTTCAACTTCAAAACCATCTACAACTACCTCGTCAACTCATCTCTCTCCTTCTTAAACTCTTTCGATGACCCCAAAAAGCCGGGTCGTGGACGATACAACCCCAAAATGTCGCCCATGATCAACATCACCGACTGGCGAAAAGGGTCTCAATGGTTCGAACTCCATCGCGATCTTGCGATCAAACTTGTCTCTGATACCACTTTTTACCCCATCTTTCAGGAACTTTGTCGTCCACCATGTTATATGGACGAGCATTATATACCAACGTTGGTGCACATGAAGTATGATGAACTGAACTCAAAACGTGGAATTACGTGGGTTGATTGGTCGAGGGGGGGCCCACATCCAGGAAGGTTTGGGTGGGATGATATTACAGATGAGTTCTTGAATCGGATTAGGTTTGGAAGGAATTGTGTTTATAATGGGAATGTCACCAATGTGTGCTTCCTTTTCGCCAGAAAGTTTCAGCCCAATGCATTGGAGCCTTTGTTAAGAGTGGCTCCTATTTTGCTTGGCCTTGATCCTTAGTTACATTGATCCGTTGTCATATTTTATCACCAAATCATTTTTATTTCTTTCACCTCTATTCTTTGTTTATCGGTAAAGCTCTTAAATTGATCATCAACTCAAATCAACTTCCTTGTATGATATAATTAAATTGGATATTAACGTAACTTATTCTATTCCTTGGATTTTAACCTAGTGATGACTCAAAAATTATGTACTCCTTCCGGTTCTTAACATATAAGACCTAATTAAAAAGTTGATGTTATCTTAAATATAAAATCTAATATCATATTTATCAATTTTTTTTCTAATTTATCCCTATTAATGCTCCTTCAACAATAATCAAAGAAGAAATAAGAGGAAATAAACGTTATGGTTTTTTAATTTCATAAACAGAATCCTTAATTAAATTGTGTTATTGCTATTTACCAGCGTTTAATGCAAAAACTGGATGTTGATTTTTTCAAACGCATAAACAGATTTCACGCTATTGACTTTATAACCTATGGCCTTAAGAGCACTATTATTTAATAGCATGAAACCGTTTCAATTAAAATGTTTTACTGCCTCCAAAAGTTCAGCAACAGTAATGTGATGGTTGTAAAACGTGGTTATAGTGCTTTATGAGTGGTCCAATGTCTCTTGTTCAAGAGCCTATATAAGAAGTTGTTTGCAAGAGTTTCAGATACAATGCTCTTGAACTTTTGAGTTCTTCTATCCTCCTTTGAATTTTCCTACGCGCCTGCTGAATTCTATTTTATTTTATTGTTCTGTTAATCCTGTTTTTGCAGTAATGATCCGTTTTATTTTAGGGAGTGCCGCTTCTTATCTGCTGACTGCCAGTAACAGCGGAATAGCTTTTAAGAACAGTATCTTTAGACTCGACTTATATTATTCATTTTCTTTGTAGGTGTTGTCACCTACAAGATCTGCATAGCATTAGGGACTTGGAAGATCTACTGGATTGTATGACAATTTAGGTGCTAATGCCAACAAAGTAACGGCTAGAGAAATACCAACAAGTATTAATCCTAGAGGAAGAGACCTTGACCACTCAAGTATATAGAGCTTCAAGTTTGAGTATGTGTCGATGTAAAAAAATGTTTTTGGGAGAGCTACCCTCAGTTGGATCCAATAATGCTTGAATCTAACTCAGTTAAATAACCATGTAAAAAGGATTAAGGAACAAAACTATCCATTATCTTTTTTTCAGAAGAGCTCCATTTTTTGATTCAAAAATACCCATCAAACTTTAAAAAGTAGCCTAATCCATTAATTTGGAGTAACGTTTGTTAAGTTTAAATTTTGGAATATGATGAGTGGCTTATAATGTTTAGTCAAACATGAGGACATAGAGGGTGTAGGGATAAAAATACCTAGAAAATTTTTCTAGAAGAGCATCTAGCACCATAAACTTTATTTAGATGCAAAAATGCTTATATACTTTATTTATTAAGGGGACAAAAATGTCAATTCTATTAACTTGAGCAAACAATGTTACTTTTAAGTTTACGTGGACTCCACCTATTGTTTTAAAATGATTATCTAAAAAAACTCACATAGTTGCTCATCCTCACCGTCTTGCTTCTGGCTTCCTGTCAAACCTGGGTTCTTATGAAATGGAGCAACTATCCCCAGTAGCCCAACCAACTTGATCAAATTATCCAGATGCTCATCACTAGAAGCTCTGGTTCCAGCGGCACACTCTATGTACTCGACAATAATCCATTTGTTAAGGTTCGAGTCCATGCAAAAGCCAATGAGGTTGATGATACGGCAAGCTTGAGACTACATAGAGAATCTCAACCCGCTCTCTGTGGGGCTGGTACACTTGGAATAGCCCGTACACTTAGGACTATGATTAAGGAAGATTGTGGTGGATGGCTTTTTGAAGTTTGATGTTTTAATGGCAACAAAGAGCTTGTCGTCGTCGAGGGTTGCCCTATAGACGCTACCATAGTTGCCTTTTCCCAAGAAGCTATCTGTCGAGAACCTATTTGTGGTTGGCACCAGGTCCATTGCCTTGCTAGGGACAGTTGCTCCATTTCATAAGAACCCAAGTGTGACGGAAAGTCAATAGGAAGATGGTGAGGACACGCGAGAGTGAGTTTTTTTTTTCAAATAATCATTTTAAAATAATAGGTGGGACCCGCATAAACAAAAAAGTAACACTGTTTGCTCAAGTTGACAGAATTGGCATTTTTGTGCCTTTTATAAAAGTTTATAGGTACTTCTACACCCCAAATAAAGTTTATGGTGCCAGATGATCTTTTGGGAAAAGTTTATTGGTATTTTTGTTTCTATACCTTTGACATCCTCATGTCTAATTAGGTATTAAAAGCCACATGTCATGTTCCAAAATTCAAACTTAATCGATGTTACTCCAAATTAATGGAAATATCATTTTTGGCTACTTTTTAATGTTAATTTTAATGTTAATGGCTACTTTTTAATGTTAATGGAGCTCAGCAATCGATCACCAGTAACTGAGGCCGAAGCTGCGTCAGTGGCCATCCATCGAAGCTCCGACCACCGAAAATTAATTTATGTTGTTTATACAAGTATTCCATTTGTTCATGAAGAGTGGTCACTTATAAATTGTAAAATCATTTTCTTAAATTGTTAATTAAAACTCATATTTCAAATGCTAATCATGGTAACAATAAATTTTAACAAATCATTCGAAGAATCTTCCAAGATTTTATAGAGTTTCCCATTTGATACAAAAGAGATAATATAGACGTTCCAAGGCAATCATGGATAAAACACATTTCTAACCATTTTACAAATCAAACCATGTTAAAAAGAAAGCAAATCCCACCTAACATGGATATTTAAATTAAACTTCTCTTTACTCAGATTGATAGACTAACACTTAGATCTTGAGTTTTGAGTTTCTCAAAACTTAGAATATAACATTCACCATAAGCCAAGAACCAAAACCCATTTCTGCACAATTTTTTTTTGCCCGAATTTCTGCACAATATTCAAATCATAGTACAATAATCAAAAGTTTCCAAAAATATGAGTTTGTGGATCCAAATCCAAACATATGCAATCCTAAAGGTCTCAAGCCTTCTACCAGCACACCAACAAATGATAGTTTAATCAAAAGTATGCAATTAAATCAGAGTTTACAAAATATAGGTATTTTGAGTGGCAATATACATCAATTCATCACATAATAAACCAAAAGAGGCTATACATATATATGAAGAGGTATCTATACCTTAGAAGCTCTCCCTGACGTCCTAGCACAGAAACTATCACCTTAAAAATGTTAAATCATTGGGGTGAGCAAAAGTCTCAATAACTAGCTATCTAACTATGTGCTCATAAGGTGCTAAGTAGAAAAGTTTAAATAACAAAGTATTATAGATACAGTTCACAAAGTTCCATTTCAAATAGTTCATATCACAATTTCTTAAGTTGCCTCTCATCAATTCAATCGAACCACCTTATTTTCGCCAACTAGACCTATGAGCTAAATTACTATCCATGTCACTGGCCACTCAAAAAGCTCTCTAGTCATGTGATGAGGATCAGCCAAAATCAAATAAAGCACATGCTTAGACCATGGGTCTTTCCCCTTATTGAACTAGTAGAGTGTTGCAACCACTTGTTGAATAGTGGGGTAGTCCCTTGTTGAACTAGTGGAACAATTGAAAGCCAACCATCATATACTAATGGAGGCTACACCACGTGGTAAAATAAACAACTTCATCTCATCCCAATTCAGTCATTATAATAACTATTAATAAATAGCTCAACTGAATTTCTCAAGATTTTCACATTCATACAATGATATTTAAATCATCTTCATATATATGACTTAATGTCTCTTTTCTCAGCTCTCATATATATATATATATATATATATATATCACAATTCAAATCATAATGTTCCACAAGACAATTTCTATCAAAATACTCATCAACATCATAATATTTTTCTCAATCTCAATAAACATCTCAAAGTACACATTGAAATATCTAATCAATGTTAATATACCATTTTCATTCTCATAGTTATTTTACAAAATACTCACAAACAACATTCCAATACACATAACAAATGGAAAGTAGTTATCTCTCGCCAAGTAAGGAGATACTACCACAAACAAAATGCCACATGCTCAATACTAACCATTCATTATCAATCTACACAATTATATTACCACACATTAATAACCCATTGAATTATTTGGGGTAATTTATTACTAATTTCTAATTTCCAAATTAATAATTAATAATTAATATTTTTTTTTTTTAATAACATGTATGTATGTATGTATACTAACTAGCTAAAACACTTCAACCATATATTTACTTATATAGTTAAAGTTTGTACTCTCCAAATAAAATAAAAAATCTCAAATCTCCCATAGACCTTAACTAATTATTTTAATACAATTTCCATTTTCTCTAGCAATTCAAATCACTGAATTAAATCCTTGACAACTTCCAAATAGCTTACTTTAACAAAAATCCCAAAGTTCTAAAAATCTAAAATTCCAACCTTCAAATTTCAAGCTTAAATCTCAAAACTAAACAATCAAAAATCCAATAATACCTCCAACAAACCTAAATCAATCATTTAACTCAAATTTAATCGATGAAAATATCATAAATATCCTAAACCTTTTAAATATAAATTAAATTTTTAAATTCTCAAGACAATCAATAAATAAATCTAAACCCATAGAACTTGACTATTAAAATAGTTCTACAATCCTATGGTCATATATATTGTTAAAACTCAACGCTTGCTTCAAACTCTAATCCAAAAATTGGCTCTAATCATATAAAAATATACTCATTAGACAGAGCTAATTGAGTAGAACAATATTGATGAAGAGACTTTAATAAATAGATATGATTTTACCTACCAAAATAAACCCAAAAACTTGCGCTAAGAGAAGAAAAGAAATGGCATAGAGCTATTGGGCGCCATTGTTCGGAAGCCCTCTATTTAGGCAGACTGAAATGACGCCTGGACGGGATGTATTTGAATTAAAGCCCTCATGAGTCTTTAAAATGCTGAAGGGCCATGGCCCCTTGGTAATTTGTTTTATTTTGTTTTCCTATTAAACCTCTAATGGGCTAGGACAATAGAATTTGGGCCCATTTCGTTTTGTTTCATTCATTTTCTCACTTTCTTCCTCCTTCTTAATAATAACGATGATGATAATTCATTTCTTTTATTATTACTCTTTTTCTTTAGTCTCTTGAATTCTTATAAATCATGTTTTTGATAAATCCTCTTAACTTAATTAATTACATGGTAAAATTTCATTCACCATGAATTAATTTCTTTCTAAAATTATTTAAATTCTATGAATAAAAACTAGAATGTTACATAAATGGGACTGGTTGAATTTATGTTATCCACTTGCAAGTGTCTAACTCCTCATGAACAAGTAAAATAGGCATAAGAACAAAACGAATGTTAACAAGAAAACATAGGACTATGAACAAGTTTCATTTGCAAATATCCAACTCTTCATGAACAAGTAGATTATACATATAAACAACACAAATTGAACAAGTTCTATTTGCAAGTGTTCTACTCCTCATGAACAAGTGGAATAAATATATGAACAATACAAATTGAACAACTCTCATTTATAAGTGTGCAACTCTTCATGAACAAGTGGAATAAGCATATAAACAACACATTAATTTCCAACAACTGGAGCTCCGGCCGGCCAATGTCGGAGGTTTGATGGCTGGCCGTCGATGGCCGCTCCAGCCTAGCAGCTGCTGGTGACAATCAAATCTTTTAAGAAAATAAAGCAAGGGGGCATTATTGTCCTTTTACCCTCAAAACTCATTTTCATTTTGATCCTTCGGTTGCGGTGAAATTTCAGAATTTTATAGGGTTGATTGAAATAAATTTCGTCCGTGGAGGTTAACTGAAATTTTCCCTATTTTCATGTAATTGAGAGGGTATAACTTTAATTACAAATATATGTGAAATTATTTAGAAATTCTTTCCTGCTTCTGAGTGTAATTACCTGATGATTTAGGTGATGTAATTGAGAAAGAATAACCGTCAACAATTTTTTTTGGACTAAAAAATTAGTTGCTTAATATTGAGTATTCGTATCTTAATTGTTTAATAAACGGAACCGATAAGTATGTAATTCGCTGGTCAAAGAAAAGAACCAAAAGTAATTCATGATTGATTGTGTTTCACACTTTCACCTTACTATAAAACCAATATATTAGCTTTTTTTTCTAAGTAGCATCCAAGGTTATGATATCATTTTTTAGTTGCATCTGCCATATAGTTCTCTAATGTTATTTTCTTGGTGCATGTTTAGCACCTTTGATCGATATTACATCGAGAACCCTAACCTTATTTATAGTGTAGGGTGTTGATGCACTATAAATAATAATGTGGAAGCTGGAAGTAGTATAAAAATATCATCATGGTAATGGATGCTACTTTTTTCAAGTCAAAATAATTTATTGAAGAAGGATTTGGATCCCTTAAATTGAGCTACAATTAAATATTATTTATTACTTCCTCTAATCCTAAATACCAGACTTGTTTATCTAATTTGAGGAAATTAATAAAATTAAATAAATTATTTAATTATAGATTACGTGACAAATTAGTTTAAAAAAATGAAAAAATATAAAAGATAAAATAGAAAAATATATTATAATTAGGATCAATATTCACTTATAAACTAAATTTTACCAATTTGAGAACAGAACATTATATTTTTATTAAGGAAAATCATACTAGAAAAACAAGCTATTCTTCCATCCTTCACTTCACCATTTTAGATTTATTTTTCAAAATAATGATTCGAACATATTTTTTTTAATTTCTTATTTTCATAACTTATTCTAAAAAATTACTCTATAGATAATAGAATAAAAAAGCCCCAATTTTTTCTGTGACAAGTTTCTTTTATATTTATTGATAAAAGCCATGTAACCTTAGAAATATAAAAATTATTACTAAAAAAGGAAGCTAAAAGTTTTATTTTTTTATTGTTGCTTTTATTAGGCACATGTCTCCTTCTATTAGAAATAATCTTTTTCTTGGAATCCTCTCTTTCAAGATGTATCGGTAATTAAATTTCAACTTTGAAACTCAAGTCATAAGGATCATAGTTACCGGTAGAAATAATCTTATTTGAGATATTGTCGAACACTAAATACCCCGACTATATCCAGATTCGACCCGTGTCGCGCACCTGGCTATGGTGGAAGAGTCTCCCAATGGGAATTTTCTGCATATACAAGGCTCGAACCCGAGACCTTGTTTAAGCGGAACCAAGCCGCTTACCACTTAGATCAACTCCCATTGGTCTTTATTCTTCAGTAAAGTGAAGAAAGTCCATTAAAAGGCTCAACTACAATAAAATTTTTGGGCCTATCTTCGGCCTCAGGCCTTTTCTTGGACAACATCTCAGGCCTATTTTGTTTGTGCAACTTAAAGCCCGAAGACCTAACAACACTTAACAACAAAATTGTACAAAATAAATTAAGAAAAAACCTTTTTGAGAAAAATGAAAAAGGAAGCTACTGGGCCAAGCTGGAAAGATAAAGTCCAAAAGAATAAAATGGCAGGAATAGGCCAACCCATAGTGAGTGGATCAAATAGTTCAAGAGGCCAATTGGTCCAGAGGAAATTAAGTAAGAGGGAGCATGTGATTGTTGAAGGAAATTTAAGGGAATTACCACCATTAATGGGTTTTTATTGTCAGAAGGGCCATCAAGTAATATGGACACGGAAAAAATTACATCCCCTCAAAATAATATAATGGAGCAAGAAGCACCCACCCAAAATACCCAAAAATGTAGAAATTGATGAGCTGCAAATGGTTAAGATGGCAGCAAGGAACACGTGGGATGATGATGATCCAATCATGGAGTAAGTTCCTATTTTACCCTTCCCTATTTGGTTTTAAAATGATAATTGCATCTTGGAATTGTAGAGGAGCTAGGAGTAGGAATTTTCCATGTATTGTGAAAAGAATTGTTAGGGAAAATAATATTGATGTTTTATGTCTTATTGAAACTAAGATTAGTGGTTCTTGGGCAGAAAAGGCAATTATAAAACTTGGTTTTAATAATTGGTTAAGATTGGAAGCGTCGGGATTTGCATAGGGCATTTGGATTTTATAAGATGATAGGAATGTTATTGTGCAATATTTATCATCTACAACCCAACTTATCCACTGCAAGCTGATTTGTATGAATTCTTTTGAATGTTTTGCTGCAACTTTAGTTTATGGGGAGACAATGGCCATTAGGAGAACTGAACTTTGGCAAGAAATTAGGAAAATTGCTCAGGAGGTGGAAGGAGACTAGATGGTAATAGGGGATTTTAACACTTTCATGGATCCCTTAGATAAATTAAGTGGTTCTCACTCTTCCCCTCAAGCAATGAAACAAGTCTCTAACAGTATAGTTGAAGCAAACCTATTTGAAATTCCTATTGTTGATGAAAGATTTGCTTGGGAAAAACAAGATGTAAAGGAAAGGCTTGACTGGGTATTTTGTAACATGTCCTGGGAGCTAACTGTAACACCCCAAATTTTAATTAAGGGCTAATGAAAATTATTGATAATGTAATCATGGATTAAATTTGAATTAATGTGTATTTTTTATAATATTAATTAATATGTCATCATTGGTGGAAAATTGAAAGAATGGAATTATTGGCCATAAGTTGGTGATTAATGGGAAATTTATTTGCTAACTAAGAGGATAATGAGAAGTGGGATTAAATAGCTAATTGATGGATTAGATAAATTAATTGGTGACTTATTGTATGTGAGCCAATGAGAGAAGGACACTTGGCAAGCTCATAGAATGAGAGAGGGCATAGAAAAGTCAAATTTATCTTTTTAAAATAATTTCTCTCTCCCCTCTTCCCTCTTCCCTCTTGTGCGCTGAAATGGTACGGGGAGGGAGTAGAGATCATCATTTCCCTTCATCTTCAAGCTTCCACCTCCCTCTGCTCTCTCCAAATTCGTCCTCCATTGTTGAAGAAGTGAGAGAAAGAAAAAGCTTCACTTTAAGGTAAGAAAATGATCTCCATTGCTCAAACTTCCTTCTCTAAAATTGTTCCTTGAGTGATGAGCTACATTTCTATAGTTTTAGTTTGTCCATTGGTATTAGTTTGTGATCTCAAGGAATTTTGAAAGTTGGAGAATCAAAAAGTCTTTTTGAGAAAGTTGTTGAGGTGAGTTAAAGAAACCTATCTATCTAAGTTTTATGCCAAATGGATTAACTTTGGAATTCTGGGATTTATTGGCAATTTTCAAAAAATGATAATCATTGGTCATTTGGTATGGAAATGGTATATTTGGAATGTATATGGATAGATAGGATTGATTGGAGATTTAATGATTGAGTTTGTGGATTTTGGAATCTTAGTGTTTAATGTTGCCAAGACCAAAGCATGATAATGAAGTAGGAATTTGGTTGTTTTAATGGTTTTATTGGATTCCTTGAGTGATTTTCTGTGGGGATAGCTTTGGTTAAAGTTTTGGGTATTTTGGGAACTCTAGGGAAAATTCTGGGAAATGCTGTCATTGCTTATGCATTTTTTGGGTTCTGATATGATCACTCGAGTGATCTGGGGCTCACTCGAGTGAAGGATGAATATCACTCGAGCGAGTCAGTGTAATTCTTCGTTTTCCCTTCAGTTTCTGTTGTGCTCCGGTGAAAAGAGTAAAAGTGTTGCCTCACTTGCGAGTGAAGTGAGTCATCACTCAAGTGGGACTCCTCTCACTCAAGTGAGGGTGTATTTGACACCCTAAACCTACCTCTCGAGTTGTCACTCACGGGTAAAGTGCAAGAGTATGTCTTAACACTCGCAAGCATTCAGTATCACTCGAGTGCAAAGGCCACTGCTCAAGTGCTTCTCTTCTTTGAAATTTATGTTTGCTCTTAGGTTCTCACTTCCTGGACTTCACTCTCTAGTGCTCGAGTAAAGTATTTGGCTATCACTCGAGTGAGGTCCAGTGTACTCGAGTATCCCTGTCTCTGAAAAGTTTTTATGCTCTCAGGTGCTCACTCACTATCCTTCACTCTCTGGTACCCGAGTGTAGACCGTACCACCACTCGAGTGAGGCCGTCTTCACTCGAGTGTCAGTGCCCCATCACTCGAGTGAAACAGTGAAAAATGTCAGTGTTTGTGCTTCCAAAAAGGGATCCTCGAAGTAGTTCTTCCAACCCTTTAGGGCTTTTGTTAGAAGCATATATAAGTGTTAAAGATATAGTAATGATAACCAATTTAAGTATTGTTAAGATATTGAGTATTGGACTAAGTGATAACGTATCGTCCTTAATTATGACTTTAGGATTTGATATTTGCCCGGAGCGTAGAAGGCCAGTACCTGCTCAAGAATGGAAAGACCAAATAATGGCACTTTATCCTATATCATGTATATTGCATTGATTGTATGGATTAGCCATTGAATACAATGAGGGGACGTGGCGAAAGCCCGGCCTTAAATATAGATACTGTCAAGGGAACGTGGCGTAAGCCTGATCTCGAATACAGATACAGTAAAGGGAATGTGGTGTAAGCCCGATCTCGAATACAGATACAGTAAGGAGACGTGGCGAAAGCCCGACCTTGTATATAGTGAAGGGGACGTGGCAGTATGCCCGACCTCGAATATTGATTGTTGCATTGTGATTTATGTTTACTTCTTTGTATATATGCATCATATTCGTAAACTGTTGCTATTAGGATTCTCTAGAATCTCATTCTTTCCAAATAACATTTTTAGACAAGGCAAGTGGATCGAAAAACACGTAAGTGAGCAAGGACGATTAGGACTGCCAGCGGTATTCTTAGTTAGATATTTTGGTTTATACTGAATTGGTTATCATTTTAGGATAAATGTACCTATTGAATATATCATAGCATGTTAGTTTTCTGTAATCGCCGGTATGGATAATGAGATAGGCAATGATGCCTTGTATAAACCTTTGGATTAAGTTATTATCCCGGGTGTATATCGGGAATTGTGTTGATACTCTGATATTGTATATGTGACTGACCGAACAGGCCTATTGCTTTTACTTGAAATGAATGGAGATCTATTTGTACAAGTGTTGTAAAAAGTTTTTAATTACCACGGATCTCTTATTCAATAATTAAACATATTTAAACGCTTAATTTTGGCCTTGATCATGATGGGGGGCCACACTAACTCATCCCCATTGCAAAAATTTCCACAAATTAAAGTATAAATCGGATCACCGCTTGCTTGTTATTTTAAATGGAAGTTTAGTAGAGGTGAGACATACAAAGAAACAATTTAAATATTACACAACTTGGGCTTTGGAAGACAGCTTTAAGGAAGTGGTAACAAATTCATGGGCAAATGAGAATTGGTGTGAAGGGGTGAATAAATTTACTGTGGAAGCTACCAAATGGAACCATAACACCATTAGTAGTATACTCAGTAAAAAGAGCAATATTCTCAAGAGAATTAAGGGTATTGATTGAACAAGAGAAAATAATATCTCAAATGGTCTATTTAAATTAGAAAGGAAACTTTGGCAAGACTACAACAAGTTAGATGCACTAAAAGAGTTAATATGGTACTAGAAATCCCAATGTAAGTGGCTTAAATGGGGGGATAGAAATATAAGGTTTTTTCATGCTTCAACCACAATGAAGAGGAAAAGACAACGTATTGAAGGCCTCAGATGTGATTATAGGAACTAGATTTCCAACCAAGAGGATTTGAAGAAGATGGCAGAAAGGTTATTTCAAGCTTTGTACACAAGAGATAACCAGGTCAAAGACCCATTAGAATGGATTGCAACCTTTCCTCATATTCGACCTCCAAATGGTGAAGTGCTTCATAAAGAAGTAATTGATAGTGAGATAAAAAAGCAGCTTTCATGATGGGCGCCTTCAAAGCTCCAAAATTGGATGGTTTACAAGCACACTTTTTTCAAACTCATTGGAATCTTATAAGAGGTAAAGTGTGCGCCTTTATATTGGAAGATTGGAAGAACCCGAGGCAGGTAAGGGATATCATTCACTCTTATCCCGAAAATTGATAATCCCTTAACTATGAAAGACCTTCGTCTGATCTCGTTATGTAATGTTAACTTCAAAATCATAACCAAAATCATAGCTAACAGGCTAAGAGGTATCATATGGTACTTGATTCAGCAGCAACAATATAGTTTTATTACTAGGAGATAGAGCAACGATAACATTATCAATTACCCAAGCAGCAATTCATACCATGAGAACTACAAAGTGTATGAAAGGTTTTATGGCTCTTAAAGTAGACATGGAGAAAGCC
Source organism: Inga oerstediana (assembly GCA_963210345.1). Lineage (NCBI taxonomy): Eukaryota > Viridiplantae > Streptophyta > Magnoliopsida > Fabales > Fabaceae > Inga > Inga oerstediana. The sequence continues at coordinate 75,265,203 of OY723401.1, read as the reverse complement.
TATGATCGATTAGATTAGTCTTTTTTGAATCACACGTTGTTAAGTATGGGCATGAGAAGAGAAATGGTTGATCTCATCATGAAATGTACTTCCTCTACAACTATGGAGATTCTTTAGAATGGTGAAAAATCTAAAGCTTTCTCCCCAACCAGAGGAGTTCGTCAAGGGGACCCTCTCAGTCCATATCTTTTTGTGCTCTACATGGAAAGACTTAGCCATCTAATTAATAGAGAGGTAGTGAACAGGAGATAGAAGGGACTAAAGGTCAATAAAGATAATCCTGTTATCTCTCACTTGTTCTTTACAAATGATCTCATTCTATTTAGGGAAGCATCGACTGAATAGGTCAATTTAATAAGGGATGTAATGAAGGGATTTTGTAAAGTGTCGGGACACAGAGTGAGCCTTAACAAATCAAAGGCTTTCTTCTCCAAAAATGTGAATTTTAACAATGCTAAAGAAATGAGTGAGAGGCTTGGAATTGGAATCACAAGAGATCTAGGTAAGTATTTAGGTGTCCCTCTTTTGTACAAAAGAGTGAGTGAACTCACTTACTTACCTTTCATCCAGAAAGCTCAGAAACAACTGGCAAGCTGGAAAATTCGTTATCTTACTATGGTAGGAAGAATAGTATTGATTAAATCAGTGCTCTCAGCTTTACCAAACTATCAAATGCAAACTATGTTGTCACCCAAGTCTATTCTTCATGATCTTGAAAAAGTCGGTCAAAACTTCATATGGTACCAAGGGCAAGATGGTAAGAAGCTTCACCTCATCTCTTGGGATCATATCATGAAAGGAAAGGATGTAAGGGGGATTGACATTAAGGACTTGGTTAATCAAGATATTGCATTTATAATGAAGCTTTATTGGGGTTTTTCTCACAAAACCTGATGTTCTTTAGGTGCGTTGTCTTAAGGGTAATACAGGTGTGGAGACGGAATATATCTAGTGGTCTGCAAGAAACAATAATCATCTAGGGTTTGCGCAATATCACTGCAATTTGGAATAAGTTTTACCAAGGCATTGGCAGAACACTTAAAAATGGGGATATCACTAATTTCTGGTGGTATATTTAGATGCCCCTAAATGAACCTCTCATCTTTTTTGTTGAGCATAACTTACACATTCTCAATCCAAGTGAAAAAGTTATGGTTTTTGTTATGGAGAATAAGTGGAACATACAAGAATGGAGGAAATTCTTACCTCCCTAGATCATTAATATCCTCATCAAAATCAAACCACCAATTGAAGGAGAATAGGATAAATTCTACTGGAAAACTGCCTCAAATGGTAATTTTAGTGTCCGTGAGGCATATAAATTTGTTTCTACAAAACAGGAGCAGCATGGGGCAGGATCATGGAAGAAAGTGTGGCGGTTATTAGTCCCTGAGAAAGTTAAATTCTTCTTATGGCAAGCATTTCACTATTTCATGAGAGGCTTCCCACAAATTCACGTAGAGCTAAGCGAGGATTAATAGATAATGATGAGTTCCCATTTGAGTGTCAAAGAGAGGAAAACACCTTACACATACTTCGTAATTGAGAGATTGCTAGAAATGTGTGGATTGCAATTATTAAGCCTAACCTTCTTTCTAGTTTCTTTTGTTCTAATTTGTAGATGTGACTTAGAATGTGCATAACTCATAATTTGAGCAATGCATGCTTCAGCAGATGGACATGGGTTCATGTTTTCAGTATCTTTTGTTAGCTCCTTTGGAAAAACCGATGTAAAGGAGTTATGGAAGGGATTCAATATCAGGCAAAAGAAATCATTTATAGGGGAGTCTCCGAGCTGATGGAAGTTGCCACTGGTGACAATTTCATACATACAGTTTTCAAGCTCTACGGGAAAGACGAGCATGTTTGGAAACCCCCCCCCAAAGGATTTTGCTTGGTTAGATATGGATGGATCAATCAACAATAAGAAAGAAGCAGCATGTAGTGAAGTAGCCAGAGTCTCCAATGGAGATTAGATTTTTGGTTTTCAATGTAAGTTGGGATTTCTGCCACCGACAACAATAGAACTACTGGCTTTACTAACAGGTCTCCAAGCTTGTAAGCAAAAACTCCTCCAGAAAGTCCTTATCTATACAGACTCAATGGAAGCTTTCCATCTAATCCTGAAAGATGGTGGTTTTCATCATCCACTAAGGGAAGAAATAATGAGATTAGAGAGTTTCTTTTCTCAGATTGGGACATAGAGCTCCGATATGCACCTCGGGAGACAATTAGATGTACAGACTACCTTGCCAAAGACGCCCATAATCTCAGGGAAGACATGTGAATTTTGCAAAGACCGCATTCGGGATGCCTCCCCATCATGTGAGAGGATCTGGGCCAGCAACTTTCAAATTAAGTCGACATTGATGTGATGAATAAACTTCAAGTTTCTTAACTTGCCTTTTGTAATAAAAAAAAAAGTTATATCTACTTGAACTTTGCAGTGGTTAATTGTTCAATAATCTTAGATAATATAATATACAAAGCAAGTAAAGGAGACAAACTCATATCAAGGCAATTACTCCCTCCAGTTCTAAATATAAGATAGAGTTGATTTTTTTGAAGAGATTAAGGAAGCTAAATAAGTTATTTAATTATATCATATGTTATGTGTCAATAGATTATATATCTGTTTATATGTTAAACAAAATAGTTTGGAGAAAAAATGATAAATATAAATATTTTAAAATAATTTAATTAGCTTTCTTAATATCTCCAAAAAAATCAATTCTGTCTTGTATTTAAAACCGTAGGGAGTATTTAATTTTTAAATTATTCTTAGGTTATCTTCCAGCAATTAAGGAGATTTATTATGCCCCGCATGGCACAATTCCAAACTGTCCATTTTGGGCACATTAGTCAATTATATTTGTTAATGGCCACTACCGCTGGAGGTTTATTATTTCAACGAGATTATTTGTAAATTATGCCAAGGTAATTTTATATAATTTAACTTAATTATTATGATAAATAGTTTGTTAGACATTTTTTGGTTGACAATAGTTTATATTAAACTTTTGTCCAACTATGAGAGACAAATTGGCAGAGTGGAGGACCAAATCTAGTGAAGGAATATTCCAAGATTTTTCTAATAAAAAGATCAAACGGCATTGACAAACAGTTTTAAGATTACGTAACAGTTTGGAAGGATGGACAAGATCTTGTAAAATAATAACAACCATCACAAAATCTTATCTTATTAAGTAGGTTTGGCTATATGAATTATATAACGTCATTAAACTTGATCAAAAACCAAATATCCTGATAAATTGTTAATGAAGAGCTCTTGCTCAATAATTTTATTAAGTGTTTTCTTTAGTCTTCATTTACCCTTTTTTACTGTGCTCCAAACAATTTGATCCATCCTTCTCAATTGAGCATATTACGGATTTTTCTATTCGTATCCAAACCTCCTCAAATTATCTTGTACTATTTTTTTTTTTCAATAGGCACCATTTCAATCCTTCCTCATATAAGTCCAAGAAGAATCTCATCATTTCTTATACGACTATACATCAATTCCAACATTTTCATCTTTGCTACCCAATTTTACACTTATGTATACTAATTAAGAAAACACTTTCTTAGCTGAGGAATTTCTAAACGCACGCCGTTTTAAAAAAATTAATGGGCATGTTTGATTTTTTTTGTTTACTAAAACCATGATATAAGTACAATTGATTGGGCGAATTTAATTTAGTAGATTATGCTTTACCAATATAAATTTGGGAGAATTGCTTAAAAATACCTTTGGAGTAAATTAATTGTTGATTGCTACCAAACGTGCAAGCAATCTTTCGTTTTGTGTAAATCATCTTCCGTGTATGCAAAAATCTTCCATATAAATGTGTAAATAATCTTCCGTTATGTGCAAAAATATCTTTCGTTATGTGTAATAGATCTTCCATAGTATTATTCAGTAATTAATTTACTAAAAAGGTATTTATCAGCAATTCTCCTTATAAATTTGTTTATTTATATTTAAAATAATATTATGATAGAATATTAAATTTAGTTCATTTATTTTTTTAAATCAAAAGATGGAGTTGAGATTTTAAAAAAGGAAAAAAAGAAAGTTATTAGCGAAAGGCCAGGTGGTACTAAACTACCGGGGAAAGGAGCTGTGGATGGTCAAAGTTGTTTGCAGAGTCACGTGGGGGAATTTCAAAGGAGGGATCCAAGTCGAATAAAGTACAACTGTTGAGGGGCAGTTAGTAGAGTACCGGAAGAAGAAATGGGGCCGTACGTCTTCCTGTGGCTTTATTATGTGTTAAAAAGTCAAAAATGAAAGCTAAGTTCTGGTGAATGTAGATGAGTGCTGTGACGCGCGCGGCTTATCTCCCTTGCGTTCACGTCCTCTCCCCTGCCCTAAAAAGAGGTTGGGCTATTTTTTTTTTTAAATATCAATCACCATTTTAAAATATTTTTTAATAATATCTAATATCTTAAAATAATTTTTAATACAATGATCATTTTTAAATATATTTTAGTAATAACTAGAAGCGGTAATTCGGGCCGGGCTGGAGGGCCCAACCCGCCAGCCCGTTTAAAAAATCAGGTTCGGGCTGCCAAAATGGCAGCCCGTTTTTAATCGGGCTAAACGGGCTGAACCCGTTTAGCCCGTGGGTTAAACGGGTTAACCCGCGGGTTAAACGAGTTAGCCCGTTTAACCCCAAAAAAAAAAAAAAAAACCCTCATACTGTCTCCCTCTCGGCCTCTCCCACAGTCCCACTCGTGCTGTCCTGTCTCAGTGTCTCACTCTCCTTCCCTATTCTTCGATGTTCGATCGGTCTGTCTCTTCCCTCTTCTTTGAGCGCTCTGAACCCTAACGGCCGCCTAACCCTCCCCCTCTTCCTCTCCGGCTCGGCGGCTCCGTCACAGCATCACTCTTCTTCTCCGGCAAACTGGTCCGGGCTCTCCAAGTCTCCCCTCTTCCTCCGCGCCTCGCCGCCTCCGCCGCTCGGTGCTCTCCATCTCCAAGTCTCCCTCTTCCTTCGATCCTTCGCAGCTCTGTGCTATCCCAGACTCCCTCCTCTTTGGCTTTGTGCCTCCGCCGCTCAGTTGCTCTCCCTTTGCTCGGAGGTCAGAGCTTCAATCGCGAGTGGTGGTGCCATAGTGCGGTGGACGGTGGTGGCCGATCTGAAACGGTGAAACCAAACCCTCCTCAATCTCATTCTCTTCCTCTCGGTGCTCGTCGACTCTGCTCTCAACTCTAAACACAGTCAAGACTCGTCGCCCTTGAATTCCATCTGGCGTTAGACAATAGACAGTGTAAGAGGTAATTTTTTCTGTTCTTTTTTGAATTGAAGTAAAATAAAACCTGAAGCAAATCATTGACAGTGGTTTGATTGTGCATTTGCTGGATGTTGACAGTGTTTTTCTGAGTCCGGGCATCATGAAATTCGAACTCTATATTTCTATCTTTGGTTTGATTGTGCATTTGCTCATTTTGCTGGATGTTGACAGTGGTTTTCTGAGTCCTGGCATCATGAAATTCGAACTCTATATTTCTGTCTTTGGTTTGATTGTGCATTTGCTTTGCTGGATGTTGCCAGTGGATTTGTATTTGCTGGTTAAATGATATATGGTCGGGTTTCTATATCAAACTTCTATCCTCTATTTGCTGTATTTGCCCAATCCACTGAAATGGTGGGCTGGCGGGCTAGCCCGCCAGCCTGCATAATCGGGCTCGGGCTAACTAATGTCAACCCGTTTGATAAACGGGCCGATTTCAGACTGGCCCGATTATCTGTAGCCCGTGTCGAGCCAGCCCGTCGGGCTCGGGCTGGCCCGAATTACCACTACTAGTAATAACTATTATCTAGTAAATTATATTTTAAAATACTTTTTTAGTAACATATAGTATTTATTGTTTAGCAAACTGCATTTTAAAGCTTTTTTTTTATGAAACATTTTAAAGTATTTTTAGTAATACACTGTATCATAAATTAATTTTGAGCTCACACAACACCTTAAACAATTTTTTCAATAACACTTAGGGCCCGTTTGGTTCAATCCCATCACACCCTGCAATGCAGTGCAGTGCAATGTAATGGTAATGCAATGTAATATTAATTACAGGGGTAGTGTTTGGTTTGATTTTTAAGTAAGGTGCAATGAATTAATATTTTAATAATTATTTAAAATTAATATATTACACAAAGTCTATTTTACCCTTAATATAATCTTTAGAGAAAAAATAGTTAAGAGTGGACGACGGCAGAGATAGAGGAGGAAGAGGTAGTAACGATAGCAACAATGGGAGTGACGATAGAGGAGGAGGAGGTGGCGGCAGCAACAGGTGTGTGACGGTGGCGGCAGCAGCAAAGGAGGTAGTGGTGGTGGCTGTGGGTGGGCAGGCAATGGTGGAGGAGGTGGTGGTGGCAGTAACAATGGGGGTGGGGGCAATAGTAGAGGAGGAGGAGGTATTGGTGGTGGCAATAGGTAGCGGCGGCTGGGGGGCGGAGGAGGAGGTAGTGTGGAGGCAACGATAGAGGTGGTGGTGGCAGTAGTGGAGCAGGAGATAGTAGCGGTGGTGGGTGGTGGAGGAGGAGGCGGCGGCGGCGGCAACAGGGGGGTGGCGATGGAGGAGGTAGTGGAAGCGGTGGCCGCGGCGGGTGGTTGAGGAAATCGTGGCAGAGGCAGCGGCTGGCCGAGGAGAAGGTGGCGGTGGTGGCGGCGGCGACGATGGGTGGAGGAGGAAGAGGTGGTGGCGGTGATGGTTGTAGCAAATGAAATGAGATAAGTGAAATAGACACATAAAACTAAAGGATAAATTAGACTTTTTCACCATGCAATGGGATGATAATGAGGATTCATAGAGGGGAGGTATGAATGTGGATTACCATTTTTTTGGTAATCATCATTACCATGGTAAGCTCTATTACCATGCTAAAGAGCAGCTAAATACTCTTCTCTTAATAATGCAATCATGATTACCATTGCAGGCATGCAATAGGGTTAAACCAAACGGGCTCTTAGTATCCTGAAATGATTTGTTTTTTTTTTTGTATCTAATCCCATAAAATATTTTTTTTATCAATATTTTGTATCTTAAGTTTAAATTGTTTGTTACAATTAAAAAAAAAAATTTATGATATTAGATACATAAAAAATTATTTTAACATATTCGATAATACTGAAAAAATATTTTAAAATATTAAATTTATTTAAAAAAAAAAAACCCAATCCTCACTTTTCAACACCGAAATCCGTATGGTTTGGGGTTAAAGGAGAGAAAAAGGACGGAAACGTAAGGGAGAGAAAGAAGCCGCGCTAGTGCTATGAGTGGGGCAAGTGGGAAGAAAAGGTCATAGTCATTAAGATCGCAGCCACTAGTCTACTACCCTACGTATCAATTTTTTTTTTTAAAGAAAAACTGCATAATGTGTTAGCAATACACTTTTCGAGATTTATAACTAAATATAAAATATCTTTTTAATTAATCTTTGGAGATTAAGAAAAGTATGTTCGGCCGGTGACTAAAAATATGTAGAGAGTTTATAACACTTCTAAAATAAAAATGCTCTGCCTTCATCTTTAATAATAGGAGAATTAATGTCCCTGATGTAAATAATTTAATCGCTAAAAAAGTCTTTTAAATTATCCATATGTTATAATTTGTTGTTATTTTCTACAATACAAGATTGTTAAAATTCATAAGTTTAAACAAACTTAATTATGTGTGCACGTAACCCTAAGTCATGAACTTGAACATTAAATGTATAAGAGTTTACTTTTATTAATATAAAATTATTATAAGGATATGATTAAATAATTAAAATATAAAAAATTGCAACTATTTGTTTTAAATATATTTTAAATCAAAATAATTGAGTTAAATATATCAATATTCAAAACTTATCATATTCAACATAAAATTTTTTATGAAGTTTATATATAAAGTTGCAATCACTAAACTCTAAATAGGACTAAATCCAAAAGACTAACACTAGTTAAAGCAATTTTGTAAGTGTGAAATGTAAACACAATAAATTCGGAAAGTCGGTTTGTGAATTTGACAACTATGTATGCACTAATTTTATAATTACATATTACTCACTTATTGGAATATTTTTTAGTAATTAGATTACTTATATGGGCTACACAATAATTCTCCTTTTAATACTTCAAATTTAATATGCATAAGTAAAATTATCCCAATACATGGGAGTATTACGAGAAAGAAAACTAATATAAGAAATAAGAGAAAGGGTAATATATTTTTTGATCCCTCAAATTTTAAATTATAGGTTTTGGTCTCTTAAGTTTTATTTCGTTTATATTGATTTTTATAACTCAATAAAAACTTGAATAATTCTGCCTCTACAGGAATCAAAACCAATAATTTAAGACTTGGTAGATTAAAAATTATATTAACCCTGAGAAAGAGAAAAACAAGATCTTAAAATTTGCAGTTAAAAAAACCTTAAAATTTATGTCTCTTTTTAAAAAATTCAAACAAAACTATAATATCAACATGTCATTGTCTATTCCATTACAAGAGACCACAAATTCACATGCAGAGGCCACTTTTCTGATCTTTTTTATTTTTTTCCATAAGCCACTTTTCTGATCTGTCACATATCATGAAACAGAAAAATGTTTTCCATAAGTAGGTCCGTCGTCACACATGGTCCGGCCTCCATAAATTAGAAAAGTTTTCCCGGTTTGACTTGAATCCCGTGAGTCCAATTTCAAATATTATTAAAAGTATCAGTATAAAATTAAATTACTTGAAAGTTTACTTTATTTGGCTGCTGTACATAAGCTTTATTGTCTATTGATCTGGTGATAGAAACTATTTTTTTAACGTGATTTACGATGTATAAAGTAAATATGTTTTGTCTTAACTTATATGAATGAGTTTTATTTGGTTTGAGTGCTAACTTTGCTTAACTCTCTCAACTTATCAAATCTAGACCATTAAATCTAATTTAGATAGTTTAAATCTGAATTTTTAAAAGTTTATATTTTTTTAATTTTAATGAGTATAGAATCTAATATAAAGATAATCTTTTAACTATCATTCTTTTCAAAAAAATGATTTTTTATTTAAAAAATCTTTTTTTTAAAAAAAAAATCAAATTTAGACTCTCCAAAATCATATCTAAATTGCCTAGATATGGCAAGTTGCGAGAGCTAAGTACCGTGTTTAAAACTAAAACCAATTCCGTGAAGATTGGAGCAAGTGATGAAGACTTTTTAGTGTTGTGTTAATGAATTGGATTAAGGCAGCGTTTTTTTTAAGCAAGTGATGAAGACTTTTTTTTTTAAGACGTTAGTATCTGTTTGAATTGGCGATAGAAGTTATTTTTCTAACATGATTTACGACGTACAAAGTAAATATATGAGAGGAGTTTTGTTTCAACTTGCGTGAACGTGTTTTTCCAATACTAACCCAAACAAGCCCTTAGTCACCCAAGCTTAAGAGACCGAGGAAACTTAACTGAAGGAGCATATGAAGATAGGGATTTGGTTTGAGTGCTAACTTTGCTTAGCTCTCCCAACTTATCATATATGGATCATTGGATTTGATTTGGACGGTCTAAATTTGAATTTTTGAAAGTCTATATTTTTTAATTTTAATGAGTATAGAATCTAAAATAAAGATAATCTTTTAAATACTATTCTTTCAAAAAATGATTTTTTATTTAAAAAATCATTATTTTAAAAAAATCAAATTTAAACTCTCCAAAATCATGTCTAAATTGCCTAGATCTGATAAGTTGCGAGATCTAAATACCGTGCTTATAACTGAAACCAATTCCGTGAAGATTGGAGCAAGTGATGAAGACTTTTTAGACTTGTTTAATGAATTGGACTAAGGCAGCTTTTTATTTTAAGCAAGTGATGAAGACCTTTTTTTTTAAGGCTTTAGTGTCGGTTTGAGTTGGCGATAAAAATTATTTTTCTAATATGATTTACAGCATATAAAGTAAATATGTGAGAGGAATTTTATTTTAACTTGTGTGAACGTGTTTTTCCAATGCTAACCTAAACAGGCCCTTAGTCACCCAAGCTTAGGAGACCGGGGAAACTTAATTGAAGGAGCATGTGAATATAGAGACTTGGTTAGAGTGCTAACTTTGCTTAGCTCTCCCAACTTATCATATCTTGATCATTAGATCTGATTTGGACAGTCCAAATCTGAATTTTTAAAAGTATATATTTGGGACAATTACAATGAAGTCTCACATAAGAGAAAAAATGAAAAAATGGTCCCTGAAGTTGTTAATGACAAGTCGAGGAGTGTCCATTAACAAGTCGAGGAGCTTACATTGACAACTTCAGGGATCATTTCTTCATTTTTTCTCTTGTATGGGATTTCATTGTAATTGCCCCTATATAATTTTAATAAAAATTATTTTAATGAGCATATAATCTAAAATAAAGATAATCTCTTAACTACTATTCTTTCAAAAAAACAATTTTTTATTTAAAAAATCATTATTCAAAAAAAAAATCATATTTGGACTCTCCAAAATCAGATCTAAATTGCCTATATTTGATAAATTGCGAGAGTTAAGTACTGTCCTTAAAACTGAAACCAATTCCGTGAAGATTGAAACAAGTGAAGACTTTTTAGAGTTGTTTAATGACTGTGACTAATTGTGTGTTTGGGAGCTTTCCAAATCATGGTTTCAAACCATGGTTTGTGTAACCCGAGACAAAACTCCTCTCACAAACTTATCTCATAAGTCGTAAAAACTATTAAAAAAAGCTAATCCAAACACGCACTAAGGCTGCGTTTTTTACTTTTAAGAAACTACAAATAGACATGTACCACTCTAATTTTTATTATTCTCTGCAATTTTTTTATAAAAAATTTGAAATTTGAATTACCTTGATACTTTTATAAAATTATATTTGAAATTGTCTGAGTATTTAATTTTTTTACCATTTTGTCCCTTAATTAATTTTATTCTCTTTCTTAATATTTTTCTCATGTTACATTCTCTTTCATACTCTCTCTGGTCGATAATATATGGCACTTTAAATATATCATGGAAAATAAGAAATGACAGTTAAATCATTTAATATGTCCTAAAATGTAAATTTTTTTCACTTGTACCATTCTTAAGAAATCTGTTTAATTGCATTGAGAATATTATTTTAGAGAAGGGGGAGATAATGAGTGGACAAAGTTAGAAAGTGAGTATTAATCACAGGAAAAAACAGAAAAAAGAGCATTAATTAAACTAGAGATAACTTATATTTTGGATCATGCTTTCCTTCTAAAATTGCCCTATATTGTGGACTGGAGGGAGTACTTCCTCTCATTACTAGTCTATTTCTTCCTCCTACTTGCCCCTTATTTATCAAATGTGAAAAAAGACTTATTTCTTACATATTTATTAGTTTTATTTAATTTTAAAAATTTTCTTATGTCATGTTCTTATACCAATGGGCATGTACCAATTTTAACTAATTTTCAGACACCAGTAAATGATAATTAAATCATCAAATATGTATTAAATTAATAAAATTTTTAAATTTCCCCTTATTCTTTCTCTGCATGAACAAATCATTCTCACTTTCCTTTATTTTATGAGAAATAAGAGTAAAATTGGAAAACAATCACCAGTTACATCTAACTGAATTTTATATTAAGGGTTAATTTTTTTTTTTTAAACCATTGGACTTATAATAAAAACTAGAGTCTCTCTCTCTCTCTCTCTCTCTCAAAGCACCAAAGCCCTGGGGAATCACAATTCAGAACAAGAAATAGGTTCCAACGAAATAAATATAGGCCGGTGGAATTGGGTTGTTGGCTTGTGGCGCGAGCTTATTCGTCTCAAACTCCCCAGTCACCATCACAAAATGGAAAACCTGTATGTGTTGGTTTGGAAGAGCTTATTTTTGTCCAAAATGTGCTTATAATTCGTGATTCACGGTATACGAGGTAAGTATGTGAAAGGAGTTTTTTCTCGGCTTGCGTAATAAGTGCGTTTTGACTGTTCAAAACGCTATCACAAACACCCCCTATATAGTCCGTCTTATCTTTATTATAAAGCCCAAATACCATTTTTCACGGTGGCGAATTAAGAAATGAAAGTTAAGTCCCTGTAATTAATGCAAAAGGAACAATGATAAAAGTACTGCCCCCACTTGTCCACAATAACTAATCTAAAACATAAGTTATTTATAAGTTAATTAATTCTCATTTTTTCAGTGTTATCCTTATAATTAATATCTTTTTTTTTTTTCAATTTTACCTATTCATTAAATTTGCAAACATATTTTTCAATAAGGGGTACTAATGGGAAAAATTTTCAATTTATGACACATTTAATGAGTTAATTGTCACGTTTTATTTCTTATAAATTAATTAAAGTGTCATATATTATAGATGGGAGAGATTACCTCCAATTTTAAAATAGAAGTTACTTAAAGTAATGTCCTGAAATTTTAAAAAAATTTATTACACCATTAGAGTTATTTAAAGATTCTTTTGAAATACTCATTTCTACCCCTACTAAACTAAATACCATAAATTTTAAAAACTATAACCTCTCCGAATCTCTATCCTCTCATTGAAAATTGAGAAGGGGAACATATTTGGAAATAAAGCAATTAACGCTATACAAATTTCTGTCAAGTATTTCTTCTTTTTGTTCTTCCCAAAGTCAAGTAATTTATATTAAGAACTATAAAATTATTCTATAAGTGACTTATATATTGGAGACGAGAGGGAGTATCCACCATACTAATATAGAATTGGTCTAACAGTATAAGGTCAGTTTATACCCTTCTGGATCTCAAATTCGAGTCCTAGAAAAGTCACTTTGTATTAGGAGAAGCACCCACAAACCCTAAATGATGATAATATACAAAAAAGGAGGGAGTATCCACCAAAATATGAGAATATCGAAATAATATCTTGAAATATCGTAATTACTGTGAAGTCTTTTAGGGAATGGTTTAAAATAATTGCTGTTTGTAAGATGATATAATTTCCGGCAGCTTTAGGGCCCGTTTGGTATGCTGAAATTGATTTTGATGGAAATAGATATGAATATGGATATGGAAATGGAAATGGAAATGGAAATGGAAATGGGGACTAAAAGTATGTTTGGTATGTCATGGAAATGAGATCTAATTTTTATATAAAAATATCAAAATGTCCTTCAATTTTTTATTTTTTATTTTTTTTGAAGGTAGTGGAGGGTAATGATGGAAATGATCACATGGAATTGTAAATCTTAGGTATTTTGATGGAATTGATTGGGTGGAAATGAGCCTATTTGGCTTCCACATGGAATTGGAAAATTTTCCAATTTTCATCATACCAAAACAAGCATCATGATGGAATTGATCCTCAATTCCATTTCCATCACCCCTAATTCCATCATACCAAACATGGCCTTAGTTGTTGCCGTTATTTAATAATTGTTATTGTTATTTTTTTCGTTTCTCAAATTTTAAATTAAGAGATTTAGGAGTTGTTTGGTATGAGGGATTTGGAGAGAACGGGAATGAAAATTTTTATGAATTAAAATTTAAAAAAAATTTAAAAAGTGAATTTAAAATTTTTTTATTAATTTTTCATATTCTTTTATTTTATATTTTATCTTTATTAAAATTTTATAACTACATTTCTCCAACTTTTTTAAATCTAACACTCATAAAAGTTTTCTCCCCCATCCCTTTTCCTTTATTACCCTCCAGCCAAACATATTCTTAGGGTGTGTTTGGTTTAAAAGGAGGGGAGGGGAGTGAAGGGAGGGGGAAGGGGTCAAATTATTTTTTTAAATTAAAAATATTCAAATTTTGGGTGAGAACCCAAAATTTAAAAGAATGAGAGGATAAATTTTAGATTTCTCCCATCCAAAATTATAATTTATCACCTCTTCCTCCCCTCCCCTCACACCAAACACTCCCTTAGGTAACTTCTCCACAAAATCTAATTCCAAACTAATTCTTACAAACTCACAATAATCTGACCATTAATTTTTTTTGTCCAATAATCTGACCAGTAATTGAGATACGGGTATTGTGGGGCATGATGTAGAAAGACAAGGTTAGCCGTTTTTGAGGTTTGGGGTCGGCCCCCACCATGATTCGTCCCTTGTCTCTATTAAAATTAATTAAATCGAATCCTAACAAGTATGCATATTATTAATATTATTATTCGCGTAAAGGGATCTAATAAAATTACTAATTATATAATAATTTGTAACTATTTTTTATAACCTAAAATATTTTATTTTTAAGAATCTCTGGTCCTTCATTAAAATTTTAAAACAATTTGTTCCTAAATTATAATTAGTTTAATGTATTATAATTTATAAATCTCAAAGTGTCCTTTCCCAAAAGTTTCAAGAACACGAGTTTTTCTTTTTTATTTAACTATTATTTCTTTTAAATGATGGTAAAAAATGGAGATTTTTTTTGTTCAAATAGTTAATATTTTAAATTTTACCACTAGAACATTTAAATTTTTTGACAGCCAGTAATGAAAATATTTCTAAATATTGGAGGACTAATATCCATGAAATGGCGCCTTATGATTTTTACCCTTAAATCTTACTTTATTTGTTTAATGAATTGAGCTAAGGCCTCGTATGTTACCCAAATATATATATATATATATATATGTATATAATAGACAATTGCCACTCCATTCAATATTTTTATAAAAATTTAAAATTTGAATTATTTTAGTTCTTTTTATATGACTCTACCGAAAATTATTTGAGCATTTAATGTATTTTCTCAAATTTTAAACCCTAATTAGTTTTATTCTCTCTTCTCATTTTTTAATATTGCATTTTTTCTCATGCTTTCTCTTATTACCACCTTATCTCTTTCTGTTATTTTATTCCTTATAAATAAAGGTATATTTGAAAAAAAAAGGATTTATTTATTACTTTTAATTAATTTTAAATATTTTCTTAAACCCCGTGTACATGGTTTATTAGGCTTTTAAAAAAAAAATCGGAGGAATGGGTATATATCTATTTTAACTAATTTTCACATACCAATAAATGATAGTTAAATAATAAAGTATATCTTAAATTAATCAAAATTTTTTAAATTTACGTATTTTCTTTCTTATATTTTATTTTTCACCCTTTCTAATGAGAATTAAATAAAGGTAAGATTAGAAATTACAATCATCAATAACCTCTAATTGGATTTATATTAAAGATTAAAAATTTCTTCTACAATAGGATATTAAGATTTAGGGTTAAGGTATAAAAATACCCATGAACTTTTCTCAAAAGTGCATCCAACACCATAAACCTTTTTTATGTGCAAAAATATCCATGAACTTCTCAAAATGGGGCAAAAATGTCAAAGTGTTAATTGGTACAAACGTCCGTTTTATGGGACCCACAATTTTATTTTTTGAGGTGCAAAAATACCCATGAATTTTTCTAAAAAGTGCACCCAACATCATAAAATTTTTCTGGGTGCAAAAATGCCCATGAACTTTTTAAAAGTTTATGGTGTTTAGTGCACTTTTTAAAAAAATTCATGAGTATTTTTACACCTCAAAAAATAAAATTATGGGTCCCACAAAACGGACGTTTGTACCAATTAACGGTTTGACATTTTTGCCCCATTTTAAGAAATTTATTGATATTTTTACACCTAAAAAAACTTTATGATGTTGGATGCACTTTTAAAAAAAAAATTCATGGATATTTTTTTTACACCTTTAACCCTAGAATTTATAATGGTAAGAACCAGAGTCGGATATGCATCTCTATCCTTCATGACACGTGTGAGTCCATCGCGGGCCCCACACAAAACACCAGAAAAGGTAACCGCAATCCAGAGCAAATAAACAGATTCCAAATAAAAAATAAATGTAGGTCATGGGGATTCGGGCAGTCGGCTTGTTGGGGGAGCTTATCGGTCCAAAACGCCAAACAGATTTGTTTGAAATTATGTTTAAGATCCCAAACATACATATTAACATAAATTTAAAAATTTTTTTATATATTTATTTCATATATTATAAATTATGATTAAAAAATTATTTTTAAATATTTCAGTCTCTTCTTACCATCACAATCACAAAACGGAAAATGTCTATTCCAAAAGAAACAAGGACAAGGAGATTAAAACTAACTTATTACTAATTATAGAATAATTTGAACTATTTTTTTATAACCTAAAATATTTTATTGTGAAGGGTACTTGAATAACTTTATCATTAAGGACCTTTGGTCCTTCTTTAAAATTTTAAAATAATTTGTTCCTAAATAATTAATTTAATGTATTATTAATCTCAAAGAAACAAGGACAAAGATACCACCTCCACTATACAATACAAGCTATCAAAACTAACGTATTACTAATTACTAATTATAGAATAATTTGAACTATTTTTTTATAATCTAAAATATTTTCGGATAAAGGGTAATTGAATAATTTTATTATTAAGGACCTTTGGTCCTTCTTTAAAATTTTAAAATAATTTGTTCCTAAATAATTCATTTAATGTATTATTAATCTCAAAAATTTTTATTTCCCAAATGATTCAAGAACATGAGTTTTCTCGTTTGGGTCTTCTCATTTTTCACTTGAATATATGACTATCTAATTATAAATTATTTTATTTTTAACTATTATTTCTTTAAGGGCGACGTATGTTTTTTACTCTTAAATCTTACTTTGTATATTAGATAGCCCAGAAGTAATTCAAGGAGAAAATGAAAGGGCATACGTAACTTCAGATGCAGAAGATTTATTTCTAGAAGAAACAGTGACGATGCTTCTGCGTATGATCGATGTATTTAATACATATGATAAAATTAAAATACAAAATTAAATTAAATTAAATGAACAAATGAAAGAGATAATCTTTTTTTTTTTTATAGAAAAAAGTTTAGGTAGGTTCGGCACCAGTCCCCTACCAAGGTCAGGGCACGGCCCTAGGGCTCTTCGAGCGCTTACAAGGGACTTACGAGATCGCCTACCAATGAGGTCTCCCCATTGGTCAGAGGGTTCGAACACACTCCCTTGTGATAATCTTTGTTTACCTAACAACAACATATTTTATTCATTCATCACCTAAGGGGAGGGGAGAGGAGGGGAGGTGGGGAAATTACCATTTTGGATAAAAGAAATCCAAAATTTACCCTCTCATTTTTTTAAATTTTGGGTTCCCGTCCAAAATTTACTTTCTTATTCTTTTTAAAATTTTAGATTCCCGCTTAAAATTTAAATTCATTTAACCCAAAAAGATAATTTACCCACCTTCTCATTCCTCCCCTCCCCTCAAACCAAACACAGCTTAAGAGTATCAAATGCTTAATATATAGTACGATGCTTGCTTATAAATTTTCAACAATAAAAATTAATGTTGTAAAACTGTAACTGGTTAAACACGAGTTTGAGTGTATACGAATATAAAAGACGTTTCGAATTTAAATTGATCCAAAACCAAAAGTAACAGATATCATATACTCCGTTCGGTCCTAATTATATGACATATTTATCTAATTTTAGAGAAATTAAGAATAGTAGTTAAATTAGTTAATCTTATTTATTTTCCAAAAATGCCCTAACTTTAGAGTATTAATTGGAACACTTCATGTATATGAGGAAATTGTAGTTAAGGACCTCAGAACTCATTGTTTGATTAATAAAGTTAGATTTGATCCATTCATTACAAAAATTGAGATGTATGTAACATTAATGAGTTGCAAGTGTTACTCACTTTATAGAATACATAAGTGTATTATAAAATTGTTATTGTGTTTCATTATTATTGAGAAAGTATTAATGGGGGGTATTTTGGGAAGAAATTGACAAAAATTAAAACTTTATCTTATAATTATGACCAAGATCAACTCCTAAATGTTGTCCTATAATTAAGACCGGAGGGAGTACTCAATGAAAAAATTGACTTATTTAACTTTACACAATATAATTTTTTTAAGAATTTGAAATATTAAGAAGTTATAAAAAAAAAAAAAAAACCTTACTTCCACAAAAGATCATGATAATTGATATGTGTGTATGAGTATATTAGCTACATTTTCTCATAACTATAATTTGAGGAATAGGCCATACCACTTTTCATAGGATTCATGATATACGTAAATGGTGAAACCTTTTTTATATTATCAATCAAATATTAATATATTGATATTCATTATAAATATAAAATTAGAAGTGGACTCCGGAAATAATTTTTTATCAGAGAATTTATTGAAATTTTAATACTAAGGAACACATTAATATACTACATTTCTTACATTTATATGTGAGTCTCTTAGGGCTTGTTTGGTCTGAGGGGAGGGGAGGGAAAGTGGATGGAGGGAAAATTTTTCTGAGTTGAATTTAAAAAAAATTAGAGAAGTGGGGTTAAAAATTTTTAATTAATTTTTCTTACTTTTTTATCTTATATATTCTCTTTATTAAAATTTTATTACCCCACTTCTTCAATCTTTTAAAATTCAACTCATAAAAATTTTCCCTCCTTCCTTCCCCTCCAAATCTCTCACACCAAACAAACCCTTAAGGTATTGATAGTTATTCTCAGGGTTCTCAAATCTGGATCAGACTGGCCAGTCCGGCCCGTAACCCGCCGAACCGGTCTACTGGCCGGTAACCCGCCGAACCGGTCAATAGACCGGTCCGGTCAGGGTCCCAATTTTCAAAACAAAATTTTTTTAAACTTTTTTCTTTAGAATTTCATATTATAAGCCTAAAATCTTCAATTACTCACCAGTTTTGTCCCGGTTTAGCTCCGATTTAACCCACTGACCCTTAACCCAGTACCCCGACCAGTTCAATACCCGATCCGGTTTTTTATCCTTGCCTCAAAACATGTTTAATAAATCTATAAGTTTTTCTTTCTCACAAAAAACACACTAGATCACATGAAAAACATTTGAAACCGGAAACCAAACACATAAAATGTGGTCTTGGCGGAAAAAAAAAGCATAATAAATGGTTCAAACCATGGACTATGGCGTGGCTGATAGGATTAGATTATATCATTTTCTAAGTCATTATTAATATATATATATATATATATATATTGTCATGACTCATATAGCCATTATACTCTTCACAAAGTATTCCAATTCATGGTCCATATTTAAGAAAGCTTCCAGGAAGGTGTTTTAATGGTGTCATTTGGGTTATTAGACCTTGATCATTATTAATTAATATATGATCTAATACTGATCTATTCTCATATATAAGCATCAACTAACTGACTCCCGTAGCTCAAAATGTTAGTTAAAATTAATTTAAAATAATAAATGTGTAAAAAATGTAAGTCCAAAAAAACACTCATATTTATGAAGATGATGATGAATGTGTGTGTGAGATAGAGTCAACGGAAAAAAGATTAGACCATTGTTGTTAAATTCATGAGTTAGCTCTTTGAGTTTACTGTTTTTGCACTTCTAATTTATAAGATCGTGTTAGCTTTATCTTAAACTCATGTTAATAACAATCTCTGTTGAACTTGTAAGTTTACCCACTAATCAATTTACTATTTTTTAAAAAATTATTTTTAACTTATAAAATTATGTCAATTTGCCCTTAAACTTGTACTCACTTTTTGAATTTGATTACACTTAATCACTTTATATATGAAATTTGTAGAAATGTTTTTGTTGAGTATGATAAATTGTAAATGTTGGTTAATTTAATTTCAATTATTTAGATTTAAAAAAAAATTTAAACAAAATTTTTTTTTTTCAATTTTTTAAATTTTAATTATTTAATAATATGTTTTACTATTTATTTATTTATAAAAATAAACTCTTACAACTTTATAATTTGAATTTAAGAGTTTATGTCCCTTCTACGACTCAAGAGTTAGCACAAGCTATGGGGGTGTTTGTTTCAGCGTTTTGTACAGGAAAAACGCACTTATTACGCAAGCCGAGAAAAAACTCCTCTCACATACTTACCTCGTATACCGTGAATCACGAATTATAAGCACGTTTTGGATAAAAATAAGTCATTCCAAACACGCACTATGTGAGTTTGATAACTTTAAATGATAAAGGATAAGTGAGAAAAAGAAACAAAAGTGACGTATAATTAATTGAAGATAAAATAAATAAAATACATCAAACTTTTAGGTAAGCATAAATTTTTACATTTATATATAATACCAAGTTATGAACCCAAGAGAATGTTGCTTATACTCCCTTTAGTCCATAATATAAATCCCTTCTAAAATAATGACTTGTTACACAAGTTACTTAAAAACTAATTAAATGTTTATTTATCAAATTTACATATACAATTAAAGCTTGAATGCGGCTCTTTACATTTTTCTACCCCTTCAAAATATCATTTAATATACGTACAGATGAGAATAAATTTGAATTTAAAATAAATGTAATAAATTAATTGTTATTTTTTTAACCCTGATAAGTTAGTTAAAGTTACTTGTATTTGGAAATAGAGGTGTAAGGTATCCTCTAGGCGAGGGGGTATAGTATATATGTATCCTATATGCCCATGGTTTTGGCCTTGAGATTTCTGATTTCTCTCTCCTGGCCGTTTTCTAGTTCCAACTTTTCCAGTTCGAAACTCGCACCGTTTTTGCTCACTCTCTGTCGACGTCTTTCTTATTCCTCCGAATTTCTCTCTCTTTTCTGTTTCTCGCACAGCTGTTGCTTCATCCGTGGACTCTCCAATGGAGGACTCAAGCGAGTATCTCCATTTGTTCGTCGAGGACGCCGCCTTCTACAACCGCATTCTGCTCGGGTCGCTCTTGCCGGACGGCTGGTGGGTCCCACTCCCTCACTTTTTTCAGACATGGCTCCGCAACTTTATTGGGGCAACCTTCCTTTACTTCTTTTCTGGCATCTTGTGGTGCTTCTACATTTACTATTGGAAGCGCAATGTTTATGTCCCTAAAGGTGAATATCGTTTTCTTTCTTTCTTTCTAACCTTTTTCTTCTTCTTCTTCTTCTGGCCAATGGCGGGACGGGAATTTTTTCCCCTTCTTTCTGTAGTTTAGTTGTGAAGATTTGACTTATTCGAGGTCACTTAACCTTTGACTGCTTGTTCTTAATCCGATTCTTGGTGTATTTGCTTACTCATTTACTGTGCAGAAACATGATCGTATTCTCCGTTTTTGTTTGATCATAACCTGTTTCTACTCTCATTTTTGTTTCGAGTGATTTATTTTATTCTGTTGCTTCCAAGAAAAGTTATAATCAATGCATTATATCTGATGCTTTTTTGATTCAAGTACTTTCCGTGATATTTAATTTCAGTTCTTAGCAAAAGCCTTCTCATATTCTTGATTTATGAGCTTTTTTTTAACAGAATTGATCAATATAATTTGTAATGCTTTCTTTTCAATTATTTTTTACCGGTCTATGAAACTGATACAATCTACGTTTAGTATCTTAGCCTCGGTTTTCTCTCCCGTTTTGATATTTTCTTATCTTGGATCGGGATTCTAACTCTCTCGTAATTCTAATTTCGATATGATTTGGGTGATCGGTCTTGCTGATTTGAAATGATTTAATCCTTCGGAATATTGCCATCTAATCAGTTACTCGGACTGGTCCTTCTTTTTCCTTTTTGTATTTGTTAAGCATCTGATTTTGATTGTTGTTTTATCCATTAGCTGTGGAGATTCGAGAATCTGAGTTCTGTTTGGTGCTTCCCTAAAATTTGTTATCTGGTGCTAAATGTCTGAAAGCGTAGAAGAGGGGCCAAAGCCTCTGTGACGTCGTTCAACTGTTTAGTATACAGGAGTTATTTGTTTATCCTTGCATTTATTGGCTAAATATTAAATCATTGAATCCTATGTCTCTTTCGTGTGTTTATTATTAAAATTAGCATTAGTTTATTGGCCATGTAGGCTGTCTAAAGTTACTATTCTACTTCCCACACTGCAATTCAAGGACTCGTTGAAACATGACTTGAGTTTTCTCTCACCATAACTTGGCTGCTTTCTTCATGTTATAATGTTTCATCCACAACTTAGAATAATCTGATAAATTACATTTCTGTCTGTACAATTTTAAGCTCCTAAGCTTTGTCAGGATTCTTGCAATAGAATGGAGTAGTCTGTTTCTGAGCCTCTGTTAAGTAAACTTGAGTTGGTTTTATTCATGGGTCCTAGAAGGTTGCTGAGTCAGTATCTATGAAATTTCAATTAATTGAAACTCTGGTCTGGGATTTTATTGGCAAGCGTGTTTGTTTATCTTATGTATTAAAGGTGCATATAGAGCTGTTCCTAAATTTGTTTTGCCTGACCTTTTGAAATCTTCTATTGTAGATGCGATCCCCTCTCGTAAAGCCATGCTTCTGCAAATATATGTTGCATTGAAGGGGATGCCTTGGTACAGTTTGCTTCCAGCTCTTTCTGAGTACGTGACAGAAAATGGGTGGACTAAGTGTTTTCCAAGAGCAAGTCATGTCAGTTGGCCTGCTTACCTTGTGTATGTAGCAGTTTACCTAGTTATGGTGGAGTTTGGCATTTATTGGGTGCACAGGGAGTTACATGACATAAAACCACTTTATAAGTATCTTCACGCTACTCATCACATCTACAACAAACAGAACACCCTGTCTCCATTTGCCGGTGAGTACATGATTTACTCAAGCAAATGTTTAGTTTGTCAAGTTAATATTATCTTTTATTTCCTTTTTCATTTCTTCTATTAGAAGAATGGTTGTTGGGATCATTATCAAATGTAATTTCATTTCTATCCTGGGTTATTTAATTATGGCATTCATTTACTGTAATAGGTGTTACTGATATTGAAAGGAAGATTTTGAGTGAGTGATCACCTTGATGTGTGTTTTGTGTGTGTTTTCCTATGCAAGCAGTGTAGATAATCATTTTTATTGCCCCATTATTATTCTGAATGGAAATTTGATGATATGATGAAACGTCAATTCTGTTGGTAATTGAGGATTACTCTAGCTTTTAAGTGAAACGGTTATTTTGGACCATCTGGAGTGACAGTCACACACACACGCTCTCCCCAGAAATAGTGAAGAAACAGGATTCACAGGGAGCCTGATACTTGAGCTAAATTCTGTGATGTTTCTTTATGGCCTTAAGACTGTTTGTTGGCTGCAATATGCTGAAAACAACTTAATTAGGGGTGGTATTAGTAGTCCTTGGAAATTTTCTCTAATGCACCAGTTAAAAAAAGAAAAATACAAGATACCAAGTTCTCCCGCCGTTCTCTTCTCTAAATGAATTTTGGCTAATTATGTTGAGAGGTTTCACAAATAGAAACTGAAATGGTAGTATTTCATACAGATTGACTCACGACTGGTAATTCAATATCAGATGGTAAAAAATCACTCATACATGCAATGTTATGGAGAGAATCTGTAATTCAGTAGTTTATTTTATTGAATTGAATTCATTTTACACACACTTTGAAGACTTTCACTTTAACATTCACATTATCATCTTTGTTGTTTTCTTCTTCAGTGAGAAACTTATAATTAGTAAATTTGCTTGTTTATTTATCCATAGAGTCATAGATTTCAATTAAAAAAGGACTTCATCTTGAACTTTATTAAGAAAATTTATTCTGTTAAGTGATACCAAAAAGGAATGCTCCCAATCCCGTCCCTCAACAGTTTTCTTGCATTTTATTTTAGAAGTTGCATTTACACTGCTTAACCAGCTTCGTTTATGTCAAGATTCAATTTCATAGTTCATATTGTGGAGCTTCGTATCACAAACTTCCAGAATTCGCATCAGCACTCTGATATAAGGTTGGACTTACTTTCTCCTGGTTTCTTGTTCCTTGTTTTGTCCTACATCTCAGGTTTGGCCTTTCACCCTCTTGATGGAATTCTTCAGGCATTACCACACACTATTGCTCTTTTTATCATCCCTACCCATTTCACAGCACATTTAGTTCTGATATTCGTTGAATGCGTCTGGACTGCAAATATTCATGACTGTATTCATGGCAACTTGTGGCCTGTCATGGGGGCTGGCTACCACACTATTCACCACACCACGTACCGCCATAACTACGGCCACTTCACGATATGGATGGATTGGATGTTTGGGACGCTTCGTGAGC
This sequence comes from Inga oerstediana, assembly GCA_963210345.1. Classification (NCBI taxonomy): domain Eukaryota; kingdom Viridiplantae; phylum Streptophyta; class Magnoliopsida; order Fabales; family Fabaceae; genus Inga; species Inga oerstediana. Next base: position 75,241,189 of record OY723401.1, on the reverse strand, counting down.
CTTTGCAAGATGAAGGTAAAGCCATGTGATGATAACTTTTACTGAAGTAAGACATATATAGGTGTTCATTGGTCACTTTAGCTGGATTTGTTGTGAATTGGTTCTTCTTGTAAATGATAAAGAAGTTCGCATTAGTTGTCATGATGGTGTAAGAACATTTTCTTTTTCTATTTGTTTTCGTTTTCGTTTCCAAACTTGATTCTCTCCTTTCATGTTCTAATGTTCCTACATCATTCTCCCTGCAAATCTGAATAATACGTTACATCATTCTCCCTCCAATCCTAAATATAATATCTGAGATAATTGTAAGAAATGTGTGGAAGGTTTTTTCAAGTATCATATTCCATCATTTACATTAGAAACTACCTTTATTGTCAAAATTCTTTTTAATATGTGCAATCGATAGGTTAGTTCGAAAAACAAATACTTCTTTTAATATTTAATATAAGACTCAATTGATTTTTTTTAGAGATTAAAAAAAGATAAATAAACTATTTAATCATAACCGATATTATGTATTATTAGATTATTTATCAACTTACAAGTTAAGTGAATTAGTTTAGTGAAAAAATGATAAATATAAATGCTTTAATGTAACTTGATTAGCTTTTTTATCGCTAAAAAATAGTTAATCGGTTCTTATATTTAAGACTGAAAATAGTATAAATATAAAAGAAAAAGTAGGGTGAGATTTTATCTTTATGGCCGATGTTAGCGGATAGAAAGCTAGAAAGAGAGATGTGCGCGCGCGTGCGTGTGAGCTATGATGAGGTGATGATGCATGTGCTTTGCTTCCAACTCTTTCTTTCACGGTCCCTGCATGATTCATTCCCCCTCCCACTTTTCATTTTTTCTTTATACCAGCTTGATCTCCACCGCATAATTTTTGATGATACAGGATTACAATATTTTTTTTTTGCACAGAAAATATTAACATTTGTTGGGTACAAATCAAGGTAACTACCATGATTTTTCTTTTATTTATCAAATTCAAAGTCTCAGTCACTAAATAATTTATTTAAGGGTGAAAGTGTAAATTTAACAATGAAGGATTTTATTATGAGCATTCATAACAACTATATATTTTTTTCTGTAAAAGTAGACCTAAACAATTAATTTGGAAGCAAATATAGTGTTAGTTTTGGATAACTTACTTTTTTTACTTATAAGTGCTTATAAATCGTGATTTACAGAATACGAGGTAAGTATGTGAGAAGAGTTTTATCTCTACTTACATAATAAGCACTTATTTTCCCAAAAAAAATCTATAGTAACACAGTTAAGAAGATCTAACTTCCGTTACTTTTTGCATTGTAGGTCTCATCCGTCTTTTCTCTCTATTATTTTAATATTTTTTTAATGGGAAAATACCACTTAGACCCCATGGAAACAATTTTATTTTAGTTAACCTCTAAGATTATGAAATTTCACTGCACCTTGAGATTATCTTTTTTAATGGGAGGTTTTCGTAACAATCATTTTAATTTCAAAGAAGGTCAATATATGTTTTCAAAATAAATGGGATGTTTGTGTAATTTAGGTAAAATAGAGAGGTAGTTAATATATTTTACCCTTAATTTTACTTTGATAATACTGTTAGCTTATGTAACTTTGCTTTGTTAGCCGCTGTAACATGGAGGTACCAAACTGAAAATTGAAGAAAAGTATAGGTGTCTTCAAAAAGATTTTCTCTTTAAAATATTTCAATTTTTTAAAGCGATAATTAATTTGTAGGTCATTATGGTTTCAACAAATTTTTAATTAGGTTCTATAGTTTTCTCTCTCTCTCTTTATCAGGTCTTTATACTTTCACTTGTTTATCAAGTCCTTATAGTTTTTATTTTTTATTTTTTATGGTCTTTACAATTTCACATGATTTTTAATTAGGTTTCTATACTTTTTTTATTTATCCAATAAATTCTAATAATATTATTTTATATATATATAATATAATAACCTTAAATATTATTCTATAAATACTAATATTCTATAAATAATAAATTTTTATAATAATTTTATTGTAACATTCTTTCTCATGAATTATTATAATATTATTTTTTATTTTTTAATTAAAATTATATTTATATTATTTACTTTTAAAATATAATTTCTATTTACTTTTAGAATAATTAAATTTGAATTATTATAATAATTTCTACAAATATAATAGAATTATAATACAATTAATTAATTAAGAATTAATAATTAGTTATAATAATTATTTTTTAATTGTATAATTATTAATTAAAATTTCTATTTAGTAAATTATATTTTAATATTAATAATTTATTTAATTTTCAATTAAATTAATTAATTAGTTAAAATTATGAAATAACCTACAAGGACCTAATTAAAAAGCAGGTAAAACAATAAGGAACTAATAAAAGAATTAGTAGGACCTAATTAAAAATAGGTGAAAGTATAAGGACCTTGTATAAAAAAACTATAGGGGTCTAATTTAAAATTGGTTGAAACTATAAGGACTTGCAGATTAATTATCCCTCTTGCCACGTAGATATCTTAGCACACCATGAGACCACTAGAGGTAATTCTTTCCATGAAGTTTATGTTAAATGACCATAATTTGGTTTTCTGATAATTTTGGTGCCATCTCTGAAACTTTAGGAGGTGTTGTAGATGAGGAAGAAGAAATAGTGCTGCTTTGAGTTTAAGAATTGATTCTTGACATAAGAGCCATGTGATTGACTCTATAATTAGTCAAATTGTTGGGAAAAGTACTAAATAAAAGAGGGAAAGTAAAAGAATCCAACTTCTGATCGAACTCTCTAAATCTAGTACCAAGTTGAAATTTGAAGGATTTATAATAATATTTTAGAGGTTCTTATTCCCTTTACATAATCCTTTAAATTCCAACAAATAATAATATCACTTTGATCCTTGTTATAAGTCCACTTTTAGAAGAAAATTTTTGGTCCTAAATATAAGTCAAATTTCATGTTATTAATGAATGTTTTCCAATTTTACCCTTATTTAATTCTTATTAGAAAAAGAGAAACAGGAGAGAGATGTGAGAATAGTTTGTAAATGTAGAGAAAGAAATTTTAATAAGGGTAAACTTGAAAAACTTAAAACGTATTTAATGACTTAACTAATAATCCTTAGTATATGAGAATTTATTAAAATGAACTTATAATAAAAATCAGAGTGAGTGGTAGATCAAATTCAATTACTAATTAATTCATTCAATAAGACTGACGATTGACGAACATACCTGAAGAACACGTAGGGCCCGTTTGGTTAGATTGCATTGCACACCTGCGATGGTAATCTTGATTGCATTACCATTGGTGGCCTGTTTGGTTGGGCTTATTAATGGTAATTACGTAAGTGTTTGGGATCACTTATTTCTGAGAAATAAGTATTTATTACATAAGTCGAGATAAAACTCCTTTCACATACTTATCTCGTATACCGTGAATCACGAATTATAAGCACTTATTGCCCAAAAATAAGTTATCCCAAACGAGCTTAGATTACAATTGTAAAACAGACTACATATTTTTTGGTAATCTCCATACATAGGGAAACCCCTATGAAAACTCATTACAGGCTTGTAATCATTAATGAAATCTCAATTTTGACTCTGCTAATATAATAAAAAGACAAGATTTACTCTCACCAAACAAATAACTAAAAACAGACTATCATCATTTTTTTTTCCTTCTGAGAAGCCCTAACGTCGAGACTTGAGAGCAGAACAATGTTGAGAGAGAGCAAAAGACCGAAAGCAACAACCCACATTGTAATTAAAGCATAATTCTGGAAAATCCAAACAAATAAAGACACGCATCCGAACAAATGTTTCATCCTGTAAACCTACAAATGTCTTCTTAATTATCATTCTTTTGGCCCCATCGTTGCCTTAATTTTTTTATGAATCTTTTTCAACACTTGAATTTTTTCTTCACCTCTTTGCCTCCAGCGTTTATACGCATAGAATAGTCACTGAAGATACGAATAGACAGAAGTAATGATAGTTCCTCTGCACCGTGCTCGCCCCCCTCAGACGTTCTCGTCCTCCGCCGTCATCGTCCCCTCCACTCGTCCTCTGCCTATGTGAGAGGAATGGTGGCTAACAATAGGGTTCAAGCTAATTGTTGAAGAAAGTGGGCATTGAGCTATGAATTATTATAAAGGGTAAAGTGGTCTTTTAAAAATATCTTAATTTTAGAATATTATTATAAAATAACTTATTGCAGCTTATTTTAAAAAGCGTACCAAACATGATTCATGTAATTAGTATTGCATTGCATTTTCATTATATTGCACTGTATTGCATTGTAGGTGACAATGCAATCTAATCAAACGGGCCTGTAGTTCCATAACGCCCATTGATGCAAAAACAAGTGAACTTGTTGATTCATATACCCACACTCCCCGCCAGAATGGACGTACTTGTGGCACTCTTCATCAATTTCCACACTCCATTCAACTTGTTGCACTCTTATTTAAAAAGTACCTCGTTGAAGTTTTGAAGTAAATGTATAATTTAATCCTTAATTTATTATTGTGTTAATTTTTTTTATTTGGTATTATATATATTAAATAGGGGTAAAGTTAAAAAATTATTAAATTTTATGGTAGAGTTAATAAGATTTAATTTTTTTTTATTTAGGTAATAAATATTAAAAATGTTTTATAAATAAAAATAGAGGGATATATAGAAATCACAACCACCTTGCAAATTCCTGTCAAATCAATACTATAAGATATGTTCGTGCAGTGCGCGCTACTACTGTTGGACACACTTTGGTTGATGAAGTAATAACTGATAAGCCATTATTGGATTAAATCTGTGTTTGATATTACTTATTTTTGGATAATAAATTCTTATTACGTAAGTTGAGATAAAACTCTTCTCACATACTTACCTCGTATACTGCGAATCACAATTTTTAAATATTTATTACTCAAAAATAAATTATTCCAAACAAATACTAAAAGTCTTGTTGCAATCACATGAAATGTTAAAATAAGAATGAATTACTCATCTTTTATTGATTTTTTATTGATGGATTAGAGAGGTGCCTTGGTGAAAAATATTATAACAATCGTATCTGTATACTAATATTTATAATATTTATTTAATAATGCAATTGTTCATAATATTATCATAATATTATAATATCAAATTTCATTATATGCTCAAAGATATATTGCCTTTACAGGGGTCTGTTTGGTGTGAGGAATTTGGAGGGGAGGGAAAATTTTTATGAGTTGAATTTTAAAAGATTGAAAAAGTAGGGTAATAAAATTTTAATAAAGAGAATATATAAGATAAAAGAGTAAGAAAAATTAATTAAAAATTTTTAACTCCACTGATCTAATTTTTTTTAAATTCAACTCAAAAAAATTTTTCCTCCTCCTACTTTCCCTCTCCTCCCCTCATACCAAATAAGCCCGTACGACATCTTCACATATAGCAAGGCCATGTCTTGAACCCTTCAAGCTTGAACATGGTGGAACCAAAGCTTGTGTTTGTGTTTTGCTTTGGACATATCGTTTTCCAATAGTCATCCCTAACCACTGTGAGACTTTGAAAGCTCAAACCCATATAATCCATTAAATGATAGAGTTGACGATTAACTTTGGAGTATTATTATCTTGACAAGCAAGTTTGAAACCAAACTGAGCACAGTATAATACATCTCAGTCACATCATCAGGTTTGAGAAACAAGGGCTTGATAGTGGCTGTGTTTGGAAACACGTTTTGGGGGTAAATAAGTCCTTATTACGCAAGCCGAGATAAAACTCCTATCACATACTTACCTCGTATACCGTGAATCATGATTTATAAGCACTTATTGCCCACAAATAAGCTATTCCAAACGATATTTGGGAAATTCTGGGAAGCTTGAGCAATGTGATGACAAGTTCAATTTAATTAGATGTAACAGCTCTTTCATTATAAAAGCATGATGACTTGAACTTGTTCTTCTCCCTTAAAAATTGAGGCAAGAAAATAAATTAAATCTTCCTTGTAGGTGGAAAGATAAGTAAAAAAGTTATTGATTACAGTCTGAAAAATCACTTCTTTTTTGGGGAAAAAGTCACTTTTGGGAATTTTATAATACTAGTTTAATTTTTTAACTCAGAATATAAAAAAAAAATTGCTAATTATTTTGAGTAGCTCCTAAAAATATTTAAAAAAAAAAGTCAGAGACAATACAGTAAAAATACCGAGATAAATATAGATATCATAAAATTTAGAAATAACTAAATAATAAATCATTTTTCCGATGCATATCATAAAATCTAAAATCTATTAAATAATAAATAAATTTTTATTATTATAACCAAACATAAAAAAAACCTTGACTTTTTATAAAATTTCTATGAAATAAATTACTTTTCAAATGACCGATTTAATAGATATAAAATGGGGTTCCCACCATATGAAATGTAAACATAAAAAACACTAAAACAAAAAATATAATATGCTATGCGGACCGTACTGCAGGAAAGCCTTAACGTCGGTCAAATTGGTTTTTAACGTCGGCGTGTTTTCTTTTGATTTAGTTTCTTTGGTTTTAGGTTCTGTTTGGTTCGATCCAGCGGAGGGGGAGGGAAACGATTTTAATATTATCTTGTTTGGATTGATCAGAAGAAAGGAAATGATAGAAATTTTAATAGGGCGAAGGAGCAAAAATGCCTATAATCATTTCCAAAAGGAGCAACTAGCACCATGAAAAATTTTTTGGTCCAAAAATACCTATGTATATTACAAAATGAAGCATAAATGCCACCACCGTTAGAATCACCTAACGTCTGTTAACTTGTGCGTCTGTGACCCTTATTTATTCATTAAAGTGTACAGTATTTACTGAGTAAGAGGAGGACATGGCGACTAGTGTTGCTGAGGATATTTAGACCCGATGTACCTTTCTACTAGTTCTCTTGTTCCGTATTTTTTTCTTTCGGTCGAGGTTGTCGTCTTCGATTAAGCTTCTGATTCCTCCATTAAAAGCTAGATTGACGCTTCTCTTGTTCTATAAATATTCCGACTGGTTCTCTTCTTCCATTAAAGCTTTTCCTTCCTCTGAGGCAATTTATTGGTGACGAAAGCAGAGAATGGGCAATAGGAGAAAGGGGGTTAACTGGATGGCAGAGACGGTTTCATCTTCTGGAAGAAATAGGAGGGTGGTTTTAACGAGGAAACCCAGCCTTTCTAGGTAGAAACGTGTTGTGGGAACTGGATCATTTAGGATTTGATTTCTAGGTATTCTATTACTATAATTCATAGCAGTTGCAGTTTCCACTTACTTTGCCTCTTGCTAATATTTTTTCCCCGCAGGCAAAATGTTTAGAAACTGGCGAGGCAGGCCATTAAGAAGATTTTACAAGACAGAAGATAAAAAAATCGTGAATTACAGTTAATGCGATTGATGGAATTGAACATCCAAATGTGATCTCCTTGAAGCATGGTTTCTTTTCCACTAAAAGTACAAATGAGCTATATATCTGAATTTGACGGTGGAATATGTTCCCCAAAGCCTGTATCAGGTCATAATGCCTTATAGTCATGTTAATAAGAGAATGCCACTTATTTATGTACCAGGTATGCTTCAAATCATCTGATGATTGGAAAACTTTTTTGATCTTTATATTCACTTCCTGATCAAAATCTGCTGTGGGTTGGCAGATTTTCAGGGGTTTGGCTTATATCCACACCGTTCCAGAAGTTTGCCCATACGAGAATCTCTTTCGACAAGTTTGAAATTGATTCTATGGCTCCAACATTCACGATTTCCAGTTCCGTATCCCTAGAATCCCAGACTTGCGCCATGGTTCAGTTTCTATCTATCCATCCAGCTCCATATCTTCGACTTCACCTCTGCCCTTACTCGCCTCTATCCATCCATCCTTTTATTATTGTTCGACTTCTTTTTTTTTCGCCAGAATCTTTTTCCACTTTTTATTTCAATATGTCGGTTGGCTCTTTTTTCCGGTCAGATATGTTTTTCCATTTCCCCACAACTTTTGCTAACTGTCCACCTCAGCATCCACGTGTATTGTTCAATTTTACCAACTCATACTCCACATCATCTGATTGGGTCAAAATTTCAAAAAATGAGGTCAACGTGTAGGATCCTACCGGTGGTGGCATTTATGCTTCATTTTGTAATATACATAGGTATTTTTGGACCAAAAAATTTTTCATGGTGCTAGTTGCTCTTTTTAGAAATGATCATAGGCATTTTTGCTCCTTCACCCATTTTAATATTATCTTATTTAGCTCAGGAGAGGAGGAGAGGGAAATTATTTTCATATAGGCAATTTTACCCTTATGTTATGAATGAGTTTTTTCAAACTTTATTAAATATATAATAAAATTTAATTATAAATAACATTTAATACATATACATACACATGCATTTAAAATTATGTTTTATAATTATAGTTATATATATATATAACTGAGGGGGAAAAACATTAAAAATTGGAAGACAAAAGATTATTACATAACCAACATAACTTGCTTCCATTGACCAAATACTTCCTGAAGCAGTGGACAGACACTGACAAAGAATCAGATTTCAAGTTGGACATGAAATTTACAAATGATGAGATGATGTGAAGAAGGGCAGTGTGGGAATAACAAAAATTTTTATAAGTGAAAAATTCACATCAAGTCTAAATATGACACCTCCTCTCCAAATCTTCCTAATTTTGAGGGAGAGGGTTATGAGGGGGAGGGAGAGGAAATTTTTCTCCTATTCTAAAAAATCTGTAGTGCCAAATAAGGGGAATGAGCAAAATTCCCCCCGTTCCCCCCTCAAACCAAACAGACCCTCAAGGCTTGTTGGGTATGAGGGGAGGGGAGGGAAAGTAGGTGGAGGGAAAATTTTTTTGAGTTGAATTTAAAAAAAATTAGAGAAACGGGGTTAAAAATTTTTAATTAATTTTTTTTACTCTTTTATCTTATATATTCTCTTTATTAAAATTTCACTACCCCACTTCTTCAATCTTTTAAAATTCTACTCATAAAAATTTTTCCTTTCCTCCCTTCCCCTCTAAATCCCTCATATCAAACAGGCCCTCAATGTTTAACGTTGGGAGAAATTCCTATATTTACATTTCCTTAGATCTGACTTTAAATAGAGTTGCCTTCATTAGGAGAGAAAAAAGCTTATTGGTTTTAATCAAATAATAAATTTTAAAATTTAAAAAGTGTAGTCATAAGAAAGTTTTCAATTTACATTAATTTTCTTGCATGTTTTATTTTTTTTGTACAATTGGTTTTTAACGGTCATTCTCCCATTTAATGATCATGTCCTTTTTTTTTTTAACCAACAAGAAATTCATTAAAAGGAAGATTAGAGTACAACCTCTACAATAGCAGTAAAAACAAATGCAAACTAAGAACAAAACTAAAAGTGGAAACCAACCCTAAAAAGCAAAACACTACAAGGAATAAAGAAAACAATATAAGATCAAGACCTAATCAATGAAGTTTTGGCTGCTCAGGCAGCTATCAAATTTTCTTCTCTAAGAATTCACTTGCATGAGTGGTTCCTAATAAATCACATGAAAAATTAGAATAAATGACCTAGTGATGATGACATTTATCGGGAAGGTTCTTAAAAAAAAGAAAAAGAAAAATACTAACTCCCTTCTTTAATTAATAATTTTTTTTAGATCTTCTGGATAATGAGCCTTTTTGTTTATGTATTTTTTACTCTCATTTTTTTCAGAATTTTTTAATCTTGACCATTATGGTTAAAGAAAATCTTCTCAATTAATACAATTCCAGATTTATAAAAATATTATATATATAATTTATCACAATAAATAAGTTATCGTAGAAAATTTTCATGTAGATTTTGTTATGAACCCATAAATTCAACATTTAGCTTTGCAATTTAATACATTAATGTGGCGTTGTAAACATGTTGATACGGTGTGTTTTTTATATTTGATATCATTATTTTTATAAATTTTAATTTTTAATTATATTAACTAAGTCTGAGAAAATTCAATTTGATGGTAATACTGGAATTATACTGGTCTAAAATAAAATACAAATATATAGTACATAAAAAAATAAGGTTGAATTTTATGGGATTAACTACTATCCTCTGCTCTTATCATTCTCTTCCCTTCATATTCCCCTTCATTACCTATCTCAGCTTTTAAATTGAAATTGAGCGGTTCAGATTTAATGCCTTATAAAAATATTCTTTTATACTATTTTTTATCATTGTTTTAAATTATCATAAATAAAATTTAACAGTTTTTAAATTTAATTATTTATTTTTAATAATTTGATATTTTATTCATATTTTAGTAAAACATTAAATTTGAATTGCTCAAATTTTAATCTAAAGGCATAGGTAGGAAAAAGAGGGAAAGAGAACTGTAAGAGTAAAAGATGATAGCCAATCCCAAATTTTATGGTCTAATAGCTAGACTAATTATTAAAAAAAGCACCAAAGAAAATAATTTTATTAATTAAAAGATAATGAAAAATAAATTAATTAGTGCTAGTTATTAATTTAACTTAATTAATTAGAATTAGTTTCAAACTTTGAAAGTCAAATTTATTTGAATAAAACATGATTATTTCGTTAAATAAAGAAAAAAATAGAGGATATGGTAGGAGAATGTAAGGGTGTGTTTGGTTTGAGGGTAGGGTAAGGGAGGGAGGGGAGGGGAGGAGGGGTAAATTACTTTTTTGGGTTGAAGGTGTTTAAATTTTGGGTGGGAATCCAAAATTTAAAAAGAATGATATGATAAATTTTAGGCTGGAATTCAAAATTTAAAAAAATGAGAGAGTAAATTTTAAGTTTCTTTTATTCAAAATTGTAATTTCCTACCCTACCCTCCCCTCCCTCCTCTACTCTCCCCTCAAACCAAACACACCCTAAGGGTTTGGTAGGGATAATTTAGTACGAGTATTTTTAATTTTTTATTTAGGTAATTAGTTCTTCAAAATAATTTCAATTTTTAAGATCATCTTCAATAAATATTACTCCATCCAATCTTTTTTATAAGGAACATTCTCTCTCATATATGTGAACTTTAATATAAAGAACACATCCTTTTTGTCTAAAATTTTAAACCAACATTTCCATTTTTATCTTGATTAAATACATGCCACTTATTATCTCTACAATAAATTTTCATTCATTATCTGTTATGCACTCCCTTTATAAGTAAGGGTATAATGAGAACGTGTAGTACATATTTCGCATATTTATTGCTTTTTAATTAACATTTTAAATATCATGAATGCATAATTTAAGTAATTGTTCGTTATAAAAAGGGGGGCAAGGGGTCTCTCCATTTCCCCTTCACTTAGTGTCTTAACTATTTGATCATGTTTTAATCAGTGTTTTGAAACCCAGACTGGATTGGCCGGTCAGACCCAAAAACCGGAGAACTAGGCATGGAACCGGTTCAATATTTTTTTTGGTTGAAAAAATCGATTTTTTTTAAATTTTTCTTTAGAATTTTATATTAATACATCTAAAATATTCAATTTCTCACCGGTTTGGCCCCAGGTTAGCTCTAGTTTGACTTAGATATAACCCACTGACCCTTGACCCAGTACCTGACGATTCTGTGAACGGTCCAGGTTTCAGAACCTTGGTTGTAATGGATAAGATTTAATTGTAGATTTTTATTATATTTAATATTATAATATTATTTAATACATACATTAAATCACATCCATTAAAATATTATTCAATGGTTGGGACATTAAGTAGAGCGGAATTGAAGAGGGAAATGAGTGGAGAGACTTTTTTCTCAAAATATCGGATGGAGAATTTTTATTAGGGCCTTCCATCTAGCCAATCTAGGGCCTCATATCTCAATTCCTCAATTTTTACACTTTGCTCATATTTCCAAGGTAAAATAAGAAAGACGGATGAATGGGCAATTTTGCCCAGAAAGGTTTCACTGAAGGGCAATTTTTCTCCGAAAATTTTTCGGCCCTAAAAGTTTTTCCTAGAAAGTGTAAAAAAGGGAGTAATTTTGCCATGACCATGATCCCCATTAATTTTGATTGTTAGTTGACCAAATATGCTGAACTAATAGTTCACATGTCATTTATGTCATTTTTGTTATAATGCAAATTTGCCTTGAAAATATTAAATCTAAATTTAAAAAAAATGAAATAGATGACATGTAGACTTTTGGGACAATTTTGTACCTTAAAAAAATGATGTGGATGACATGTTGATTGTAAACTCAATATAATGGTCAAAATTAATTGGGATAACAGCTAAGACAAAATTGCTAATTTTTTTATACTTATGAGGCAAAATTGCCGCTCGGTAAAAATTTGCAGGGTTTATATAATTTTTGATCCCTCAAGTTTGGCCTCATTTTGGTTTTAATTCCTCAAGTTTCAAACCATAGGTTTTTGTCCCTCAAGTTTTATTTTGTTTAAATATTGGTCCCTATAACTTAATAAAAATTAGGACTATTTTGCCCCTAAAGGAACCAAAACCAAAATAAGGGTAAACTTAAAGGATTAAAGATAGTATTAACCTAAATTTATGAGATAAGATTGCCCCTTAATTCCGAAAAAGAAAAGGAAAATTCTAATTTAATCCCATTGTGCCCTAACCGCACAACATCATCATAAAGCCATGATTGTAACACAATTAGGCTTGTTTAGTTTGAGGGAAGGGGACGAGTGGTAAATTATAATTTTAGATGGGAGAAATTCAAAATTTACCTTCTTATTTTTTTATATTTAGGATTTTCACTCAAAATTTATTCTCTAATTTCATTTTAAATATTTGATTTTTTTTCAAAATTTAAATATCTTTAATTCAAAAACATAATTTAACAACCCAAGAAAACCAAACACACCTCTCACTTCCTGTCTAACAATTGAAATCAGAGACTCCAACGTTTAAAAAGTTGATTGATCCACTCGATGCCCGCAAAACCCACGCCCTTGTACTCCTTCTGCTACTGAAAGATCAGAAATAGGCTCCGCCTTTATGAATCCTGGGCCTTTGGATGATAAAAAGATATGGGCGGCCTCACATCTTCAACCGCCGCCAAATTCGCCTTCTTCCCCCCAAATCCACCTTCCTACACTTTGCTCTCGGACGAATCGGGCCATGGTCGACTCTATATTCCCGAGGTTCCCATGAAGGACAACGTTGATGTTCTTAAGCTTCGGACTCGGCGAGGCAACGATATCGCAGCAGTTTATGTTAAGCATCACAAGGCGACAAGTACTATGCTCTATTCACATGGTAATGCTGCTGATTTAGGTCAGATGTTTGAGCTCTTCGTCGAATTGAGCAATAGACTTCGCCTCAATGTCATGGGGTATGATATGCTCTTTCTTTTTTGCCTTTTGTCTGTTATTTTTCAAGCTGTTGAATTGAGTTGACTATAGATGGACTACTAAGATGCGGTGAGCAAAACATTATTGGTTGGAAATGTCTTGGATGCATAAATATTTCTGGGAGTTGCAGAGATTGGTTCGTAATACTCAGAAAGCGAACGATTCCCATTTGTTGAATTTTTAATTTCCTTTTGTAATTAGTGCATTAAAGATTGTTTTTTTTCCCTGGAATGGGCATACGCAACGGTTTGTGCTTTAATTCAGCCCGAATTGATTGCTCCCTGTGTTTATTTATAGAATTCTCCTGTTTTTTTGGTTCCATGATTTCGTCTTTGAAGGCTCTGCTAACCATAGAAGTAACCTCCAAGATGTTGGGTTTTTGATTTATAGTTCTTACGAATGGATTTCTTAACCAGGGTTTTTGATTTATAATCACATTTTGGGCCTAGACTTGTTTTAGTCCCTCTGGTGCCTATAAATAGGCAGCCAGTCCTTATCTTTAGAGTTTAGACTTTGAGCCCTTTCCCTTTATAATGTGCTTCATATTCTTATTACATGCAAAGTCCAGTTCTTCTGTGCATTCGTCTACTCATTACAATTCCTGTACATTATTCAAGGATTTTTCAATCTTAACATACGTTGTGAACAGTTTGGAAATCTGTTTTAATGCCGCATCAAAAGTCAAAACTGTATCTGTCTTTATTTTCTTTGAATGGGATACTGAAAATGAAATTCTTTCTTGGCTTCTTTAGTTTTATACATGTTAAAATATGTATGCGAATGATTTAGTTATTTTCAAGTGTTGTATCTGGAATATTTCTTTGTTTTCTAAATAGCGTTTTCTGGAACTATGTTTTTCTGTTCTTTGAAATTATTTTAATAACCCTCCTTTATATTGTTCCTTTCTGCAGTTATGATTACTCTGGCTATGGACAGTCAACAGGAAAGGTTAGTTGCCTAACTTTTGAATTCCTCTTTATTTCTTTACAGAGTAATGGGTAATTTTCATGCCACTGTATTTATAATGGTCAAAATATCCTTCTGCATTTCTCCTTGCCAAAGATAGAATTATTTACTAAGACAAGAAAGTAGGGGAGGATCTCTTGGATCCAGGGGTTATTATGAAGAAGGGTTTTATTAATCCAAAGAACACTTTCAGCAACCAGACATCAGAGGGAAAGAAGTGAAAGGGCATAAACATCTTAGTAACATATGGTTGAATTAGCAATCCTAACAGCCCAGCCTAGCCATCAAAGAGAAGATACATCTATTTTAACCCATGACTAGAAAGCTGGCTTCTTTTCTGTATTTTTTAGCCCAGTCTATTATAAGCATATTCCATTCTCAAACCATGGTTAGAATTGAAGACTTAAAAATCTTTATTGTACTCTTTTCCTTCTGTTATAGCACCATCCTCATTGGCTTCATGTATTGGAAAGAATTGGAGGATGGATGAATACACAGATTGGCTCTCCTTTGAGTGTCAATATGCTGCAGTCCTATTCGAGTGTTTGCCCTTTACTACATCTACATCACTGGCCTGTTATGCTAAAAGAAAAACTGCTGCCAAAAGCACATGAATCCGCCTTGAGGATTTCTGTAGGACTCTTAGACAAGCTGAGATTAAGTTTTATTTGATGATTACCATCCCATCCTGTATGACTATGTCACATGGTCTCTTTTCTTTGGGCACTCTTTCTTTTTTCTTTTTTTATTTCCTCTTTTTTTTAAAAAATTCCCTCTTATTTTCAAGTGGCTCTGATAAAGAAATTGATGAAGAACCATATTCGTGCCAAACCAAGTAGCAAGCACAACAAAGCAAGCATGTGACACTAAACCAAATGAAGAGGCCATGATCACAAGACCCCACCTTGGGCAGTGATAGTAGGCTGTAGTTTGAAGACTAACATGGCACTACCCATTCTATGATAGCCTCTTACCAATAGCTTCATTTATGAGTGATACACGCTTTCAATTAACACCCCTAGGTTTAACCAAGAGGCCTAGCATGGTTGGCACTTAGCTAGGTTCCTTAAGTATTTAGTTGGGGGTTCGATTTTTGGCAGTGTGTATGGAGAGGGTTTTATAACTAGCACTAAAGTCCCTTCAGGAAGTCTATGGTGTGAGGGGATTAGTCACCGCTACTGGCTGTGGATACCTTGGGCCTTAGAAAAAAAAAAAACACCCCTGGGTTTGGTTCTTCCTTTGTTTTTTTTTTGGATAAACATGAGAGGGTTAAAACCCAATGAAAGGACTAGACAAGTCCGGGATTTAATCCCATAACATCATCTATTATAAATATGTCCATGCCCATTAAAGTTGATATGGGCCGACCTAGGCCCAACACAATGGATCTGAAAGTCTTCAGAACTCTTCATCACCTCTGCACAGGATAGCAAAGACTACCAATATGCTCACACAAAAAAGAATATTTAAATTAAACACCAGTTGGTCGTGGGCCCACAACAAAACAAAAACCTGAGATTGAAAGTTGGAGGTTGTTTTGTCTAGCTACATGCCCAATGCCCATACAAGAAGGGCATTCTCTTCTGACTTGTTCTAAAAATAACGACACCTAACTAATTTGACCTTCAAGTAAAGGAAGATAGTGAAGATTGATGGAACTTAAGACCATATTTGGAAAGGAGGACATGAACTTGCAAAGCACAACCATTTGTTTGACTCTTGTAACCATAGGAGGTAATGCATCTAATATGCTCTCCAATATATCATGTTGTCTCCTCAATGAAAGATTTCACAGGTAAGCCATGTGCCCATGTATTTGAATCCAAACAGGAAGATGATGGGCATTACAATCATACAAAGTGGAAATTGGCTCTCCATTGGTTCAAAGCAATGAAATATCCTTGTAACATCTATGAACCATATAAGAGCATACTCTCTCCGGTCCTATTTATAAGCAATTTTCTCTCTCATGGGGCTGGTTCCTTTTATAAGCAACTTTCACTTTTTGTCTAAAAATGTAAGCTTTTTTTTTTCCTATTTTACCCTTATTAAATGTTCATTATCTCTCATACTTTCTATTTATTTTCTCTTCTATACTCTTTTCATAAATAGGGACATATATGGAAAAAACAGGACATTTTTGACACATTTATTATTTTCAACTACCAGTTCGTTTTACGCAATCAAAGGAAAAATTGTTTATAAATAGGACTGGAAGAAGTATAGTTTAAATCCTCCTCATATTGAAAATAGTGTAAATAGGAGCAATTGATCTATTGAACCACCAACATAGCAGCCCTTACAACTTCCAATGAATACTAATGAGGGATTGCAATTTCGAGATATACAACTTACGACAATATGAAACCTTAGCAAAAGCAAAGTGCCTCTTATTAAAAGATAATATATTGTGGTCTCCTTGATGGAGAGTTATAAGACGCTTTTAATGACATAATAAGAACATGAAAGAACCAAAACTGAAGATGATGAAAAAATATTCAGGCAGACAATACCCGAAATTAGGAATATACATAACATCATATATTTATATGCAACAATTAGATATAAAAGCAAAGTCATTCATGGAAATAGGAGTTGGTGATTCGATCATTCGAATTGTTAACAATGTTGTTCTATAATGTAGCCCCATACAGAGGTTTAATTGTTCTTTTCCGCAATGCCCTGTAGAAGAAAAACGTAAAGGAGGATAAAAAACACGAGTAAAACACTTTGTAACTACAAGTGCATAACAAATTAATTAAAACATTGTACATACCTTTAATTTGAAGGTTCATGCAGTACTTATTTCCATTGGAATATGCGTAGAATTGGAATCAAGCACAATGCTTGAAGAGACATCTGAAAAATGAAGGGGTATCCTTGGAGGAGAAGATAGACAAGGTTTTGGTGGGAATGAGAAAGATTCACTTGGGCCTTCTAGCATCTCAACCACTTTACTCATTGATGGTCTATTTGCTGGATTTGTTTGAATACACCATAGACCAACCAAACTTAGCTTTTTTACCACTTCATTTTCCTCTTCATTGATGGACTCATTTGTTGCAACAACATTGGATTGCTCAAGTTCTTTATAAATCCAATTGGGAAAGTACATATCACTATTAGTATGTGACCCTCTGCTCTCAAAATTCTTTCTTCCTCCAATCATTTCTAGGATTAGCATTCCATAACTATAAACATCAGACTTGTATGAAACTCCACCGTATGTGCGACTGAAGACTTCTGGTGCAATGTAGCCTACGGTTCCTCTCATACCTAATATCGATACTATGCTCTCCTTTTTGTGGCATATTTTGGAGAGCCCGAAATCCGATATTTTTGGACAAAAATCCTCGTCTAACAGAATATTTTGTGGTTTTATGTCGAGGTGTAGGATTCTTGTATTGCACCCTTGATGCAGGTAATCTAGCCCTCGGGCAATACCAATTGAAATTCGGTATAATCTTGTCCATTCAAAATCACAAATTGGATTTAAGGAATATTCTCCTTTATAGATGAACTTTTCTAATGAGCCGTTGGGCATGAACTCATAGATCAATGCTCTTTTGTTCTTCTCATAACAAAATCCCAATAAAGAGACTATGTTTACATGTGATGTTCTGCTAATACTTGCAACTTCATTGATGAATTCTTCTCCGGTGCCCTTAGTCTCACTTAGCACTTTTACTGCCACAAGACGACCATCATTGGGCATGGCTGCTTTGTATACAATTCCATAACCACCCTCACCTATTTTTGTTGTGAATGACTTTGTAACTCTTCTCACTTCTGAATAGGTGTATCTTCTAGGCGCCAAAGTGCCATAAGTTTCCATGAATGTCTCAATGTGGTGATCGTCGTATGTTGTTCTTCTTTCCTTGGAAATCTTTTGTCCTAATCTAAAAATTCTACTAAGATAACGATATATCACAATCACGATAACTATCACTATCCCAACAGCGCCGCCGACAGATGCAACTGCGACAATAATCTTATTTGAAGATGTTCCTGCAACAGTATATATTCCTGCAATAATATTTTGCTGAGTGAAGCAAATCTATTATATGTGATTTATTTATTCTAAGTTAAAGTGTATATATGCTTATTAAGGGTTAAGGGTTTTGTATTTTATTATAGAGGCTTGTCTTTTAAACTTAAATTAGCAATGTATCATGTGCACGGGATGCTATTTTATTCAATACCCCCTTCATTCCTTTTTATATGATACAAATAACCTAATTATGTAGATCAAAGAGTTAGTTAAAATTGTTTAAAGACAATAAATATGTAAAACTTGAACTTATTTTCTAAAACACCCTTATTTATGGAGGAAAATAACAGAAAAAATACCATTTGAATTATAATTCACAAAATGTCTACTAAATTTGTAAAATGTCAAATAGGTAATCTGGTAGAAATCTTAGATTATGAAGTTTGACTGTTGACAACTTGAGTATAAGAATTAGCAACTTGGGTATAGAGATTAACAACTTGAGCTCCTCAAGTTGTCACTGTATATACCTAAGTTGCTAATTGTTATTCTTAAGTTGTACTTGCCTATACTCAATTTATCAACATCCAAATGTCAAAATCTCATATTCCTACCAAATTATTTATTTTTTCTTTTGCTAATTTAGTAGACATTTTGGGGTTTTTGTAATTTAAATGGTATTTTTCTGTCATTTTTCCTATAGAGAACGTGGTTGGGAGAGAGAATGAGTGGAAAAGTGATGAGAGAAAATGAGTGAAAAAAAGTGAGAAAAAAGACATATAATTAATTGAAGATAAAAATGGAAGGAATGCATTGAATGTTTAGACATCCCAAGGTGTATTTTATAAAAAGGGACATACCCATTCGTACAATTATATCTGATAAAAAGAAACGGAGGGAGTACTAATTAAACAAGACAAAATATTTGAATGGTAGAGTCACCTAATTACTCTTTAATTAAGGAATATCTTTGAGTTTAAGTGAGTTAGGTTTCTTTTATTTAGATGTAGTTCTCTTTGCCTATGTAAAGGCCACTTTATGTACACACACAGGGAGTTTTTTTGTTTTTGATCTGAAAGGGGGAGTTGAATAATGCTGATTTTTCTTCAAGCAAATATAGCTTGTTTTCTTGTATTTTTTGAAAACACACCTTGGTACCAAGATGGTGGTCAACTCGTGTTTCTTTGGATTTTGTTAACCCATGGTTTCCATTGGGTGTATGTTGTGTTTCGCATATATCAAGTGTTTTTTAGAGCACGTGTTCACAAAATTCTAGCTCCAAAGATGGGTTCTTTATATCTTATTTGTTATTAAAATTTTAATAATTAAAATGAAATTGATTAAGAGAACAAATTTAAACAAAAGAAATTGTTGGTCTTATAGTTGTATGATCTCCTAAAATTGGTGAAATTAATACGCTTTGAATCCTGTGTGCAAGAAAATGATGTAAAGAGAAGGAAAGAGATAAGGATTTTGGAAATTGGAGGTGACATTTAAGGTGTAGGGCCCACCAAAGCTCCCCATTTTTGATTCTTCTCCATCCATCTCGACTTGACTTGCTGATAATGACCAAAGAACCAAGCTGCTTTATTTTCAACTACTGAAGCTTTCCCATGATTCAGGAATGCTTTATAAGTCAAACGTGCAGGTCCTACGCGTTTTCAATATTAAACACCAAAATCCACGTTTCTGGTTTTTATATGATCTATGTTTTGATTATTTTCCATGTAAATGATAAGCGTTAATAAATAGAGAACGACTGAGATTAATAATATGCTAGAGATTGGATACAGGAAACCCCGGCCATCTGATTCAATCGGTGTGGTCTTGCATGGAAGAATTAACAATATCTATTAACAACTTCTTAATTAAAGCTAGGGTAAGTCACCAAGTTTCTTCCTTGGTTGTTTTGTCTTGACCCGTCTAGATTCATCACTGTTGCAATTTTCATGAACGTGAACAAGGGAGAGATGAACAACATACCTGAAGAACACGTAGTTCCTTGAGTCCCATTGTTGCAGAAACAAGTGAAGTTGTGATTCATATACCCAGACTCCCCACCAGACGTAACACACTTGTCACGCTCTTCCATATCCACACTCCATCTTAATACAAAACCTTCCTCTATTGCTTCTTCAATTCCCTTTTTACTAGCAAGTACCAAACCAACATAATCATGCTCTATAGGAATAACAACCACCTTGCAGATTCCTGTCAAATCCATACTGTAAGGAAAGCTCCCAAAGTAGACGTTTTGTTTGGAGCACTCTGCAGTAGATGAAGTGATGAACTGATCCATTGGATTAAAAGTGCCGGGGCAATCATATAGCAAGGCCACGTTTTGAAACCCATCAGCAAGCTGGAACATGGTGGTGGAATCAAAGATGGTAGTGTTTGTGTATTGATTTGGACATATAGTTTTCCAATAGTCATCCCTAACCACTCTAAGAATCTGATCATTTAAGCTCCAACTCAGAATCCGATAAGTGATAGAGTCAACGATCAACTTTGGATCATTGTCTTGGCAATCCAGTTGGAAACCAGGCAGACCACAGTATGAAGCTCTGTTGTCTCCCCAGAATGGGTACCCAACGTTATTGAAGGTTCCACAGTTGAACGGCCTACTGCAGTTTCTGAAGCTTTCATCATCATCGGCGCCAACTGTTAGAATAATGATGAAAAGTAGTTGCAGAAGGAGGAAGAAGACGATGGAATAATGGGAAAGATCATAAGGAATATTCATGATTTCGTGAAGAAGAAGAAGAAAGGGGTTTGATTGATCAGAGAGTAATTTAATGAAACTGAACTTGTTGGAAGAAGATATTTATGTGTGCACCAGACAGATATATGTCTCACTCATTTCTCGTCGATATGTGGAAAAACAAGGTCTTGAACATTTCAAGGTGGGAAATTCTGGTGGGAAGCTAGCTTGAGAAAAGTGATGATTTTGCAAGTTTAATTGAATTAGACTATTTATTTATTTATTTTCCGTGGTTCACACATAAGGATTATGGAAAAGTAGGGGAAATATCAAAGTTCCAGAAATCAGGTTCGAGAAGGTGGACGGAGTCAGAGATAACTGACAAAGGAGATGAGATATAAATGGGACCAAACTAGATTTAAAAGCGGCAAGCATATGTGGAAGGAACAATTCAATTTGGGAATTCTAACCTTGGTTAATTAGATGCAGGAGCTTTCTATCACAAAAGCATGATGGCTTGAACGTCCTCCTTTAAAAATTAGGGCAAGAAAAAAACAAAACAAATCCTCCTTTTCAAATAGAAACATAAGTAAAAATTCTTCTTTTTATTCTTTTTTGAAATAAATAAATAATAAATCATTTTTTCACAATAAATATATAAGAAGATGTCATAAAATCTTGAAATTACTAAATAATCGTTTTTTAAAAGTATTCTTTATTATTGAAATATTTTATAAATTGAGCTAAACAACCATAATTTTTTTAATTGATTTAAAAATCATTTTTTAAACGACCATCACTTGATACAGGGAAACATTTTTAGATATTTGTCAAACACATAATAAAAATACTTATTTAATTAAAAATGGGGCAATTACAATGAAATCCCATACAAGAGAAAAAATGAAGAAATGGTCCCTGAAGTTGTCAGTGTAAGCTCCTCGACTTGTTAATGGACGCTCCTCGACTTGTCATTAACAACTTCATGGATTATTTTTTCATTTTTTCTCTTGTGTGGGACTTCATTGTAATTGTCCCATTAAAAATTGACTAAGTATCAATACATATTTGCCAAAATACCTTTTGTAAAATTTCATTGATTTTTTTTTTAAAAAAAATATTTCATAAAGATTTAACACCCAAAAAGTTTCAACCTAAGCTCTTTGAAAGATCAAAGAAACACTGTTAAAAAAAAAAGATCAACGAAACTATATTTTAGTTGTGGCCTAAAGGAAAGCAAAACTTGAATATAGAAGACCACTAATTTAATGAAAATTTTTGAAATAACTTATTTATTCTCCATTGTCAAATTTATTTTCTTAAAAAAATAGAAAAATGCACCTACCAAGAAATTGTACATACGTAATTCATTTCTCATTTCCTTTCAAAAAATATTTTATTAACAAAAAAATATTATTTTTTTTCTATCTTTTTGAAGACATAAAGTTAAAGCAATAACTTTTTAGTTTAAGACATAAATATTATAAAAATTAAATTACAAAGAAATAAAGTTAGAACAAGAAGTTGTCATGATGAAAATTTTAAAACTTTACAGATATATACTCACACTGTCACACATGAAACTGTTACTGGTAGCTGTATGTTAGTAAACTTATCTTCTTTTATGAACAAAACAATCTTTATAGGTATCTACACTTATGAATTTACCATAGGAGATGTAAGTTTTGCAAATTGCAATCTTCATTTTAATTTAAATAAAGTTCACTTTCAAGTTTTACAATCTAGTTATTATTTTGCTTTAAATTGAGATACATTGTAATTAAAATTCAAAAATTTCAAGTTAACATCATTATCTAACGTCCAAATTAATCTATTTTTTAAAAGTTTAAATGAAGAAACCATTGTGGATAGAGCCGGTAATTCGGACCGGGCTGGCGAGCCAGTCCGCCACTTTTAAACGGTTTCGGCGGCCCGATTAAAAAGATGCGGGTCAGCCCGCTTAATTTTTTTTTTAATTTTTTCTCAAATATCCTTGGTCCCTTATCTCATTTCCTTTGATGATGTGTTTAATTAATTTCTCATACTTTTTATTTGACACTTATTTTCATATTATATTTATTTATTATACTATTATTAAATTAAAAAGAGATGTATTTATATAGTTTTGTGATGTAAATAGATGAAAAAAAAGGAAAGTAAGAATGAAATTGATTTCTTAACACAAATATATAAAAGAAAAGAAGTGTGATATGAGCGAGTGAAAGAGAAAAAGATTAAAAATTAAAAAAAAAAATTGGCGGGCTCGCTGGCCAACCCGCCTAAACTTGCCAGCCCGCGAAGGGGGTGGGCTGGTGCAGCCTGCCCCGCTACAACCCGCGGGCCAGCCCGTTTTCCCACTACTAATTGTGGAAAACCAAATAAATCAAACCATTTTATAAAATTAAATTAAAGAAAAAGATAATTGCACCTAAATATTTACAACATCATTAATAATATAAAAATTATAGTATTATATGAATAATTTAAAAAAAAAAATAAAAATAAAAAGGCCTCAATGGGCTGGCCCTTATGGGCCGGTTTGCATTTTCTAAGGCAATTTTTTAAGCCCGGTCCTTGTAATAAAAGAGTTTAAATGGGCCAGTTCGTTTTCCTGGCTCTACATGTAAGCTTCTCAAAGTGAGAGGACGCATGATCAATATTCCGCTTCTAACCTAATTGATTAAGTCATTAGTAGTGTCTACCCCTCTAATTAAAAAACGTTGCAGAAATATCATAAACTTTGTATAGTGGGAGTAGTCTTTTGATATTAGAATTACTCGAGTTTGGTGCGCTTATCACTATTCTATATGCTAGGTTTATACCTGGTGTTCTTGCTCTAATTATATCAATGGATGGGGATTTCTTTTTTTTTTGGATTCAAGGTCAAGGTGAATATAATGGGCATGTTTCGTAATTAGTTTGTCTTACGAGTCATTCCTGACACGGATGAAATGATTTTCGTAAGATTTCTCTTCCACCCTGTGATTGTGCGATCAACCACCTTTAAGAGTTTTAGTTATGGCTTTGTTTTCTTTTTTTTTATCTTTGATCAGAGGTATCCGGCGCTAGATCTGGACCCCGGAACCGGGCTGTCCGAGCAACCGACTAATCCCCCGCTGATTTGTAGGTACCTCGATGGGTAGAACAGCTGGCCAGGAGATTTAACGCTGCTCGATACCCAAGGTTAGGGATCGAACCCTCGACCAAGGTTAAGGGTGGAAGAGCCCTTACCGCTCTACCACACGCTTCTGGTTATTATGGCTTTGTTTTCTTGGCAGGACTAATAAAATTATAAAACTGTTGGTTAAAGACTGTTCCTTCTTGGGATTAATTAACGAATGAAGATTGTATTAAAATGACTTGGATTGATTGTATTCCTCCCGTTCTTAATATAAGATTTAATTGAAAAGTTGATATTAGTCCTAAATATAATATCTATCTACTATATTTATCATTTTTTTTTTGTAATATACCCTTATTATTGATACTTATTCAACAATAATCAAGTAAAAATGGAACAAAGTGAATTAAGAAAGATGATTAGGGTGTTTTAAAAAAAACATGTTATTATTAACTAATACAAGTAACTTTTTTAATTTAATTAAATTAGGCAAATATACCTTACAGTAAAAGGAGTATATACTCTAGTGGGTTTGATTGGATATTATGCAAATCGATGCTTGAGCTAGACAACTTCATGTCTATCCATTTTGTCTCGAGGGAAAATGCATTAAGAGAAGACGTTGAATGGAAAGGAAATGGATGCTTTGAGTGATCTCTTTGCCTCTTTGCAGCTATTCTCCTTCTTCTGTTTTATCTTCCTTTTCTTATGCCATCTCCTGCCTTTTCTACTCTGAAGGAATAATAAACATTAAATGTAGTGTAGAAGCGCGTACTAGTAAAGTCGGATCCGGGTTTGGGAGCCCACACAAGTATTAGACTACAAGAGCCTAATCAGGGTTTGCACAGCAGTGCACCGGAACAAGCAAGATGGTAGATAAGAGGGGATTGCCATAAAGCTCAATGGCAGGGGTGGTTTGCAATGTTAGAGGCACACCCTATTTATAGTGATCAGAGTGACCACTAATTAGGTAGTGTGTGCACCCTTTTCTTGCTCTCCAAGTTGGTAATTTAATTTGATTGATTCTCAATCGATTTCTCAATCATGGCGATTTGTTTCTCAATCATAATTTCACAATTAATTGCCAACTTATTTACCAACCAACAATCTATGCTGATTGATTTATTATTTGATAAGGCAACTTATATCCTTAATCAAATAGTTCGGCCCATCAAGGGCGGACTTGGACCCAAAGTCCAACACACTCTATTTACTCTTTTGTCATAAACTGGCTTGAATATTTTGATAGGAGTTCATGACATCAACGAGTGGGTTGAATAATGAAATAACAATTTTGATTATAATCAATAGGTTTAAACAAGTAAACCAACTCTAATTCACTATATTTTTAATAAGTTTTGGGTTGGGTCTTTATACTTTCTTTTCATTATTTCTCATTTCTATATTTTATGCCATCCAAAAATGTTAGGAAGAGCACAATGGATAATAAATCTTCGTAATGAAAAATGATCATATGGAGTCAATTTGTCAACACCCGTTTTCATTTTGATATGCGCAGGGCAATAATGAACAAGTTCCATAGGCAAACAGAAAAGTACAGTTATACTGATAATAAGTATTTGTTTACAGACAGTCATTAACAGAGCAGAAGTCGATAATAATGACAAATATGTACAAAATGTCTCAAAACTATTTCACATACAGACTATATACAACCACTGTATTCGTCTTGGGAAACGTGCCCATCAGTTTCCCTTCTCTACATCCTTGGCTTTCGAGCCACTGGCACTCGCTGAGACATTTTGATTAGAAAAAAGGGGTGAGATTCCAAGGAATCTCAGTAGAAACATACGATCAACATATAAAATACGAAAATTAAATATGTAATGCACCGTATCAAGTAAAATGAAAACTCATATCATCCGTGTGTGTGCACAAAATTCAGGGCCAACTAACTCATTGAAACCCCTACATGTACCTCAGCCGATTCCTTGACTACAGCTAGGTAAGACCAGTGTACCTCAGCTAGGTCCTAGACCACAGCTAGGTAATGTGCCTCCAGCACGTGTTCAGATCACAAAATACAGTAACACGCATCATACAAATAGTCACATAGTATATGAGAGATAGTAGTTCCTATCTCAATTTCTTTCCTGTCTCAAAGGGTCCACCTCGTAAAACGTGTCAACTATAGGCGTCCAACTTGGTCCTAAAATGTCAAACATACAAGAAATAGGTCATAACCTATCCAAGTATCATTTTAGACACTTACATAGTGTTTCTTGCGGTTATATTAGCCTATGGTAAAAATTTACCAAAATGCCCCCGGCCCGATGGCACGTTTTTTCAAATTTTTTACTAGGGCTATCCTGACGTATTTTCATCCAAAGAATCCATTCCGGACTCAAAATCACCAAATTCAATTTCAAATTACGAAATTGCCCTTTGCAGCCTTACTTTTAGGGTTTTAGGGGCGTTTCCGTAATTATGCTTTCTCGGCCTTTTTTGAAAAAGTGCCCAACTATAACCCCACCTATTTTTGCCCACTGAATCCAATGGAACCATAAAATCATTGAAAATCCAACTCTAAGGCCCTCAAACATCCCTGGCCGAAATAATTGTGTTCTCCGGGAAAAATCAGGGTTTTATGATTTCGGTTCCGTAAACGCGTTCCTTTCTACTCCTAACCACTTTATTAACCATCTAATTGAGTTATAACAACCATTTGAACTAAAATTGGGCAGCATAACCCTTCTAATGTCACATTTCCAAAATTTACAAACAAAGACAATCCGGCGAAATTCTTAAAGAACAAAGAGGAGTAGCGTAGAGTCAGAGTTATACGCGTTAGAAGCGAAATCGTCGGAGAAATCGGCTTATTTTGTGATTTTTCTTCTCTTTCTCTCTCTAAACTCTCTCAACTTTCTCTCTCTCTATTTCAGGTCTGCTGTGCGTGAATGAGCTGAAGATGAAGATGCAACGTATATTTTATAATATATAACATTATGCTTTAATTGTTTAACATTTTTCCAAAATTTCAAAAATGAAGTTTTATGTACATAAACCTTATGTACATGTGACCATGCCCATTAAGCCCAACCAATATTTCCTTCTTCATGCCACATGTAGGAGACACCTAGAGGTCCCTCTCTATGGTCTCAATTGGCTTCACAACTTGTTCCGGTTACGTATACACGTAAAGTCTCAATTTTGGTCAAAATTGCACTTTTTGCTCAAATTTTCCATAAATTCATATTAAATTGACCAAAATATTCTAAATATATTTTTAACCTTTCTAATCCAATTTCTTTTCTTATTTTTCTTTGGCCAATTTCCATATATTTTTGAACCAAAATTGAGACTTTACGTGTATACATAACCGGAACAAGTTGTGAAGCCAATTGAGACCATAGAGAGGGACCTCTAGGTGTCTCCTACATGTGGCATGAAGAAGGAAATATTGGTTGGGCTTAATGGGCATGGTTACATGTACATAAGGTTTATGTACATAAAACTTCATTTTTGAAATTTTGGAAAAAATGTTAAACAATTAAAGCATAATGTTATATATTATAAAATATATGTTGCATCTTCATCTTCAGCTCATTCACGCACAGCAGACCTGAAATAGAGAGAGAGAAAGTTGAGAGAGTTTAGAGAGAGAAAGAGAAGAAAAATCACAAGGTAAGCCGATTTCTCCGACGATTTCGCTTCTAACGCGTATAACTCCGACTCTAAGCTACTCCTCTTTGTTCTTTAAGGTTTGGAAGTTACCTCAAGCTCCCACAAGCTTTTCCCAAAAATGGCTGAAAACCCTAACTTTTAAAACACCAAATTTGAACTTTCCAAACCTTAATATTGGGCTTTTTAAATTACCCAAATTAATTCCATAATTATTTTTGCCCAATTTCCCATGAAATTGAACATTTATGAAATTCATAAATTCTAAATTCATGAATATTCACCATTTTATTGAATTTCCCAAATAATTACAATATATTTGGTGAATATAAAATTTGAGGTGTTACACAATTAAAGTAAAAAATAAAATGAGCCACAAAATAATAGATTGAGACACAAGAATTTAATGTGGAAAAATCTCTACCTCAAAAAGGAATACAACGTTTTAAGCTTTAATACAAAGCTCAACTACAAGATGATAACCAATTAACCTCATTTACAAAATTCACCAAAGGGTTATATTAATAAAATAGAAGAGCAAATAGAGTAATAAACTATGTATCTCTTGGGTTTAAATACAATCTGTGTGTGCCGTAAATCATAAAACGCAAAAGTTGCAGTTACAGAATGTATACCACCATAGGAGTGATTTCTTATGGCCCAACAAAACTCCCTCTCACGACTATATGGAGACGTTCACCATTCCGACGATCAATCTACAAGTCTCAAGTTTCCCCCTCGGTAATGGTTTTGTCAACATATCAGCACCATTATCATCAGTATGAACTTTCTCAACATACAATTGCTTATCTTCTAACACATCCTGTATCATGTGGTAACGTGCATCAATATGCTTCGGCTTTGAATGAAAAGATGAATTCTTAGTGAGGTGAATTACACTTTGATTATCACACAATAGAACATACTTTTCTAAAACAAGTTTATGGTTACCAAAGGATAACCTCAAATCATATGTACCACACAAATATCTTATAATCCATTTAACATCTTTCCAATGTTCTCTACTAGGATTAGAGAGATAACGACTCACCACACCAACAAGTGGTATCAGAGCCTAATTGACAGGTTGTATGGTTGTCTACCGTTAAGTTGTTGACTTGCTTGAGTGTTGGAGACAAAGATGATGATTTCTTTAAATGGTAAGAGAGTATACATGATAAAAGCTTTGGTGGCTAGAGGCAACTTGAATGCTCTAGATAAGAAGACATCAAGTTTGTAGCATCAAAGGCTTAGTCATATTAAAAGAAAATGAAGAATGTTCTTCCAGGGTTGAAGAATGCAGAATTCGAGAAGTATTCTCACTGCATGATTGGTGGACAAGCAAGCGTATCTTTCAAGAAGAATGTTTCTTCAAGTAGGCTAGAATTGCCTGAATTGGTATACCTTGACATTTGTGGAAAGTTCGAAACTTGTCATGTGAATGTCAGATGGATGGTAGTCTCCACATAGTTGTGAGGTGGGGAGATGTTGGGTTTCGGGCTCCCTTCCTATGTGGAGAAATGCCCAAATTATATATATTTCTTATTTTATAAAAAGAAAAGAAAGGAAAGGAAAGGGAAAAAATATGACAGAAGGAAAAGAGTGAGAGAATAAAAAAAAAAGAAATTTTTCGGATTGTTCTTTGTTAGAAAGAATATTCTTTCAAAGTTTATTAATTTGAGATTGTGTCTCACTTATTTAAGTGAAGAGGAGGCTAATTAGGTTTTTTTCCCAAGGCCAGATAGGTTGATAAGGCTGGGGTAGATCGGAGAGGTCTAATTATTCAGCCATGTGAGAGAAAAGAAGAGAGAAAGCAAAAAATGCATGTTCATAAGGTAATCTTAGTAAATTGATATTTGTACAGTAGTTAACCGTTGGATTGGGTTGAAATTTTTTCAATTGGTTTGAAACATGTTGTTCGTCATTCAACGGTGGGATCATCATTTGGATATCTACTATGAGAGAAATTATGTTCGTGGTAAGGGACATTTTTGTGGAATTTTCAGCTTCTTTATTCTCTATTGTAAACTTGTAGCTTTGGTTATTTGGTTGAATGGTTGCACGTGTTAGTGGATTATACTTTTATTAGTCTAGACGACCCATGATATTGACCCTTAAATTGAAGAGTTTTCTATGTTAATAATTTTGGTGTCTCTTGTGCCATTTAATTTATACCATATATTTGTTTATTTGTTTCCTCTTATACTTTTACAAGTGATAGGAAGGCTTAATATCCGCTACGCCCTTCTTAAAAAAATGTTGTTTTTAACTTCATTGATGTGGAATTAACACCATTGAGCAAGCTATATTGTGGATTGCTGACTAGAATTGGTGTTGCTAAATTACATGGGAAGAGACTAAAATCAAAACTCATTAAAAATATAAAAGCATAAATTGAGTTTAACTCTATGAAAAAATTAAAGCAACTTAAATGCCTTATAGATGACAAAAAAATCGATTTTGAGTGGAGAAATTGATTTTCAGCAATAAAATATGATTTCTTACATTTAAATTCATGTGGCAAAAACACAAAAATCAATTTTATCCTATGTGGAAGTTGAATTCTTGACTTGGTGTATCCAATCAAACCCACTAAAGTGTATACTAGGCCTGTACATGAAACCTGATAACCCAATGAACCCGGTCTAGCCTGAATCTACCCGAACCAACCCAAAAAAAAGAGAAAAGGAGTTTGATAAAATTCAGGTCAGACCGGGTTTGACCCGAATATCTGACAGGATCGGATTCCGAGTAAGTACTTTGGACTAATTAGCCTAGTCCTACCCGGTAAAATATATATTAGTTTTTAATCTATATTATAAATCACATTAAAAAAACAAAAGAAGGAAAAAAGCAGCCCCAAGAGACATCACCGTTTAGGTGCGCACTACTCCCCATCTCCAAACCCCAACCTGGTGATTTGAAGCTCATTGGCAAACCCTAAGTCCTTAGTTTTCGGTGCCTTCTCCTCCTCCTACTTTGATCTACTACTCCAGTGCTTCGTGCTCACCATCACTGTTGCAGTCCCCTTATCCGATGCCTTCCTGGTCTTCAAGCTTAAGGCTTCAAGCTTGTCAATGTCTTGCTCTATTTCACCCTCACTGATGCAATATGGGACAATTGCGGTGATAAATCCAAATCTGGTCCGGTCTCCTCCTCTATTTCTATGTTTCAATATTTTCTTAAGACACTGTAGTTTAGGTGATTTTTCCTATGCTTCAAGTTTGTCATATGCCAGGATTGCATCAGTGACATTGGGGAATTGAAGGTTACCATATTTATCTCCACTACCTTTGTTTGAAGGTAGCCATGTTTTCGTAGATTTGGCTTCAATACATCGATGAGAAAAGTTGTTGTCTCGCAGATTATTCCTCTATAGAAACAGATATGTTATGTGGTGTTGTGAAATAAATGTCTCATGGATTAAATCAATCAACAAGGAGGATTTATCATTGCAATCAATTACTATTGATGATGCAATTACTGTATTTCTTTTCCAATTTTTTACTTATGAATGTGTGTTTTTTGGTCTTCCTAGTTCCTACTTCTTACTTCATCTTCACATTCATTTCTCTAACTCAACTAGACCAATAACTCGATCTAGTCCGATCTAGTCTGTCCAACCAGCTGAACACCAGATTTTTTATCGAGCTGGACTGGGCTTCGGGCTAGGATGACCAGCCCGAAGACCAAACCAGACTAGACCACGGCTTGATGCCCTGCCCGGCTCGTCTAGTTTTTGTTCAGCCCTAGCGTGTACACACACACACACAATCAATCCAAGTCGGTTTAATACAATAGAGAGAAGTTAGATGAATTAATCTTACTTAATTCATTTCAAGTTGAACTCTTGATTTGCACTAGTGCAAAATAATAATCTAACTACATGATTTCTCATCAGTTATTTAAAGAACAAAAGCAATAATGGATATGGCGTATTTTTACTTCTGTTTTAAGCGTATCTAATGTCGTAATTTATATTATGGCATTAATTGTATAAGCATCCGATGCCATAATTAGGTTTATGATATTTTTGCATCAGGTGCATTTCAAACAGATGCCATATTAACATTTATAGCATATGTTTATTAAGCAAGAGACATTGTAGTTAATTAAAATAACTTAACTTAAGTTTTTTATTTTTTTTGTAATATATATATATATATATTGAAAAATAAATATATATTTTAAATATGACATTTGAAAATTTTAATTAAATAATGAAAATAAAGTTTTAAAAATAAAAAATATTGTAGTTACATTAAAATCACCTTTTTTCAAGCTGGAAATTTGTATGCTTGTACAATAATTGGTTGCATATGAAGTAGGTTCTCAAATGAGGGACTATATCAATTTAACGTGTTTAAAATAATTATATTCCTAATACGTCATCAATTATAATTATAATTGTCATCATAATATGCAAATATAGCATCAGTTTAGACAAAAATAGATATCATAATCAATTAAATAATTACATTCTATAATGACATCAGTCGTATTTTGGTTTGATGCTGTAATACATTTATTAATTTACCATGTGAGGTCCTTATTAATTGATGCCATAATATAGGTCCTCTTACTATTAAAAAAATGAAGTTAGTGATGTAATTTTTTCTGTTGGTAATTTCCAGTAGATTATATTACAAAATTATAATATAAATACAATAATAAAATAAATATATAAAAATTATTGTTGCTTATTTTTTATTAAAATATGTTAATTTTTCAATAATATTATATATAAATATTAAATAGAAATCAAAATCAAAATATATAATATAAATATTATTTTATAAAATATTATTTTTAAAAAAATTTTGAATAAATAATATATTAATTATTAATATTTTATATGAAATAATTAAAAATAAATATTATATATATATATATATATATTTTTTTGTAAATAAAGATTGCAAGTTTGTCAAAGCTCAACTGGCAAAGGCATATCAGTATGTGCACGAAGTTAAGAATTCAAATCCTCCCTTTGTCACAACTTGCATTCAATTTGTGACTTGAACAATGCGCTAACATGAACAAGAGGTGCATGAACAAATGGCACTGATTTCGGTTGACCAGTGATGTGGCAACTAGTGCTGGGAAAACGGGCCGGCCTGTGACGGGCTCGGCCCGTTTAGACCCGAGTTCAAATCTGTACCAGTTTATAGTGGCTCGGCCCGTTTAAGGTAGGCCCGCGGGCTTTAGGCCCGTTTACGTTTTTCCCTCTTTTTTTTGCCATTCATTTTTTGTTTCTTATTTTCATAAAGACTAAAATACCTAATTTAAAATATAAATATCATCAACACTAATTTAAAACATAAATATTATCTAAGTTTAATAGAATACAAACACTAAAAATTAAGTCCAAACCATAATTAATGTTCATAACCAATTATATAAGTTCACAGTCACAATCAAACAAGCCTACAAGCTTCAAATGTTAGTAATAATATAACACCTGATTTGGATTTTGGCGTATACATGTAAAAAATGAAAAAAAAAAATCAAAGAAGAGAAGCTTCAAATGAGGTCTGAGTCAGTGTGAGAGCATTTCTGATATGAGGGTTAGGTTAGGCTAACTCTACCCTCTGACCAATGCTTGCTGCCCATTGCCTTGTGCCCATTTATTAAAAAGAAAAAAGAAAAAAGTTAAACGGGCCTAAAAGGGCCGGTCCTACAAGGCTTGCAGCCCTACAGGGCCAGCCCTTTTAAGCCCGCTTCCATTTTCAGCCTCTAAATCATAGGCCCGGCCCTTGACGGGCTCGGGCCTAAACGGGCTCGGCTCGAATTCCCGGCTCTAGTGGCAACGCCTAGGATAAACCAATTTGTTTTTTTTTTTTTTGTATTCCTTTATGGCATCATGTTATTTATAATTGACATCGTAATATATTCGTTTACGGCATCAGGTCCTTTATAATTGATGCCATAATATATATTTTCTGCTACTCCAATTTGCTGTAGCAATAATACATTTTTAACCGATATCAAATATAGCATTTTGCACTAGTGTTGGTGTATTTCCTGAGCAAGGATTCAAATGTTGCAAATCAGATTTTATCATTGTAAATCATTTCTCAAAATCATTTGAGTTGCCTTTTTTAATAGGTTTTTACCTATTTCAAATCCTTATATCATTAATGAGTCTCAGTTTTGAACCTTATACTTTTAATGAATTTTAGTTTTTGCATAACTATATCAATCCTTGTCAGCCTATTTAGGATGTGTTTGATATGACTTTTCAAGCCTCCACACTGACTTCTGAAATGCAAAAATGAGGATAACGTAAGTTGAGGCCATTTGATGATCTTATTTGGTATAGCTTTTACACAAAGTGACTTTTAATGGTGTTAATCTAACATAGCAAAATTATCATAAATAAAATTTAACAGTTTTTGAATTTATTTATTTATTTTTAATAATTTAATATTTTATTCATATTTTTATAAAACATTAAATTTGTACTGTTCAAATTTCAATCTGAAAGCAAAGATAAGAAATGGAGGGAATGAGAACAACAAGAGTAGATGACAATAGTCAATTCCAAACTTTATTGTCTAATATCCGACTAATTATTAAAAAAATCACCACAGAAAAGAATTTTATTAATTAAGAGATAATGAAAAATAAATTAATTAGTGCTAGTTATTAATTTAACCTAATTAATTAGAATTAGTTTCAAACTTTGAAAGTCAAATTTATTTGGATAAAACATGATTATTTCGTTAAATACAGAAAAAAATAGAGGATATGGTAGGAGAATGTATGGGTTTGGTAGGGATAATTTCGTACGAGTATTTTTTATTTTTTATTTTGGTAATTAGTTTTTCCAAATAATTTCAATTTTTAAGATTCTCTTCAATAAATATTACTCCCTACGGTCATTTTTATAAGAAACATGTTCTCTCATATGGGTAATCTTTAATACAAGGAACACATCCTTATTGCTAAAATTTTAAACTTACTTTTCTATTTTTGTCCCGATTAAATACATACTACTCATTATCTCTGCAATAAATTTTCATTCATTATCTCTTATGCACTCCTTTTATAAGTAAGGGTATAATGAGAAAGTGTAATACATTATTTGCATATTTATTACTTTGTAACCAACATTTTAAACCGCATGATTTAGATAATTGTTTTTTATAAAAAGGGGGCAAGGGGTCTCTCCACTAACTTCCCTCTCAATTTCACCTCCACTTAGTGCTTTAACCATTAGATCATGTTTTAATGGGTGATATTTAATTGTAGATTTTTATCACATTTAATATTATAATACTATTTAATACAAGCATTAAATCACACCCATTAAAACATAATCTAATGATTGAGATATTAAGTGAAGCGAGAGCGGAGAAGGAAGTTAGTGGAGAGACTCATTTCCTATAAAGAGGATCGAAGGAAGTATTTTTATCAGGTCCTTCCATCAACCACTTTGGGTCATCATATCTCAATTCCTCAATTTTTACACTATTCTCATATTTCCAAGGTAAAATAAGAAAGAAGGGTCAATGGGTAATTTTATCCGGAAAGTTTTAACTAAGGGATAATTTCCCCCCGGAAGTTTTTCTTTGGAAGTGTAAAAAAGGGAGCAATTTTGCTCTAACCATTATTCCCATTAATTTTGACCATTAGTTAACTAAATATACTGAGCTAATAGTTCACATGTCATTCATGTCATTTTTGTTAAGATGCAAATTCTCCCTAAAAATATTAAATCTTAATTTTTAAAAAAATGAAGTAGATGATGACATGTAGACTTCTGGGGACAAATTTGTACCTTAATAAAAATGACATGGATGACATATTGAATGTAAACTCAATATCACAGTTAAAATTAATTAGGATAACAGCCACAACAAAATTACTCATTTTTTTATATTTTCAAGGCAAAATTGCTGTTCTGTAACAATTTTTGTACAAAATTGCTGTATGGAAAAGAAAAGGAAAATTCTAATTTAATCCCATTGTCCCCTAACCGCACCACATCACCGTCAAGCCACGATTGCTACGCATCTAGCGTTCTCACTCCTTGTCTAACAATTGAAATCAGAGCCTCCAACGTTTAAAAAGTTGATTGACCCACTTGATCCCCATAAAACCCACGCGCCGCCTTGTACTCCTTCTGCTACTAAAAGATCACATATAGGCTCGTCCTTTATGAATCCTGGGCCTTTGGATGATAACAAGATATGGGTGGAATCGTAACCAAATGCACCTTCTTCCCCCCAAATCCACCTTCCTACACTTTGATCTCCGACAAATCGGGCCATGGTCCACTCTATATTCCCGAGGTTCCCATGAAGGACAACGTTGATGTTCTTAAGCTTCAGACTCAGTGAGGCAACGATATCGCAACGGCTTATGTTAAGCATCACAAGGCGACAAGTAATATGCTCTATTCACATGGTAATGCTGCTGATTTTAATATTTTTTAATGGGAAAGTATCACTTAGATTCCATAGAAATAATTTTATTTTAATTAAACCCTAAGATTGTGAAATCCCACTACACTCCATTAGGTCAAAATGAAATTAAGTTTTTTCAGTGAAAAGACAATAATACCCTTATTTTATTTTTTTCATAAGAGCATTTATAAGAAAAATATAGGCATTTTTATGACAAATGAAGATATTTATAAGACAAAATGTGAATAACCAAAATGTGAATGCCATGTAGGTAAAGTCAACACCGTTAATCCCACCTCAAAGTCCTTTGTAAACTATAGGGACTAATGGTTATAGATGAAGTAAACTTCAAGGACCAAAATCACATGTTTTAAATTCCATGGACTAAAACCAAAATAACAGTAAAGTAGGGACTAAATATTGTATTAACCCAATTTTATAATATATCAGAAATTTTGAACATATATATTAGATTTATTTTTGTTTATATAAAAATGATTTTTAGGCAAATATAAATTTTTATTCATTTGTTGAAAGAAAGATATTTTGGTCAAACAAATGTTTAATAGTTAAACTTAACAGTCAATTAATGGTTGGGTGGATGGAAATGAAATCTCAAATATATAAAGGACGTTTTCGTAACAATCATTTTAATTTTAATGGAGATCTTTATACGTTTTTAAAATAGAAAAGATGTTTGTGTAAATTAAGTAAAACAGAGGGGTAGTCAATATATTTTACCCTTAATTTTACTTTGATAACACTATTAGCTTATGTAATTTTGCTCTGTATGCCGCTACATCATGCAGGTACCAAATTGAAAATTGAAGAAAAGTATAGTGTCTTCAAAAGGACTTTCTCTTTATAAAATATTTCAATTTTTTCACCAAAAAAAAATATTTCAATTTTTTAAACGAATAATTAATTTATAGGTCTTTATAGTTTTAACGAATTTTTAATCAGGTTCTATAGTCTTTTTTTTCTTTTTATCATATCTTTATACTTTCACTTTTTTTTAATCAGGTCCTTATAGTTTTTTTGTCTTTTTACTTATGGTCTTGACAATTTCACATGATTTTTAATTAGGTTTCTATAGTTTTTTTATTATTTATTCAATAAATTCTAATAATATTATTTTATAGATATAAAATATAATAACCTTAAATATTATTCTATAAATACTAATATTCTATAAAAATTAAATTTTGATAATAATTTTATTGTAACATTCTTATTTATGAATTATTATAATATTATTTTTTATTTTTTAATTAAACTTATATTTATATTTTTTATTTTTTAAATCTAATTTCTATTTATTTTTATAATTATGAAATTTGAATTATTATAATAATTTCTACAAATATAATAGAATTATAATAGAATTAATTAATTAAGAATTAAGACTTAGTTATTATAATTATTTTTTAATTATATAATTATTAATTACAATTTCTATTTAGTAGATTATATTTTAATGCTATTCATTTATTTAATTTTCAATTAAATTAATTAATTAGAATTATTAAAAAACCTACAAGGACCTAATAAAAATCAGGTAAAACAATAAGGACCTAATTAAAAACAGATGAAAGTATAAGGACCTTATATATAAAAAATACTATATTGGTCTAATTAAAAATTGGTTGAAATTATAAGGATCTGTAGATTAATTATCCCTCTTGCCATGTAGATATCTTAGCACACCCTGGCACCATTGGAGGTAGTTCTTTCTATTAAGTTTATGGTTAATGACCATAATTTGATTGTTTGATAATTCTGATGCCATCTCTGAAACTTTAGGAGGTGCTATAGATGAAGAAGAAGAAATAGTGGTGTGTGGAGTTTGAGAATGAGTTCCTGAAATAAGAGACATATGATTGACTCTGGAATTTGTCGAATTGTTGAGAAAAGTACTGAATAAAGGAGAGAAGGTAGAAGAATCCATGTTCTAGGTGAAAAAAATGGTAGCGATGCATGGAAAATAACGACAACACATGGATTCAAGTTTTTATTGAACTCTCTAGCTATGGTATCATGTTAAAATTTGAAGGATTCATAATAATATTTCAGAGGTTCTTATTCCTTCTGCATAATCTTTCAAATTTCAACAAATAATATATTATAAGCCCACTTTTAGAAGAAATTTTTGGTCCTAAACATAAGTCAATTTTCATGTTATTAATGAATATTTATAATTTTACTCTTATTTAATTTTTATTGGAAAGAGAGAAAGAGGAGAAAGATGTGAGAATGGTTTGTAATAGCCCGTTTAGTTCGATTCCATGGGAGATGATTACATATAATCCTGATGTAACAGACCGATTATAGTGTTTGGTTGGTCTTATGTAATGTAAAGATGGTTACATCATTTGATGTAATCGGGATTACACTACTAAGACTAATAAATGAGGATTCAGACATACTGTAATCAAGTGAAAAAGATACTATTACCATTATAATTTTTTAATTTGATCAAAGTACCCATCCATAAATATTTTTAAATATTAAATAATTACCACCATTAAATATTTAAAAAATTAATTAATTAGATAAAAATATAAAAAATAATTCCCCACTGAAATTAAAAAAAATTATATTTCACCATTAAAAATATTAAAATATCCCATTAAATAATATTTCCATAATTAAATATTAAAAAATTACTATGAACCCCTTCATAATATTTCCACCATTAAATATTAAAAAATTATTGTGAACTAAACACATACATTGAACAAATTGAAAAAAAAAAAATTCCTTTGAACCCAATGTGTACATCCTACATATATGTGTAGATAGGGGTAATTTTGTCTCTTATTATATTATTCCCACATATTCTCATTTTTTATGTAATCCTACCAAACATTTTTATACATATGTATCATCTTTTCTTAACGACGAATCAAACAAATTCATGTAATCATCATTACATTACATCATATTCTATTACATTACCTCTGATTCTATGAACCGAATGGGTACTAAATGTAAAGAAATTTTAATAAGGGCAAACTTGAAAAACTTAAAATAAATTTAATAACTTCACTAATAATCCTTAGTAAGTGAAAATTTATTAAAATGAATTTGTAATAAAGACCAGCGTGATAGTTCAAATTCAAATACTAATTAATTCATTCAACAAGACTGACGGTTGACGAACATACCTAAAGAACACGTAGTTCCATGACGCCCATTGATGCAGAAACAAGTGAACATGTGATTCATATACCCACGCTCCCCGCCAGAATGGACGCACTTGTTGCACTCTTCATCAATTTCCACACTCCATCTTAATACCTTCATCTATTGCTTTTTGAATTTTTCCTTTCTCGGTTAAGCACCAAACCAACAGAGGCATTCAATATACTGATCTTCTCATCCTATATAAAACATCTCCTTGAAGTTTTAAGATGAATATACAATTTAACCCTTAATTTATCATTGTGTTAATATTTTTTTTGTTTGGTATTATATATATATTAAATAAAAGAAAAATTAGAAAATTATTAAATTTTATAACAGAATTAATGAGATTTAAAATTTTTCCTGATCTAGGTGAATAATATTAGAAAGGGAGAATTACAATGAGGTCCTAAGGAAGAAAAAAAATGAAAAAATAGTCCCTACAAATTGCAAAATGAAAAAATGGTCCCATTAACAACTCCAAGAGCCTGTATTGACAACTCGTTAACAACTCCATGAGCCTGTATTAACAACTCCATGGGACCATTTTTTTATTTTACAATTTATTGAGACCATTTTTTTATTTCTCTTCTTCTATAGGACCTTAGTGTAATTCTCCCTATTAAAAATGTCTTATAAATAAGCACATAGGAATAACAACCACCTTGCAAATTCCTGTCAAATCAATACTGTAAGAAATGTTCGCGTGGTACACGCTTTGCTTCGTACCACTACTGTTGGAACACCCGGCAGATGTTCGTGCTCGTTTGGAATAACTTATTTTTGAGTAATAAATGTTTATAAATCGTGATTTAAGGTATACGAGGTAAGTATGTGAGAGGAGTTTTATCTCGGCTTGCGTAATAAGGATTTATTGTCCAAATATAAGCTCAACCAAACACAATTGAAGTGATAACTGATAAGCCATTATTGCATTAAAAAAGTTTTGTTGCCCATTGAAATAAGAATGAATTACTCATCTTTTATTGGTCTTTTATTGATTGATTAGAGAGGTGCCGTAGTAGAAAATATTATAACAACCGTATCTACGTACATACTAATATTTATGATATTTATTTAATAATGCAACCGATCATAATATTATCACGATATTATAATATCAAATGTCATTATATTATATACTGTGAGATATATTGCCTTCATATCTGCACATATAGCAAGGCCATGTCTTGAACCCATCAGCAAGCTTGAAGATGGTGAAACCGGAGCTTGTGTTTGTGTATTACTTTGGACATATCGTTTTCCAGTAGTCATCCCTAACCACTGTGAGACTCTGAAACCTCAAACTCACAATCCTTTAAATGATAGTGTCAAATATTGAAATAATAATGAATTGTTCATCCTTTATTGATTGATTAGAGAGATACTCTAATGAAAAATATTATAACAACCGTATTTGCATACTAATATTTACAATATTTATTTAATAATATAATCATGATATTATTACAATATCATAATATCAAATCCTATTATATGTTCTTGAGATATATTACCTTACATCGTCTCGTATAGCAAGGCCATGTGTTGAACCCATCAACAAGCTTGAACCAAAGCTTGTGTTTGGGTATTGCTTGTACATGTCGTTTTCCAATGGTCATCCCTAACCACTGTGTGACTCTGAAAGCTCAAACTCAGACTCCGATAAATGATAGAGTTGACGATTAACTTTGGAGTATTATTATCTTGGCAAGCAAGTTTGAAACCAGGCTGAGCACAGTATGTCTCAGTCACATCATCAGATTTGAGAAACCAGGGCTTAATAGTGTCAAGTTGGGAAATTCTGGGAAGCTTGAGGGAGGGAAATGTGATGACAAGTTCAATTTAATTAGTCTATATTTTCCATCGCCCACGCAATTTGTTTGGTTAATTAGATGTAACAGCTCTTTCATTATAAAAGCATGATGACTTGAACTTTTTCTTCTCCCTTAAAAATTGAGGCAAGAAAATAAATTAAATCTTCCTTTTAAGCAGAAAGATAAGTAAAAAAAATTATTGATTACAGTCTGAAAAATCACTTCTTTTTTGGGGAAAAAGTCACTTTTGGGAATTTTACAATACTAGTTTAATTTTTTAACTCAGAATATAAAAAACAAATTGCTAATTATTTTGAGTAGCTCCTAAAAATATTTAACTAAAAAGTCAGAGACAATACAGTAAAAATACCGAGATAAACATAGATATCATAAAATTTAGAAATAATTAAATAATAAATCATTTTTCCGATGCATATCATAAAATCTAAAATCTATTAAATAATAAATAAATTTTTATTATTATAACCAAACATAAAAAAACCTTGAATTTTTATAAAATTTCTATGAAATAAATTACTTTTCAAATGACCGATTTAATAGATATAAAATGGGGTTCCCACCATATGAAATGTAAACATAAAAAACACTAAAACAAAAAATATAATGTGTTATGCGGACCACTGCAGGAAAGCCTTAACGTCGGTCAAATTGGTTTTTAACGTCGATCGTGTGAGGGACGTGTTTTCTTTTAATTTAGTTTCGTCGTTTTAATGTCTAAAGCTGTAGGAAATGCCTATATTTATATTTTTTAGGATTCCACAGTTCTTTGAATAATATTACCTTCATCAGGAGAGAAAAAAGTTTCTTGGTTTTAATAAAATAATAAGTTTTAAAATTTAAATGTTTAGTCATAAGAAAGTTTTCAATTTACATTAATTTTCTTGCATGGTTTTTTTGTATAATTGGTTTTTAATAGTCATTCTCTCATTTAATGATTATGTCTTTTGTTTT
Organism: Inga oerstediana; assembly: GCA_963210345.1. Lineage (NCBI taxonomy): Eukaryota > Viridiplantae > Streptophyta > Magnoliopsida > Fabales > Fabaceae > Inga > Inga oerstediana. Next base: position 75,199,045 of record OY723401.1, on the reverse strand, counting down.
TACCAACAAGAAATTCATTAAAAGGAAAATTAGAGTATAACCTCTATAATAGCAGTAAAAAAAAAAAAAATGCAAACTAAGAACAAAATTAAAAGTGCAAACCAACCCTAAAAAAAACACTACAAGGAACAAAGAAAACAATACAACTATCAACCTAATATAACCACGATTAATCAGAGCTTCCTAATTAATAAATTTTTTAAGATCTTCTGGATAATGAGCCATTTTGTTTATGTATTTTTTACTCTAATTTTTTTCATAATTTTTTAATCGTGACCATTATGATTAAAGAAAATCTTCTCAATTAATAGAATTCCAAATTTATAAAAATAGTATAAAAAAATAATATATAATTTATCACAATAAATAAATTATCGTCGAAAAAATTTCATGTGAACCCATAAATTCAACATTTAGCTTTGCAATTTAATATATTAATGTGGCGTGGAAAACATGTTCATACGGTGTGTTTTTTATATTTGATATCATTATTTTTATATTTTATAATTTTTAATTATATTAACTAAGTCTGAGAGTTTGATATAATTTAAATTAGAGTTTGATATAATTTTATTAAAATTGTACAATTATCAAATTTTCAAAGTTAATTTTTGAGAAAATTGTGAAAAAATCCCTCCTGTGTAGATATCTTCCTAGGTCCCATTGATAATTAAGTTGCCAATGATGACTTTTTTCACAATTATCCCTTCATTTTTTCATTTTTCATAATTTTTTCAATTCTTTTCTCATAATTAATACAAAAATCACTTATGCAAAAGTCATACCAAATATCCTAACTTTTACATAAGTTACTTTAAGTTACTTATCCAATCGCTAATCCAAACACTCATCATTTTACCTAATCTAACTTTTTTTCAATCTTAAGATTCCATAAGTTTAAATAAAAATAAGTTACCTATCCAATCGTCAAAACAAACACACCCATTATTTATTGTTTCGTAATACTCATAGAAAGCGAACGCTTCCTATTTGTTCAATTATTAATTTCCTTTTTGAATTAGTGTATTAAAGATCATTTTTTTTCCCTGGAATGGGCATATGCAACAGTTTGTGTTTTTATTCAGCCCGAATTGATTGCTCCCTATGTTTATTTATGGAATTCTCCTGTTTTTTTGTTCCATGATTTAATCTTTAAAGGCTCAGCTAACCATAGAAGTAACTTCCAAGAAGTTGGGTTTTTGATGTAAAGTTCTTGTGTTTGCCTTTTTCACGTAATCACATTTTGGGCCTAGACTTGTTTTAGTCCCTATGGTTCCTATAAATAGGCAGCCAGTCCTTGTCTTTAGACTTTGAGCCCTTTCCCTTTATAAATGTGCTTCATATTCTTATTAAATGCAAAGTCCAGGTCTTCTTTGCATTCGTCTACTCATTACAATTCCTGTACATTATTCAAGGATTCTTAAATCTTAACATACCACCGTTTTTTAAGTGACCTGGCCTACCCTAGTTCAGTATTGCTGTATTCTATCAAGGCTATAAATCCAGAGAAGCTAAACTGTGGCAACCCATTTTGAATTTTATAATTTTAGTGCCCACCTTAGGCTATGTTTGGATGAAGAGAAAAGTGAGGGGAAAATGGGGGAAGGGAATACTAGGAAGTAGGAAGAAAAGCTTCCAAAATTAGTAAAAGGAAGTTTTCCTTTCTAGTATTCTTTACTCCCTAATTTTCTTTCCATCCAAACTAAGGGTTGGAGTGTTGCTATTGATTACCTTGTGAAAAGTTTGGAAATCTGTTTTAATGCCGCATCAAAAGTTAAAACTGTATTTGTCTTTATTTTCTTTGAATGGGATATTGAAAATGAAATTCTTTCTTGGCTTTCTTTTGTTATATGCATGTTAAAATATGTATGAGAATGATTTAGGTGTTTTCAAGTGTTGTATTTGGAATATTTCTTTGTTTTCTAAATAGCGTTTCCTGGAACTATGTTTTTCTGTTCTTTGGAATTATTTTAACAACTCTCCTTTTTATTGTTCCTTTCTGATTACTCTGGCTATGGACAGTCAACAGGAAAGGTTAGTTGCCTAACTTTTGAATTCCTCTTTATTTCTTTACAGAGTAATGGGTAATCTTCATGCCATTGTATTTATAATGGTCAAAATATCCTTCTGCATTTCTCCTTGTCAAAGATAGAATTATTTACTAAGACAAGAAAGTAGGGGAGGATCTCTTGGATCCAGGGGTTATTATGAAGAAGGGTTTTATTAACCCAAAGAACACTTTCAGCAACCTGACATCAGAGGGAAAGAAGTGAAAGGGCATAAACTTCTTACTAACATATGGTTGAATTAGCAATCATAACAACCCAGCCTAGCCAACAAAGAGAAGATACTTCTATTTAACCCATGACTAGAAAGCTGGCTTCTTTTCTGTATTTTTTAGCCCAGTTTATTATAAGCGTATTCCATTCTCAAACCATGGCTAGAATTGAAGACTTGAAAATCTTTATTGTACTCTTTTCATTCTGTTATAGCACCATCCTCGTTGGCTTCATGTATTGGAAAGAATTGGATGATCGATGATGATAGGCACCCAAGCACCTTGGAAAACCACACCCTAAAAGCTATCAATCCCATTCTATTCGATGTGGTCTCTATTAATACACCTTACCTGGAAAACTGACATCTCGACTGCTTCACTCGGCCTCCTTGCCGGTTAGAACCTTCCGTCCACCGGCTTTAATACCAAATGATAGGCACCTAAGCACCTTGGAGAACCACGCCCTAAAAGATAACTATTGAGGTGGGAGAGCCAATATACTTAAGTACCCCATCAAGTAGCCCATACTACTTGATGTGGGACTTTGGCAGCCCATACTACCTTGGTCCCTATCAGATGAATACGCAGATTGGCTCTCCATTGGCTTAAAGCAATGAAATATCCTTGTAACATATATGGACCATATAGGAGCGTATAATTTAAATCCTCCTCATATTGAAAACAGTGTAAATAGGAGCAATTGATCTATTGAACCACCAATATAGCAGCCCTTACAACTTCCAATGAATACTAATGAGGGATTGCAATTTCGAGATATACAACTTACGACAATATGAAACCTTAGCAAAAGCAAAGTGCCTCCTATTAAAAGATAATATATTGTGGTCTCCTTGATGGATAGTTATAAGACGCTTTTAATGACATAATAAGAACATGAAAGAACCAAAACTGAAGATGATGAAAAAAATATTCAGGCAGACAATACCTCAAATTAGGAATATACATAACATCATATATTTATATGCAAAAATTAGATATAAAAGCAAAGTCATTCATGGAAATAGGAGTTGGTGATTCGATCATTCGAATTGTTAACAATGTTGTTCTATAATGTAGCCCCATACAGAGGTTTAATTGTTCTTTTCCGCAATGCCCTGTAGAAGAAAAACGTAAAGGAGGATAAAAAACACACGAGTAAAACACTTTGTAACTACAAGTGCATAACAAATTAATTAAAACATCGTACTTACCTTTAATTTGAAGGTTCATGCAGTACTTGTTTCCATTGGAATATGCGTAGAATTGGAATCAAGCACAATGCTTGAAGAGACATCTGAAAAATGAAGGGGCATCCTTGGAGGAGAAGATAGACAAGGTTTTGGTGGGAGTGACAAAGATTCACTTGGGCCTTCTAACATCTCAACCACTTTACGCATTGATGGTCTATTTGCTGGATTTATCTGAATACACCATAAACCAACCAAACTTAGCTTTTTAACCACTTCATTTTCCTCTTCATTGATGGACACATTTGTTGCAACAACATTGGATTGCTCAAGTTCTTTATAAATCCAATTGGGAAAGTACATATCACTATTAGTATGTGACCCTCCGCTCTCAAAATTCTTTCTTCCTCCAATCATTTCTAGGATTAGCATTCCATAACTATAAACATCAGACTTGTATGAAACTCCACCGTATGTGCGACTGAAGACTTCTGGTGCAATGTATCCTACGGTTCCTCTCATACCTAATATTGATACTATGCTCTCCTTTTTGTGGCATATTTTGGAGAGCCCGAAATCCGATATTTTTGGACAAAAATCCTCATCTAACAGAATATTTTGTGGTTTTATGTCGAGGTGTAGGATTCTTGTGTTGCACCCTTGATGCAGGTAATCTAGCCCTCGAGCAATACCAATTGAAATTTGGTATAATCTTGTCCATTCAAAATCACAAATTGGATTTAAGGAATATTCTCCTTTATAGATGAACTTTTCTAATGAGCCGTTGGGCATGAACTCATAGATCAATGCTCTTTTGTTCTTCTCATAACAAAATCCCAATAAAGAGACTATGTTTACATGTGATGTTGTGCTAATACTTGCAACTTCATTGATGAATTCTTCTCCGGGGCCCTTAGTCTCACTTAGCACTTTTACTGCCGCAAGACGACCATCATTGGGCATGGCTGCTTTGTATACAATTCCATAACCACCCTCACCTATTTTTGTTGTGAATGACTTTGTAACTCTTCTCACTTCTGAATAGGTGTATCTTCTAGGCGCCAAAGTGCCATAAGTTTCCATGAATGTCTCAATGCGGTGATCGTCGTGTGTTTTTCTTCTTTCCTTGGAAATCTTTTGTCCTAATCTAAAACTTCTACTATGATAACGATATATCACAATCACGATAACTATCAGTATCCCAATGCCGCCGGCGGCAGATGCAGCAGCTACAATAATCTTATTTGAAGATTTTCCTGCAACAGCAGATTGCTGAGCTATTCCTGCAATAGTAATTTGCTGAGTGAAGCAAATCTATTATATGTGATTAATTTATTCTAAGTTAAAGTGTATATATGCTTATGTCCTACGGGTTAAGGGTTTTGTATTTTATTATAGAGGCTTGTCTTTTAAACTTAAATTAGCAATGTATCAAGTGCACGGGATGCTATTTTATTCAATACCGGCCCCCTTCATTCCTTTTTATATGATACAAATAACCTAATTATGTAGGTTAAAGAGTTAGTTAAAATTGGTTAAAGACAATAAATTTGTAAAACTTGAATTTATTTTCTAAAACACTTTTATTTATAAAGGAGGAAAATAACAGAAAAATACCATCTGAATTATAATTCACAAAATGTCTACTAAATTTGTAAAATGTCAAATAGGTAATCTGTTAGAAATCTTAGATTATGAAGTTTGATTGTTGACAACTTGAGTATAGGAACTAACAGTTTGGGTATAGAGATTAACAACTTAAGCTCTTCAAGTTGTCACTGTGTATACCCAAGTTGCTAATTGTTATTCTTAAGTTGTAATTGCCTATACTCAATTTATCAACATCCAAATTTCAAAATCTCATATTCCTACTAAATTATTTATTTTTTCTTTTGCTAATTTAGTAGACGTTTTGGGATTTTTGTAATTCAAATATTATTTTTCTATCATTTTTCATATAGAGAAGGTGGTTGGGAGAGAGAATGAGTGGAAAAAAATGAGAAGAGAGACATATAATTAATTGAGGATAAAAATAGAAGGAATGCATTGAATGTTTAGACATCCCAAAGTGTATTTTATAAAAAGGGACATACTCATTCATACAATTATATCAGACAAAAAGAAACGGAGGGAGTACTAATTAAACAAGACAAAATATTTGAATAGGAGAGTTATCTAATCACTCATTAATTAAGGAATATCTTTGAGTTTAAGTGACTTAGGTTTCTTTTATTTATACTTTTTTTGTAGTTCTCCTTGCCTAGGTAAGGGCCACTTTATGTACGCACACACGGGAGTTGAATAATGCTGATTTTTCTTCAAGCAAATATAGCTTGTTTTCTTGTATTCTTTGGAAAACACACATTGGTACCAAGAGGGTGGTCAACTCTTGTGTTTCTTTGGAGTTTGTTAATCCATGGTTTCCATTGGGTGTATGTTGTGTTTCGGATATATCAAGTGTCTTTTAGAGCACATGTTCACAAAATTCTGGCTCCAAAGATGGGTTCTTTATATCTTATTTGTTATTAAAACTTTAATAATTAAAATGAAATTGATTAAGAGAACAAATTTAAACAAAAGAAATTGTTGGTCTTATAGTTGTATGATCTCCTAAAATTGGTGAAATTAATATGCTTTGAATCCGGTGTGCAAGAAATGATGTGAAGAGAAGGAAAGAAATACGGAATTTGGAAATTGGAGGTGACATTTGAGGTGGAGGGCCCACCAAAGCTCCCCATTTTTTCCATCCACCTCGACTTGACTTGCTGATAATGACCAAAGAACCAAGCGGCTTTATTTTCAACTACTGAAGCTTTCCCAGGATTCAGGTCCTACGCGTTTTCAATATTTAACACCAAAATCCACGTTTCTAGTTTTTATATATTTGATCTATGTTTTGATTGTTTTCCATGTAAATGATAAGCGTTAATGAATAGAGAACGATTGAGATTAATAATATGCTAGACATTGGATACAGGAAACCCCGGCCATCTGATTCAATCGGTGTGGTCTTGCATGAAAGAATTAACAATATCTATTAATAACTTCTTAATTAAAGGTAGGGTAAGGCACCAAGTTTCTTCCTAGGTTTTTTTTTTCTTGACCCGTCTAGATTCATCACTGTACGTTGCAATTTTCATGAACATGAACAAGGGAGAGATGAACAACATACCCGAAGAACACGTAGTTCCTTGAGTCCCATTGTTGCAGAAACATGTGAAGTTGTGATTCATATACCCACACTCCCCACCAGATGTAACACACTTGTCACGCTCATCTATATCCACACTCCATCTTAATACAAAACCTTCCTCTATTGCTTCTTCAATTCCCATTTTACCAGCAAGTACCAAACCAACATAATCATTCTGTATAGGAATAACAACCACCTTGCAGATTCCTGTCAAGTCCATACTGAAAGGAAAGCTCCCAAAGTAGACGCTTTGTTTGGAGCACTCTGCAGTAGATGAAGTGATGAAGTGACCCATTGGATTAAAAGTACCGGGGCAATCATATAGCAAGGCCACGTTTTGAAACCCATCAGCAAGCTTGAACATGGTGGTGGAATCAAAGCTAGTAGTGTTTGTGTATTGACTTGGACATATAGTTTTCCAATAGTCATCCCTAACCACTCTAAGACTCTGATCATTTAAGCTCCAACTCAGAATCCGATAAGTGATAGAGTCGACGATCAACTTTGGATCATTGTCTTGGCAATCCAGTTGGAAACCAGGCAGACCACAGTATGAAGCTCTGTTGTCTCCCCAGAATGGGTACCCAACGTTATTGAAGGTTCCACTGTTGAAGAGGCTACTGCAGTTTCTGAAGTTATTATCATCATCGGCGCCAACTGTTATAAGAATGATGAGAAGTAGTTGCAGAAGGAAGAAGAAGATGGAAAATTGGGGAAGATCACAAGGAATATTCATTTCGTCAGGAAAAACAAAAAGGCCACTGAAAAAAAAAAGGGTTTTATGAGAGTAATGAATGAAACTCAACTGTTGGAAGATATCTGTCTGACTCCGTCAATTTTGAGAAACGAGGAATTGAAAATGTTAAGTTGAGAAATTCTGGGAAGCTTGAGCAAGGTGATGACAAGTTCAATTTAATTAGTCTATATTTTCCATGGCGTTTGGTTAAATAGATGTAACAACTTATGTACATGCTCTTTCTCTGGTAATTTTTATAAGCAATGTTATTCAAAATAAAATAATAGTTAAGATTAGTTAAAAGTAATAAATGTATAAAAAAACGACATATCTTTTCTAAATATGCCCCTATTTAGGATAATAACATAAGAGAGAGAGAGAATAAATATAAAATATGAGAGGGAATAGATAACAAATGATTGAATAAAAGATAATTAGCAATTCATTAATATAAAAATATGTATTTAATAGGGGTAGGAAAAGAAAAAATAATATAATTTTTGAGACAAAAAAAAAATGCTTATAATAAGAACTATCCAAAAGAAAGAAAGTTACTTATAAATATGACCGGAGGAAGTATATAAGTACACGTATCCTCTTATTAGAGGCAATCATATTCAATTACTATTTCAAATTAAATATTATCTTTGGGAATTCTAACCTTGGTTAATTAGATGAAAGAGCTTTCTATCATAAAAGCATGATGACTTGAACGTCCTCCTTTAAAAATTAGGGCAGGAAAAAAAACAAATCCTCCTTTTCAAATAGAAACATAAGAAGAAATACTTCTTCTTCTTTTTTTTTTGAAATAAATAAATAATAAATCATTTTTTCACAATAAATAAATAAGAAGATGTCATAAAATCTTGAAATTACTAAATAATTGTTTTTAAAAGTATTTTTTATTATTGAAATATTTTATAAATTGAGCTAAACAACCATAACTTTTTTAATTAATTTAAAAATCAATTTTTAAACAACCATCACTTGATACAGGGAAACATTTTTAGATATTTGTCAAACACATAATAAAAATACTTATTTAATTAAAAATTGACTAAATATGAATACATATTTGCCAAAATACCTTTTGAAAAAATTAAATGAATTTTTTAAAAAAAATATTTCATAATGATTTAACACCCAAAAAGTTTCAACCTAAGCTCTTTGACAGTTTAGTTTTACAAGTAGAAGCGGTCCAAATAAAGTTAGAAAATTGTCTAAATAATAGTCTTAGCTTAGCGATTAAGACTTGTGGGGTATATATAACAATAAATGAAGGGTGGAAAATGAAATTGAATGACAGAAATGGAAAGAACATTATTCTTGCAAAGTTTAAAAGATAAAAGAAACTATATTTTAGTTGTGGCCAGAAAGAAAGCAAAACTTGAATATAGAAGACCGCTAATTCAATGAAAACTTTTCAAATAACTTATTTATTCTCCATTGTCGAATTTATTTTCTTAAAAAAAAATAGAAAAATGCAACTACCAAGAAAATTGTACATAGGTAATTCATTTCTCATTTCCTTTCCCAAAAAATTTATTTATTGTTCTGTGTACCAATTATTGCAAATATATGCTAGTGGCATGTAAACTTCCGAAAGTGAGATGAGGCGTGATCAATATCCTGCTTCTAACCTAATTGATTAAGTCATTAATGTCTGCCCCTCTAATTACAAAACATTGCAGAAATATCATACACTTTGTATAGTGGGAGTATTCTTTTGATGTTAGAATTACTAGAGTTTGGTGCGCTTATCACTATTTTATATGCTAGGTTTATACCTGGTGTTCTTGCTCTAATTATATCAATGGATGGGGATTTTTTTGTTTTTTTTGGATTCAAGGTCAAGGTGAATATAATGGGCATGTTTCGTAATCAGTTTGTCTTACGAGTCATTCCTGACACGGATGGAATGATTTTCGTAAGATTTCTCTTCCAGCCTGTGATGGTGCGATCAACCACCTTTAAGAGTTTTAGTTATGGCTTTGTTTTCTTGGAAGGACTAATAAAATTATAAAACTGTTGGTTAAAGACTGTTTCTTCTTGGGATTAATTAACCAATGAAGATTGTATTAAAATGACTTGGATTGATTGTACTCCTCCGGTTCTTAATATAAGATCTAATTGAAAAGTTGATATTAGTTCTAAATATAAGATCTATCTATCATATTTATCATTTTGTTTTTGTAATTTACCCTTAATATTGATACTTATTTAACAATAATCAAGTAAAAAGGGAATAAAGTAAATTAAGAAAGATGATTAGGGTGTTTTAAAAAAAACATGTCATTATTAACTAACACAAGTAACTTCTTTAATTTAATTAAATTAGGCAAATATGCCTTACACTAGGAGTATATCACTACAAAAAAACATGTTATTACTGACGGAATTACCCACGAAATTATTTCCGTCGGTAATTTCCTACGGATTACCCACGGAAAAATATTCCGTGGGTAATTACCGACGGATTACCCACGGAATTTTTTCCGTCGGTAATTACCCACGCTTTACCGACGAAATTCTGTGGGTAATTTGAATGAGAAATTACCCACGGAATTCTGTGGGTAAAGCGTGGGTAATTACCGACGGAAAAATTTTCCGTGGGTAATTCCCGACGGAAAATTTTTCGTGGGTAATTTCCGTCAGTAATTACCCACGGAATTTTTTCCGTGGGTAATCCGTCAGTAATTTCCGACGGAATCAAAATTCCGTCGGTAAATTTGACTTTTACCCACGGAATTTTTTCCGTTGGTAATTACTCACGCCTTACCCACGGAATTCCGTGGGTAATTTGAATGAGAAATTACCGACGGAATTCCGTGGGTAATCCGTCGGTAAAACTAATAATTTTTTTATCATCTTTTAATAATTTATATAAAATAATAAAAATAAAAATAATCTATAAAAAATAAAAATTTAAATATTATAAAATTAATATTTAATATAATATATATAATATTAATAATAAAAATTTTAAATGAAATAAAAAAATTAAATATTTTAAACTTTATATCATAAAAACAAAATATATAAATATATATTTAATATTATATATATTTATATTAATATTAAATATTTAAATGAAATAAGAAATTAAAAAAATTTATATTTATATTATAAAAAACGAAATATATAATTATTTATAAGTATATATGTAATTTTGTATATATTTATATTAATATTAAATATTTAAACGAAATTATAAATTAAAAAATTTTATATTATAAAAAATGAAAAATATATATATATATATATATTTAATTATATATATTTATCTTAATATTATATTTGTTTTTAAATTATTACATTATATATATTATTACGTGAATAAATAACACAAGGTTAAAGCAGCTCAACTGGCAAAGGCATCAGAACACATACCAAAAGGTCTAAGGTTCAAATCTCACCTTTGTCACAAAATGCAACAATTATCTCACAGAGACACGTGGCGCAAGGTTAGAGAGACACGTGGCCCTTGCTCAGGGGCTGTCGGGGCCAGATGCGGGGGCGGGCTGTGGGGGGCTTTCGGTGATGTCTACGTGGCCTCTTTTAAGGTCGCCACGTGGAATTTTTTTTAAAAATAATATTAAATTACCGACGGATTACCCACGGAAAAATTCCGTGGGTAATCACCGACGGAATTTTTTCCGTGGGTGATCGCCGACGGAATTTTTTCCGTGGGTCATTACCGACGGAATTTTTTTCTGTGGGTAATTTCCGTCGGTAATTTCCGACGGAATAAAAATTCCGTCGGTAAATCAATTTGTCACGGATTTTTTAGAGATAGAAAAAATTCCGTCGGTGATCCGTCGGTAATTCCGTTTCCGTCCCTAATCCGTAGGTAATTTGATTTCAGAGACGGAATTCTGTGGGTAATTTCCGTGAGTAATTTGCTGTTTTTTTGTAGTGTATACTCTAGTGGGTTTGATTGGATATTATGCAAATCGATGCTTGACCTAGACAAAACTTCATGTCTATCCATTTTGTCTCGAGGGAAAATGCATTAAGAGAAGACGTTGAATGGAAAGGAAATGGATGCTTTGAGTGATCTCTTTGCCTCTTTGCAGCTATTCTCCTTCTTCTGTTTTATCTTCCTTTTCTTATGCCATCTCCTGCCTTTTCCACTCTGTTTACTCTTTTGTTATAAACTGGCTTGAATATTTTGATAGGAGTTCATGACATCAACGAGTAGGTTGAATAATGAAATAACAATTTTGATTACAATCAATAGGTTTAAACAAGTAAACCAACTCTAATTCACTATATTTTTAATAAGTTTTGATTTGGGTCTTTATACTTTCTTTTCATTATTTCTTGTTTCTATATTTTATGCCATTCAAAAATGTTAGGAAGAGTGCAGTGGATAATAAATCTTTATAATGAAAAATGATCATATGGAGTCAATTAAAGTAAAAAATAAAATGAGCCACAAAATAATAGATGGAGACACAAGAATTTAATGTGGAAAAATTGCCGCCTCAAAAAGAAATACAACGTTTTAAGCTTTAATACAAAGCTCAACTACAAGATGATAACCAATTCACCTTATTCACAAAAATCACCAAAGGGTTATATTAATAAAATAGAAGAGCAAATAGAGTAATAAACTATGTATCTCTTGGGTTTAAATACAATCTGCATGTGCCGTAAATCATAAAACACAAAAGCTATAGTCACAGAATGTATACCACCATAGGAGTGATTTCTTATGGCCCAACAAAACTCCCTCTCATGACTATATGGAGACGTTCACCATTCCGACGATCAATCTACAAGTCTCAAGTTTCCCCCTCAGTAATGGTTTTGTCAACATATAAGCACCATTATCATCAGTACGAACTTTCTCAACATACAATTGCTTATCTTCTAACACATCCTGTATCATGTGGTAACGTGCATCAATATGCTTCGACTTTGAATGAAAAGATGAATTCTTAGTGAGGTGAATTACACTTTGATTATCACACAATAGAACATACTTTTCTAAAACAAGTTTATGGTTACCAAAGGATAACCTCAAATCATATGTACCACACAAATATCTCATAATCCATTTAACAGCTTTCCAATGTTCTCTACTAGGATTAGAGAGATAATGACTCACCACACCAACAAGTGGTATCAGAGCCTAATTGACAGGTTGTACGGTTGTCTACCGTTAAGTTGTTGACTTGCTTGAGTGTTGGAGACAAAGATGATGATTTCTTTAAATGGTAAGAGAGTGTACATGATAAAAGCTTTGGTGGCTAGAGGCAGTTTGAATGCTCTAGATATGAAGACATCAAGTTTGTAGCATCAAAGGCTTAGTCATATTAAAAGAAAATGAAGAATGTTCTTCCAGGATTGAAGAATGCAGAATTGGAGAAGTATTCTCACTGCATGATTGGTGGACAAGCAAGAGTATCTTTCAAGAAGAATGTTTCTTCAAGTAGGCTAGAATTGCCTGAATTGGTGCACCTTGACATTTGTGGAAAGTTCGAAGCTTGTCATGTGAACGTCAGATGGGTGGTAGTCTCCACATAGTTGTGAGGGTGGGAGATGTTGGGTTTCGAGCTCCCTTCCTATGTGGAGAAATGCCCAGATTATATATATTTTCTTATTTTATGAAAAGAAAAGAAAGGAAAGGGAAGGGAAAAAATATGAAAGAAGGAAAAGAGTGAGAGAATAAAAAAAAGAAAGTTTTCGGATTGTTCTTTGTTAGAAAGAATATTCTTTCAAAGTTTCTTAATTATTTAAGTGGAGATGAGGCTAATTAGGTTTTTTTTGCCAAGGCCAGATAGGTTGATAAGGCTGGGGTAGATCGGAGAGGTCTAATTATTCAACCATGTGAGAGAAAAGAAGAGAGAAAGTGAAAAAAAGCATGTTCACAAGGTAGTGTCAGTAAATTGATATTTGTACAGTAGTTAACCGTTGGATTGGGTTGAAATTTTTTCAATTGGTTTGAAACATACCGTTCGTCATTCAACGGTGGGATCATCATTTAGATATCTACTATGAGAGAAATCATGTTCGTGGTAAGGGACATTTTTGTGAAATTTTCAGCTTCTTTATTCTCTATTGTAAACTTGTAGCTTTGGTTATTTGGTTGAATGGTTGCACGTGTTAGTGCATGTTGTTGAGACTCTCTTATACCCTATTTTGATCATAGTGGATTATATTTTTATTAGTCTGGACGACCCATGATATTTACCCTTAAATTGAAGGGTTTTTTATGTTAATAATTTTGGTGTCTCTTGTGCCATTTAATTTATACCATATATTTGTTTATTTGTTTCCTCTTATACTTTTACAAGTGATAGGAAGGCTTAACATCCGCTACGCCCTTCCTAAAAAAAAGTTGTTTTTAACTTCGTTGATGTGGAATTAACACCATTAAGCAAGCTATATTGTGGATTGCTAACTAGAATTGGTGTCGCTAAATTACATGGGGAGAGACTAAAATCAAAATTCATTAAAAATATAAAAGCATAAATTGAGTTTAACTCTATAAAAAAAATTAAAGCAACTTAATTGCCTTATAGATGACAAAAAAATCGATTTTGAGTGGAGAAATCGATTTTCAGCAATAAAATATGATTTCTAACATTTAAATTCATGTGGCAAAAACACAAAAATCAATTTTATCCTATGTGGAAGTTGAATTCTTGACTTGGTGTATCCAATCAAACCCACTAAAGTGTATACTAGGCCTGTCCATGAAACCTGATAACCCAGTGAACCCGGTCTAGCCTGAATCTACCCGAACCAACCCAAAAAAAGAGAAAAGGAGTCTGATAAAATTCAGGTCAGACCGGGTTTGACCCGAATATATGACAGGATCGGGTTCCAAGTAAGTACTCTGGATTAATTATCCCGGTCCTAGCCGGTAAAATATATATTAGTTTTTAACCTATATTATAAATCACATTAAAAAAACAAAAGAAGAAAAAAAAGCAGCCCCAAGAGACGTCATCGTTTAGGTGCGCACTACTCCCCATCTCCAAACCCCAACTTGATGATTTGAAGCTCATTGGCAAACCCTAAGTCCTTAGTTTTCAGTGCCTCCTCCTCCACCTCCTACTTTGATCTACTGCTCTAGTGCTTCGTGCTCACCATCACTGTTGCAGTCCCCTTATCCGGTGCCTTCCTCGTCTTCAAGCTCAAGGCTTCAAGCTTGTTAATGTCCTGCTCTATTTCACCCTCACTGATGCAATATGGGACAATTGTGGTGATAAATCCAAATCTGGTTTAGTCTTCTCCTCTATTTCTATGTTTCAATATTTTCTTAAGACACCATGGTTTAAGTGATTTTTCCTATGCTTCAAGTTTGTCATATGCCAGGATTGCATCAATGACATTGGGGAATTGAAGGTTACCAGATTTATCTCTACTACCTTTGTTTGAAGGTAGCCATGTTTTCGTAGATTTGGCTTCATAACATCGATGAGAAAAGTTGTTGTCTCGCAGATTATTCCTCTATAGAAACAGATATGTTATGTGGTGTTGTGAAATAAATGTCTCATGGATTAAATCAATGAACAAGGAGGATTTATCATTTTAATCAATTACTATTGATGATGTAGTTACTGTATTTCTTTTCCAATTTTTTACTTATGAATGTGTGTTTTTTGGTCTTCCTAGTTCCTGCTTCGTACTTCATATTCACATTCATTTCTCTAACTCAACTAGACCAATAACTTGATCTAGTCTGTCCAACCAGGCGAACACCGGATTTTTTACTGGGCTGGACTGGGCTTCGGGCTAGGATGACCAGCCCGAAGACCAAACCAGACTAGACCACGAGTTGATGCCCTGCCCGGCTTGGTCTGGTTTTTGTTCAGCCCTAGTGTATACACACACACACACAATCAATCCAAGTCGGTTTAATACAATAGAGAGAAGTTAGATGAATTAATCTTACTTAATTTATTTCAAGTTGAACTCTTGATTTGCACTAGTGCAAAATAATAATCTAACTACATGATTTCTCATCAGTTACTTAAAGAACAGAAGCGATAATGGATATGGCATATTTTTACTTCTGTTTTAAGTGTATCTAATGTCGTAATTTATATTATGACATTAATTGTATAAGCATCCGATGCCATAATTAGGTTTATGATATTTTTGCATCAGGTGCATTTCAAACAAATGCCATATTAACATTTCTAGCATATGTTTATTAAGCACAAAACACCGTAGTTAATTAAAAGAATTTAAATTAAGTTTTTGAAAATTTTTTGTAATATATATATATTGAAAAATAAATATATATTTTAAATATGACATTTGAAAATTTTAATTAAATAATGAAAATAAAGTTTTAAAAATAAAAAATATTGTAGTTACATTAAAATCACATTTTTTCAAGCTAGAAATTTGTATGCTTGTACAATAATTGGTTGCATATGAAGTAGGTTCTCAAATGAGGGACTATATCAATTTAACGTGTTTAAAATAATTATATTCCTAATACATTGTCAATTATAATTATAATTGTCATCATAATATGCAAATATAGCATCAGTTTAGACAAAAAAAGATATCATAATCAATTAAATAATTACATTCTATAATAACATCAGTCGTATTTTGGTCTGATGTTGTAATACATTTATTAATTTACCATGTCAGGTCCTTATTAATTGACGCCATAATATAGGTCCTCTTACTATTAAAAAAAATGAAGTTAGCGATGTAATTTTTTCTGTTGGAAATTTCCAGTAGAGTATATTATAAAATTATAATATAAATACAATAATAAAATAAATATATAAAAATTATTGTTGCTTATTTTTTTATTAAAATATGTGAATTTTTCAATAATATTATATATAAATATTAAATAGAAATCAAAATCAAAATATATAATATAAATATTATTTTATAAAATATTATTTTTTTAAATTTTTTTGAATAAATAATATATTAATTATTAATATTTTATATGAAATAATTAAAAATAAATATTATATATATATATATATATATATATATATATATATATATAATTTTGTAAATAAAGATTGCAAGTTTGTCAAAGCTCAACTGGCAAAAGCATATCAGTACGTGCATGAAGTTAAGAGTTCAAATCCTCCCTTTGTCACAACCTGCATTCAATTTGTGACTTGAACAATGCGCTGACATGAACAAGAGGTGACATGAACACATGGCAGTGATTTCGGTTGACCAGTGACGTGGCAACGCTTAAGATAAACCAATTTTTTTTTTTTGTATTCCTTTATGGCATCATGTCATTTATAATTGACACCGTAATATATTCGTTTACGGCGTCAGGTTCTTTATAACTAATGCCATAATATATATTTTCTGCTACTCCAATTTGCTGCTGCAATAATACATTTTTAACCAATGTCAAATATAACATTTTGCACTAGTGTTGGTGTATTTCCTGAGCAAGGATTCAAATGTTGCAAATCAGATTTTTTCATTGTAAATCATTTGAGTTGCCTTTTTTAATAGGTTTTTACCTATTTCAAATCCTTATATCATTAATGAGTTTTAGTTTTGAACCTTATACTTTTAATGAATTTTAATTTTTGCATATCTATATCAATCCTTGTCAGCCTATTTAGGATGTGTTTGATATGACTTTTCAAGCCTCCACACTGACTTCTGAAATGAAAAAATGAGGATAACGTAAGTTGAGGCCATTTGATGAGCTTATTTGGGATAGCTTTTACACAAAATGACTTTTAATTGTGTTAATGTCACATAGCAAAATTATCATAAATAAAATTTAAAAATTTTTAATTTATTTATTTATTTTTAATAATTTGATATTTTATTCATATTTTTATAAAACATTAAATTTGTACCGTTCAAATTTCAATCTAAAAGCAGAGATGAGAAATGGAGGGAATGAGAACAACAAGAGCCGATGACAGTAGTCAATCCCAAACTTTATTGTCTAATATTCAGACTAATTATTAAAAAAATCACCACAGAAAAGAATTTTATTAATTACGGGATAATGAAAAATAAATTAATTAGTGCTAGTTATTAATTTAACCTAATTAATTAGAATTAGTTTCAAACTTTGAAAGTCAAATTTATTTGGATAAAACATGATTATTTCGTTAAATACAGAAAAAAATAGAGAATATGGTAGGAGAATGTATGGGTTTGGTAGGGATAATTTCGTACGAGTATTTTTAATTTTTAATTTTGATAATTAGTTCTTCTAAATAATTTCAACTTTTAAGATCCTCTTCAATAAATATTACTCCCTCTAGTCATTTTTATAAGAAACATGCTCTCTCATATGGGTAATCTTTAATACAAGAAACACATCCTTATTGCTAAAATTTTAAACTTACTTTTCCATTTTTATCTCAATTAAATACATGCTACTCATTATCTCTGCAACAAATTATCATTCATTATCTCTTATGCACTCCTTTTATAAGTAAGGGTATAATGAGAAAGTGTAGTACATTCTTTGCACATTTATTTCTTTTTAACCAACATTTTAAACCACATGATTTAGATAATTGTTTTTTATAAAAACGTGGCAAGGGGTCTCTCTACTAACTTCCCTCTCCATTTCACCTCCACTTAGTGATTTAACCATTAGACACTACTACAAAAAGGGGTTTTAACCTCCCAAATTTGGCACTTTTAACGTCCCAAAACGGGGGGACGTATATGCTGGGGGCGTAGTAAGTTGAAACAAAAGACGTCCCAAATGATAGGGATGCCCAAAGTCTGACTTTAGGCGTCCCAAATTAAAATTTGGGACAATTTGGGACGCCTAAAGTCCCACCCTGGGGGACTTTAGACCTCCCAATTCTTAATTTGGGACGTCTAAAAGTTAGGTTTTTTTTAATACCATAATTTACATTCTGTATTACCCAACGAATTGAAACTGCAGAAACAGAATTGAAGATGGATTCATAAACCACACTATCCGTTACAAACTGGTAAGGACATCCAGCACTACAATCTTTACTTTATATACATACAATAACCTTTCATGCAACCTACTACTATATATATCAACAAAAAACAACCAGAAAGTGTCAAAACGCTGTCATCACACAAGTACAAACTGATATAAAATAACAAGTTTACTGCTCTATATGTTGAAGAAGATGTCCAACCAAAAGATCTCTGATCAAATCAAGGTCTTCACGTAGGTAGGCATCTTCATTATCAAAAATCTGAAAATTAGAAAGTAATAAGCTTTGATGAAATGAATCTTAAGCAAATGAATTAATTAGCATTTCGATTAGAACACCAAAAATATTATCATTTGAGAATGAAGAAGCGATTACCTTTTCAAAATCACTAGTAATTCCACTTTGAGTTATGTTATACATATAAAGTATAACATAATATCCGCATTCAGTGTTGCCAGGTTGCCGAGGGCACTTTTAATCAAAGGGATGCAATTGGTTGTTAAAATCAATAAAGGTATGTCTAAAAGGACCGTCAATGAAACAATTATGTAGGATCGAATGTACTTACTATGGGATAAAACCACTTTGGCTTTTTAACAACTGCACCCTCGCGTGACCCACCTAGGATTCTATATGTTTGACAAGCACTATCATGAAAAGCAAAATGAACAGAAATTAGAACCATTCATTTATTTTTGTTGTCAATGAAATACAAACAGAATAACTTACGTGTCGAAGACGGATTTTGTATCTCTGTCTGGCTTTTTTCTCAAGGGATCAAACCAATAGACTACGTTGCAGCGGGGACATATAACACACAAAGTCCAGTGGAAACTTTAACAATATGTACACATTAAAATGAAGTTAGATGAGTGAGAAGACAATTATTTATTAAACTTCTTAAATTGACAAAATGTAAATACGAACCGTTGGACAATGGGTGCTAGATAACAACGAAGTTTGGTATTTGCCATTTGGTAGCCGACATAGTGAGTCCTATGCGCCACAGTACAAGTATCCTCTGTCGTATTCGCAGGACATAAGAATCCATACCAATTACTTCTTTCCATGTTTGTGTAGAGATCGTGGAAGGTGCTATAATAGAATTAAAATAAGGAATCAATTCTTGAATGTATGAAAACAAAAAACCACTAAATGAATTCTATGGGAAAATTGAAAAAAAAACTTACCGGACTGCAAATTTGACCCAGCCTGCATCTATCTCCTCCAACCTGATAAACTGCTTGAGATCTTTATTGTCAATCGTGTAGGGATACTCCACTTGGCCCACAATCCCTGGAGGCATCTTCAAGTCAATCTGTTTAATGCGCTTGTAGATCTGTTGCAGCCGTGCTAAGAAGGGCCATTTGCTCGCAGCTTCGTCATCCTTTTAGAACATCAAAAAACAAATTGTTATTAGGATGCCAACAGATTTTCAGTAACAGTAAGGTAATTCCTACCATTGGAGGTGTTGCGTCTGAACCAATAAGATTGCGAGGCCAAAGGATGAAAGATCCTATCGCTTGACCTAACGTGCCAACCTCTGGATCAGGAACAGGGATGGCTGTACCTTCTTCCCCCTTTCTAACACTCGTCACATTCACCCTACGATAATCCTCAAGAATTTGCTGATTATGGTGGGTGGTAGCACATGTGTGAATGAGAGCATCAGCAACAACACGCAACAGTGGATCATCCAAATAGAAGGTGCAAGGGTCTCCCGACACTGGAGTGGGAAAAGGGTCGCCAAGTAGTCTCGACACTGGAGTGGGAGAAGGGGCGCCAAGTGGTTGCTCCAGAGGGTTGTAACTTCCTCTGGTGCTATTGAAGGCCGGGGATTCCTCAAGTTCTATGCTCGTCCCTTGCCCTTTATGCTTCAAACATCTTTGCTATTTCAAGTTGAAGCTCTGGCAACAGCTCTTGTCGGAGCTTGTCGCGAAGGTTGGCCTCGATCTCTCGTTCGAGCTCCTCTCGAATCTTGGCCACAACGTCCTTACTAGGTCCAGCTTGTGACGAATAACGTGGCTCTAGTCCAAAATACCTCGCGGCACTAACTCCCCGTGTCTCTCCTCGAACACGACCAAGGTCATCTGCCTTCCCAATAGCCATTGACAAGATGTCCATCCGTCTACTTGGATTGAATAAACCTTGGCTACTCTGCTCGTCCAGGTCATCCTGTAGCATGCAGTTTATCGTAAATGTATCGAAACCACTCGCAACATGTAAAAAATTAGGTACTTATGGTATAACTACTTACAATCCTAGCAGCAACCTCAGCAACAGTCGGATTTATGTACTTCCCAGCCTTAATCCTCCCTGCTTTCCATTTTTTGTGACGTGGAGGAGGTGCCGGTGGCTGGATAACAACGCTAGGATCAGATTCCGCTGCTTCCTTCATTTTCTGTAACTCTTCTGCCATCATTTGTCGCTCAAGCTTCCGATATCCACCGCGAGACATGAAATGTTGATATTTATTTTCTGCTTGCCTCTGGGCATTTGCTGCACTTAATTTCTATGAATGAAAAACAACAAAAAATGAATCAACAATATAAAGTATATGAAAATTACAAGTTCTATATCATGATGACAGAAATCTTACCAAAAACTCAGGATCTGCTCGTGATGCCGCAAACAACCTCCAGTCCTTTGGAGATAAATATGTATACTCCGCACATGGATCCTTACCCCTATGGACCCCTCGAATGTAATGTTTTGTTAGCTTGTTCTTGAAACCTTTCCATCGTACACGAACCTCATCCATCCAGTGCCTATACATCTCCATGGTGTCTGGGACATCGTATGTTTGCTGCAAGGTAAAACATAAGATTATTATATTTGAAATAATAAGAATAAAGCTACAATGTATCAAAACTTACATACCAAAAGTTGCTGCCAAATCATGTCTTTCATTTTTGGGGGAACCAATCTCCAATTATCGTAGGTAATGCGCACTTTGCTTCGAGCTAAAAGCCCTAAGTAGCTAATGAAGTGGTCTTCCTCAGGACCAATTGGACTCAGATTGTCATCGAAGTCTATATGCAGCCTCTCCTGTTGATGTTCATGACGTGCAACCAATACTCCCATCTTTGTACAGCCTCTAGCCCTCCTTCTTGCAGGGGGTTCAACTCTAGGCCTTTCGTCATTGCTAGAGCTTTCATCATCTCTACGCCTCTCGTCATCACTAACGTTGTCCATATTCCTGTTAACACAAAAAGCATCATCAGAAACGTAAGTAAATTGCAATGAAAACGAAATATACTAAGCGGGAAGTAAAACAGAAAAAACACAGTTCTTATTTATAAATTAAGGTCTTACTCTATATTGTTTCCCATAGTCCTTCACCATGGTCATTTCTTACAGCATATTCGTCATCATCTACCAATTCTACTTCATTTGTTCGAGGTGTAGTTGTTGTGAAAGGTGGTGTGTCATCAAGGTTGAAGGTCGGATCACCATACTTCTGTTTTTTACTTTTAATGAGAGAATTTAACGGTTTCATGAACAACTATGAATTGTATTGGTTTCATGTGGCATACACTAATCAATGATTGGAAGAAACTTTTATGAGCCACTTTCATTATATTACACTTGAACAAATAAATAAATAAAAGTTCAAAAACTTTGTCTTAAAATTTAATACTCTACTTCTAATCGTTCTTATAAGTCACTTTTAACATGATCCACAATAGTCAAAGAAATCTTTAAATCTCATTAACTCTACCTTTAAATTTAAAACCTTTCTAACTACATCCCTATTTAATATAACATTTTATCTTATAAGAACAAAGTTTACTCAATAATTAACGAGAGGCAAATTGAAACAGGGGAGTAACTTTTAAGCTTTACTCATATTTAACACAATGGAACGGGTGAGAACTAAGAAGACTTGTTTCTATTATACATAAGTAAATTTATATTTAAACAAGAAAAATAAACCATTCCCGAATAAATGCAATTTAAACAATATAACCACACCAAACACATCAGGCTAATCTCAACTATCTCAATATAAGCAATATATAATAAGCACAATCTCAACCATTTAATTTATTTTTCAAAAACAAAATAAACCATATTCTGTTACAAAAAAAACGAAGAAAATAAGCCAACCTGATCAGGGCGCCCCCTAGCTACTATGTTTGAGAGGTAGAGAAGACGTTGGAGCTCCACCCACGCACAACAATGGAGGAGAGAGCAAAATCCACTGTGGAGCTCCACCCACACACAACAATGGAGGAGAGAGCAAAACCCACTGTAGAGGAGGTGAGGTTGCAGCAGACACGGTTGCAGCCGTTGAAGAAACAAAGAGGAAGAAGAAGAAGGGAGGAGGGAGGAGTTCAACAAGCTAGGGCCGACGGTGGAGGAGAGAGCTTGAACAAGGGAGGAGGGAGGAGTTGAAGAAAAAAAATACACAGGAGGGCCGACGGTGTGGGTGGGGAGAGGAGGAAGAAGAGTAAAGTTGTTGAGAGGATGTGAGGAGAGGGTGTGATAGATAGATGAGAAGACCGTATGTCAGACAAGTGTCTGACATGCAGGGACGCCTTTAGGCGTCCCAAATGGCATTTGGGACGCCTAAAGGTGACTTTAGGCGTCCCAAATGCCATTTGGGACGCCTAAAGTAGGGACTTTAGGCGTCCCAAATGCCATTTGGGACGCCTAAAGTGGGACGACTTTAGGCGTCCCAAATCCCACTTTAGGCGTCCCAAATGAATTTGGGACGCCTAAACCCAGCTCCTGGCGCTAAAAAAAAATTATGAAATTTATATTTCGCGCCAGGAAGCACTTTAGATGTCCCAAATTCAAATTTGGGACGCCTAAAGGTTCCCCCACACATATAATTACGAAAATGCCACCGCCTCCCTTTTTAACCACCCAATTTTCAATTTGGGACGTCTTTGGGGGTGGTTATATCTCAATTCTGTAGTAGTGAGATTTTGTTTTAATGGGTGAGATTTAATTGTAGATTTTTATCACATTTAATATTATAATACTATTTAATACATGCATTAAATCACACCCATTAAAACATAATCTAATGATTGAGACATTAAGTGAAGCGAGAGCGGAGAAGGAAGTTAGTGGAGAAACTCATTTCCTATAAAGAGGATAGAAGGAAGTATTTTTATCAGGTCCTTCCATCAACCACTCTGGGGCCTCATATCTCAATTCCTCAATTTTTACACTATTCTCATATTTCCAAGGTAAAATAAGAAATAAGGGTCAATGGGTAATTTTATCCGGAAAGTTTTAACTAAGGGACAATTTCCCCCCGAAAGTTTTTCTTTGGAAGTGTAAAAAAGGGAGCAATTTTGCTCTAACCATTATCCCCATTAATTTTGACCATTAGTTAACTAAATATACTGAGCTAATAGTTCACACGTCATTCATGTCATTTTTGTTAAGATGCAAATTCTTCCTAAAAATATTAAATCTTAATTTTTAAAAAAATGAAGTAGATGATGACATGTAGACTTCTGGGGACAAATTTGTACCTTAATAAAAATGACGTGGATGACATATTGAATGTAAACTCAATATCACAGTTAAAATTAATTAGGATAAGAGCCACAACAAAATTACTATATTTTTATATTTTCAAGGCAAAATTGATGTTCGGTAAAAATTTTTAAACAAAATTGCTGTATGGAAAAGAAAAGGAAAATTCTAATTTAATCCCATTGTCCCCTAACCACACCACATCACCGTCAAGCCACGATTGCTACGCATCTAGCGTTCTCACTCCCTATCTAACAATTGAAATCAGAGCCTCCAACGTTTAAAAAGTTGATTGACCCACTTGATCCCCGCAAAACCCACGCGCCGCCTTGTACTCCTTCTGCTACTGAAAGATCACAAATAGGCTCGTCCTTTATGAATCTTGGGCCTTTGGATGATAACAAGATATGGGCGGAGTCACATCTTCAATCGCCGCCAAATGCACCTTTTTCCCCCCAAATCCACCTTCCTACACTTTGATCTCTGACGAATCGGGCCATGGTCCACTCTATATTCCCGAGGTTCCCATGAAGGACAACGTTGATGTTCTTAAGCTTTGGACTCAGTGAGGCAACGATATCGCAACGGCTGATGTTAAGCATCACAAGGCGACAAGTACTATGCTCTATTCACATGGTAATGCTGCTGATTTTAATATTTTTTTAATGGGAAAGTATCACTTAGATCCCATGGAAACAATTTTATTTTAATTAACCCCTAAGATTGTGAAATCCCACTACACTCCATTAGATCAAAATGAAATTAAATTTTTTCAGTGAAAAGACAATAATACCCTTATTTTATTTTTTCATAAGAACAATTATAAGAAAAATATGGACATTTTTATGACAAATGAAGATATTTATAAGACAAAATGTGAATAACCAAAATGTGAATGCCATGTAGGTAAAGTCTACACAGTTAATCCCACCTCAAAGTCCTTTTTAAACTACAGGGACTAATGGTTATAGATGAAGTAAACTTCAAGGACCAAAACCACATGTTTCAAATTTCAGAGACTAAAACCAAAATAACAGTAAAGTAGGGACTAAACATTGTATTAACCCAATTTTATAATATATCAGAAATTTTGAACATATATATTAGATTTATTTTTGTTTATATAAAAATGCTTTTTAGGCAAATATAAATGTTTATTCATTTGTTGAAAGAAAGATATTTTGGTCAAACAAATGTTTAATAGTTAAACTTAACAGTCAATTAATGGTTGGGTGGATGGAAATGAAATCTCAAATATGTAAAGGAGGTTTTCGTAACAATCATTTTAATTTCAAGGGAGATCTTTATACGTTTTAAAATAGAAGAGATGTTTGTGTAAATTAAGTAAAACAGAGGGGTAGTCAATATGTTTTACCCTTAATTTTACTTTGATAACACTGTTAGCTTATGTAATTTTGCTCTGTATGCCGCTACATCATGCAGGTACCAAACTGAAACTTGAAGAAAAGTATAGTGTCTTCAAAAGGATTTTCTCTTTATAAAATATTTCAATTTTTTCACCAAAAAAAAATATTTCAATTTTTTAAACGAATAATTAATTTGTAGGTCTTTATAGTTTCAACGAATTTTTAATCAGGTTCTATAGTTTTTTTTTTCTTTTTATCATATCTTTATACTTTCACTTTTTTTTAATCAGGTCCTTATAGTTTTTTTTTCTTTTTATGGTCTTGACAATTTCACATGATTTTTAATTAGGTTTCTATAGTTTTTTTATTATTTATTCAATAAATTCTAATAATATTATTTTATAGATATAAAATATAATAACCTTAAATATTATTCTTTTTTTTTTCGATACAACCTTAAATATTATTCTATAAATACTAATATTCAATAAAAATTAAATTTTGATAATAATTTTATTGTAAAATTCTTTTTTATGAATTATTATAATATTTTTTTTATTTTTTAATTAAAATTATATTTATATTTTTTTAAATCTAATTTCTATTTATTTTTATAATTATGAAATTTGAATTATTATAATAATTTCTACAAATATAATAGAATTATAATATAATTAATTAATTAATAATTAAGACTTAGATATTATAATTATTTTTTAATTATATAATTATTAATTACAATTTCTATTTAGTAGATTATATTTTAATGTTATTCATTTATTTAATTTTCAATTAAATTAATTAATTAGAATTATGAAAAAACCTACAAGGACCTAATAAAAATCAGGTAAAACAATAAGGACCTAATTAAAAACAGATGAAAGTATAAGGACCTTATATATAAAAAATACTATATTGGTCTAATTAAAAATTGATTGAAATTATAAGGATCTGCAGATTAATTATCCCTCTTGCCATGTAAATATCTTAGCACACCCTCGCACCATTGGAGGTAGTTCTTTCTATTAAGTTTATGGTTAATGACCATAATTTGGTTGTTTGATAATTTTGATGCCATCTCTGAAACTTTAGGAGGTGCTGTAGATGATGATGAAGAAATAGTGCTGCGTGGACTTTGAGAATGACTTCCTGAAATAAGAGCCATGTGATTGACTCTGGAATTTGTCGAATTGTTGAGAAAAGTACTGAATAAAGGAGAGAAGTAAGAAGAATCCATGTTTTAGGTGAAAAAAAATGGTAGCGATGCATGGAAAATAACGACAGCACATGGATTCAAGCTTTTATTGAACTTTCTAGTTATGGTATCATGTTGCTATTTGAAGGATTCATAATAATATTTCAGAGGTTCTTATTCCTTCTACATAATCTTTCAAATTTCAATAAATAATATATTATAAGCCCACTTTTAGAAGAAATTTTTGGTCCTAAACATAAGTCAATTTTCATGTTATTAATGAATATTTCTAATTTTACCCTTATTTAATTTTTATTGGAAAGAGAGAAAGAGGAGAGAGATGTGAGAATGGTTTGTAATAGCCCGTTTGGTTCGATTCTATGGGAGAGGATTACATGTAATCCTGATGCAACAGACCGATTATAGTGTTTGGTTGGTTTTATGTAATGTAAAGATGATTACATCATTTGATGTAATTGGGATTACACTACTAAGATTGATGAATGAGGATTCAGGCATCCTGTAATCAAGTGAAAAAGATACAATTACCATTATAATTTTTTAATTTGACCAAAGTACCCACCCATAAATATTGTTAAATATTAAATAATTACCATCATTAAATATTTAAAAAATTAATAAATTAGATAAAAATATAAAAAATAATTCCCCACTAAAATTAAAAAAATTATATTTCACCATTAAAAATATTAAAATATCCCATTAAATAATATTCCCATAATTAAATATTAAAAAATTACTATGAACCCCTTCATAATATTTCCACCATTAAATATTAAAAAATTATTGTGAACCAAACACATACATTGAACAAATTGAAAAAAAAAAAATCCTTTGAACCCAATGTGTACATCCTACATATATGTGTAGATAGGGGTAATTTTGTCTCTTATTATATTATTCCCATATATTCTCATTTTTTGTGTAATCTCCTACCAAACATTTTTATACATATGTATAATCTTTTCTTAACGACGAACCAAACAAATTCATGTAATCATCATTACATTACATCATATTCTATTACATTACCTCTGATTCTATGAACCGAATGGGTACTAAATGTAAAGAAATTTTAATAAGGGCAAACTTGAAAAACTTAAAGTAAATTTAATAACTTCACTAATAATCCTTAGTAAGTGAAAATTTATTAAAATGAATTTGTAATAAAGACCAGAGTGATAGTTCAAATTCAAATACTAATTAATTCATTCAACAAGACTGACGATTGACGAACATACCTGAAGAACACGTAGTTCCATGACGCCCATTGATGCAGAAACAAGTGAACATGTGATTCATATACCCACGCTCCCCGCCAGAATGGACGCACTTGTTGCGCTCTTCATCAATTGGGAAAATCACTGTCAGGTCCCATGGAAGCAAAATATTGTCAAAAAAGTCCCAGAAAAAACTGAAATATCTGGAAAGTCCCTAGGGACTTTTCTGATATTATTTTCCAATGTAAAAAGACACACATGCCCCTCTTGTTAATGTAAAAGTAGAAGCTTCAGAAAGAGGAGGGAAGGCGCAAGTTTTTTTCCGGAGACACAGAAACGACGCGAAAGGGACTGGTGTGAACTCCAACATTGAAGGGATCAAGTGTAATATTGAAGTTCTTGGTAAAGGATCAAATTTGCAAGCTCCACGTACTGGAACCGAGGTAGAACACGAAACTGAATTTTTTGATTTTGGTTCTATGTGATATTTGGATAAAGTGAAATTGAATGATGGTGAAAGGTTGGTGCTTGGTGGCAATAGTGGACAAAGTGGTAAGAGGTAGATGAGTAATGACATGATTTAGGTAAAGTTATGAGCTTGAGCGTTGTAGTTGGGGTTTGAATAAGGTTGGGTAGTGTTAATGTGATAGTGCTCTGTTTTTTGGGGAGGTGACAGAGGAAATGATACCTTTAAATAGGACTGGAAGAAGTATAGTTTAAATCCTCCTCATATTGAAAACAGTGTAAATAGGAGCAATTGATCTATTGAACCACCAATATAGCAGCCCTTACAACTTCCAATGAATACTAATGAGGGATTGCAATTTCGAGATATACAACTTACGACAATAGGAAACCTTAGCAAAAGCAAAGTGCCTCCTATTAAAAGATAATATATTGTGGTCTCCTTGATGGAGAGTTATAAGACGCTTTTAATGACATAATAAGAACATGAAAGAACCAAAACTGAAGATGATGAAAAAATATTCAGGCAGACAATACCCGAAATTAGGAATATACATAACATCATATATTTATATGCAACAATTAGATATAAAAGCAAAGTCATTCATGGAAATAGGAGTTGGTGATTCGATCATTCCAATTGTTAACAATGTTGTTCTATAATGTAGCCCCATACAGAGGTTTAATTGTTCTTTTCCGCAATGCCCTGTAGAAGAAAAATGTAAAGGAGGATAAAAAACATGAGTAAAACACTTTGTAACTACAAGTGCATAACAAATTAATTAAAACATCGTACATACCTTTAATTTGAAGGTTCATGCAGTACTTGTTTCCATTGGAATATGTGTAGAATTGGAATCAAGCACAATGCTTGAAGAGACATCTGAAAAATGAAGGGGTATCCTTGGAGGAGAAGATAGACAAGGTTTTGGTGGGAATGACAAAGATTCGCTTGGGCCTTCTAACATCTCAACCACTTTACTCATTGATGGTCTATTTGCTGGATTTATCTGAATACACCATAAACCAACCAAACTTAGCTTTTTTACCACTTCATTTTCCTCTTCATTGACGGACACATTTGTTGCAACAACATTGGATTGCTCAAGTTCTTTATAAATCCAATTGGGAAAGTACATATCACTATTAGTGTGTGACCCTCTGCTCTCAAAATTCTTTCTTCCTCCGATCATTTCGAGGATTAACATTCCATAACTATAAATATCAGACTTGCATGAAACTCCACCAAATGTGCGACTGAAGACTTCTGGTGCAATGTATCCTACGGTTCCTCTCATACCTAATATCGATACTATGCTCTCCTTTTTGTGGCATATTTTGGAGAGCCCGAAATCCGATATTTTTGGACAAAAATATTCATCTAACAGAATATTTTGTGGTTTTATGTCGAGATGTAGGATTCTTGTGTTGCACCCTTGATGCAGGTAATCTAGCCCTCGTGCAATACCAATTGAAATTCGGTATAATCTTGTCCATTCAAAATCACAAATTGGATTTAAGGAATATTCTCCTTTATAGATGAACTTGTCTAATGAGCCGTTGGGCATGAACTCATAGATCAATGCTCTTTTGTTCTTCTCATAACAAAATCCCAATAAAGAGACTATATTTACATGTGATGTTCTGCTAATACTTGCAACTTCATTGATGAATTCTTCTCCAGTGCCCTTAGTCTCACTTAGCACTTTTACTGCCACAAGACGACCATCATTGGGCATGGCTGCTTTGTATACAATTCCATAACCACCCTCACCTATTTTTGTTGTGAATGACTTTGTAACTCTTCTCACTTCTGAATAGGTGTATCTTCTAGGCGCCAAAGTGCCATAAGTTTCCATGAATGTCTCGATGTGGTGATCGTCGTATGTTGTTCTTCTTTCCTTGGAAATCTTTTGTCCTAATCTAAAAATTCTACTATGATAACGATATATCACAATCATGATAACTATCACTATACCAAGACTGCCGCCGGCAGATGCAACTGCGACAATAATCTTATGTGAAGATGTTCCTGCAACAGTATATTTTCCTGCAATAATATTTTGCTGAGTCAAGCAAATCTATTAGATGATTAATTCATTCTAAGTTAAAGTGTATATATGCTTATGTCCTAAGGGTTAAGGGTTTTGTATTTTATTATAGAGGCTTGTCTTTTAAACTTAAATTAGCAATGTATCATGTGCACGGGATGCTATTTTATTCAATACCCCCTTCATTCCTTTTTATATGATACAAATAACCTAATTATGTAGATCAAAGAGTTAGTTAAAATTGTTTAAAGACAATAAATATGTAAAACTTGAACTTATTTTCTAAAACACCCTTATTTATGGAGGAAAATAATAGAAAAAATACCATTTGAATTATAATTCACAAAATGTCTACTAAATTTGTAAAATGTCAAATAGGTAATCTGGTAGAAATCTTAGATTATGAAGTTTGACTGTTGACAACTTGAGCATAGGAATTAGCAACTTGGGTATAGAGATTAACAACTTGAGCTCCTCAAGTTGTCATTGTATATACCTAAGTTGCTAATTGTTATTCTTAAGTTGTAATTGCCTATACTCAATTTATCAACATCCAAATGTCAAAATCTCATATTCCTACCAAATTATTTATTTTTCTTTTGCTAATTTAGTAGATATTTTGGGGTTTTTGTAATTTAAATGATATTTTTCTGTCATTTTTCCTATAGAGAACGTGGTTGGGAGAGAGAATGAGTGGAAAAGTGATGAGAGAAAATGAGTGGAAAAAAGTGAGGAAAAAGATATAATTAATTGAAGATAAAAATGGAAGGAATGCATTGAATGTTTAGACATCCCAAGTTGTATTTTATAAAAAGGGACATACTCATTCGTATAATTATATCTGATAAAAAGAAACGAAGGGAGTACTAATTAAACAAGACAAAATATTTGAATAGTAGAGTCATCTAATTACTCATTAATTAAGGAATATCTTTGAGTTTAAGTGACTTAGGTTTCTTTTATTTAGATGTAGTTCTCTTTGCCTATGTAAAGGCCACTTTGTGTACACACACAGGGAGTTTTTTTGTTTTTGATCTGAAAGGTGGAGTTGAATAACGCTGATTTTTCTTCAAGCAAATATAGCTTGTTTTCTTGTATTTTTTGGAAAACACACCTTGGTACCAAGATGGTGGTCAACTCTTGTGTTTCTTTGGAGTTTGTTAACCCATGGTTTCCATTGTGTGTATGTTGTGTTTCGCTCAAAGAGCGAAAAACCGGACCGGGCAATGAACTGGTTACATCACAGGTCTAAGGGTTAATGGGTCAACCGAGGTCTAACCAGTAGTTGAACCGGTCATATTAAAAAATTATAATTTATTAATAGCAATATATATTAATATATTTTTAAACTTCTATAGATAAAAATGAAGATTTTTAGAAAAACAAAATGCTTAAAATCTATTAGTATTAGTTATAATGTCTATACTTATGCAAATGATATTTCCTTTTCTATAATTATTATATCTTTTAAAATAATTTTTTTATTATCTTCTTCATTTTGTTTAGATTTGTTCTTTCTTTACCCACTTTTCTCTTCATTTTGGTCTTCAACCTTTCATTTTCCCCTCAAAATCACAAAATAAAAATTTGAAAAATAAAAAAAATGAAACCGGTTGAACCACCGCTTTTGACCGGTTCAACCGGTTTCATGGTTTAACCATTAAACCCAACTGGACCACTGACCGGTTCAATGGGTCGAATCGACCGGTCCGGTCCGGCTTTTTGTTCTATGGTTTTGCTTATATTAAGTGTTTGTAAGAGCACGTGTTCACAAAATTCTGGCTCCAAAGATGGAATCTTTATATCTTACTATTTGTTATTAAAATTTTAATAATTAAAATGAAATTGATTAAGAGAACAAATTTAAACAAAAGAAATTGTTGGTCTTATAGTTGTATGATCTCCTAAAATTGGTGAAATTAATACGCTTTGAATCCTGTGTGCAAGAAAATGATGTGAAGAGAAGGAAAGAGATAAGGATTTTGGAAATTGGAGGTGACATTTGAGGTGTAGAGCCCACCAAAGCTCCCCATTTTTCTCCATCCATCTCGACTTGACTTGCTGACAATGACCAAAGAACCAAGCGGCTTTATTTTCAACTACTGAAGCTTTCCCATGATTCATAAATGCTTTATAAGTCAAACATGCAGGTCCTACGCGTTTTCAATATCAAACACCAAAATCCACGTTTCTGGTTTTTATATGATCTATGTTTTGAATGTTTTCCATGTAGATGATAAGCGTTAATAAATAGAGAACAATTGAGATTAATAATATGCTAGAGATTGGATACAGGAAACCCCGGCCATCTGATTCAATCGGTGTGGTCTTGCATGGAAGAATTAACAATATCTATTAATAACTTCTTAATTAAAGCTAGGGTAAGGCACCAAGTTTCTTCCTTGGTTGTTTTGTCTTGACCCGTCTAGATTCATCACTGTTGCAATTTTCATGAACATGAACAAGGGAGAGATGAACAACATACCTGAAGAACACGTATACGTAGTTCCTTGAGTCCCACTGTTGCAGAGACATGTGAAGTTGTGATTCACATACCCACACTCCCCACCAGACGTAACACACTTGTCGCACTCTTCAATATCCACACTCCATCTTAATACAAAACCTTCCTCTATTGCTTCTTCAATTCCCATTTTACCAGCAAGTACCAAATCAACATAATGATTCTCTATAGGAATAACAACCACCTTGCAGATTCCTGTCAAGTCCATACTGAAAGGAAAGCTCCCAAAGTAGACGCTTTGTTTGGAGCACTCTGCAGTAGATGAAGTCTTGAACTGACCCATTGGATTAAAAGTACCGGGGCAATCATATAGCAAGGCCACGTTTTGAAACCCATCAGCAAGCTTGAACATGGTGGTGGAATCAAAGCTGGTAGTGTTTCTGTATTGACTTGGACATATCGTTTTCCAATAGTCTTCCCTAACCACTCTAAGACTCTGATCATTCCAACTCAGAATCCGATAAGTGATAGAGTCGACGATCAACTTTGGATCATTGTCTTGGCAATCCAGTTGGAAATCAGGCAGACCACAGTATGCTGCTCTGTTATATCCCCAGAATGGGTACCCAGCGTTATTGACGGTTCCACAGTTGAAGAGGCTGCTGCAGTTTCTGAAGCTTTTATTATCATCATCGGCGCCAACTGTTATAAGAATGAAAAGTAGTTGCAGAAGGAAGAAGAAGATGGAAAATTGGGGAAGATCACAAGGATTATTCATTTCGTCAGGAAAAACAAAAAGGCCACTGAAAAAAAAAAGGGTTTTATGAGAGTCATGAATGAAACTCAACTGTTGGATGATATCTGTCTGACTCCGTCAATTTTGAGAAACGAGGCCTTGAAAATGTCAAGTTGGGAAATTCTGGGAAGCTTGAGCTAGGTGATGACAAGTTTAATTTAATTAGTCTATATTTTCCAGGGCGTTTGGTTAAATAGATGTAACGACTTCTGCATATACTCTTTGCCTTTGGTCCTTTATATAAGCAGTTTTTTTTTATAAAATAACTAATGGTTAAGGTTAGTTAAAAATAATAAATGTATAAAAAAAAATTAAGTATTTTTCAAATATGCCCTGATTTATGAGAAGAGCATAAGAGAGAGAATGAATATAAAATATGAGAGAGAACGGATAATAAATGATTGAATAAAATGGAATTCTTTTTGGTCAAAGATTGAATAAAAGAGAATTGGTAGTTCATTAATATAAATATTTGTATTTAATAGGGGTGAAGAAGAAAAAAACAATTTAATTTTTGAGACAAATAAAAAAGTTGCTTATAATAAGAACCGCTTAAGAAAGAGAAAGTTGTTTATAAATATAACCGAATGTAATATATAAGGATGCGTATCCTCTTATTAGAGGCAACCATGTTCGGTTACTATTCCAAATTAAATACTATCCTTGGGAATTCCAACTTTGTTACTTGGATGTAAGAGCTTTCTATCATAAAAGCATGATGACTTCAACGACTTCCTTTAAAAATTAGGGCATGGAAAAAAAAAAAAACAAATCCTCCTTTTCAAATAGAAACATAAGTAAAAATTCTTCTTTTTATTTTTAGAAATAAATAAATAATAAATAATTTTTTCACAATAAATATATAAGAAGATGTCATGGAATCTTAAAATTACTAAATAATCGTTTTTTAAAAGTACTTTTTATTATTTGAAATATTTTATAAATTGAGCTAAACAACCATAACTTTTTTAATTGATTTAAAAATCATTTTTTAAACAACCATCACTTGATAGAGGGAAACATTTTTAGATATTTGTCAAACACATAGTACGTAAAAATATTTATTAATTAAACATTGACTAAATATCAATACTTATTTGCCAAAATACCTTTTGTAAAATTTCATTGATTTTTTTTTTTTAAAAAATATTTCATAATGATTTAGCACCCAAAAAGTTTCACCCCGAGCTCTTTGTCATTTTAGTTTTACAAGTAGAAGCGGTCCAAATAAAGTTAAAAAATTGTCTAAATAATAGTCTTAGCTGAGCGATTAAGACTTGTGGGGTATGTATAACAATAAATGAAGGGTGGAATATGAAATTGAATGACAGGAATGAAAAGAACATTATTCTTGCAAAGTTTAAAAGATCAAAGAAACTATATTTTAGTTATGGCAAAAAAGAAAGCAAAACTTGCAAATATATGCTAGTGCATGTAAGCTTCCTAAAGTGAGAGGACACGTGATCAATGGGTGTGTTTGTATTGGTGATTAGATAAGTGACTTATTTTTACTTTGATTTATAGAATCTTAAGATTGGAAAAAAGTAAGATTAGGTAAAATGATTAATGTTTGGATTGGCGATTGGATAAGTGACTTATGTAAAAGTGAATGATGTTTGGTTTGGCTTTTGCATAAGTGGCTTTTGTATTATTTAAGAGAAAAAATTGTAAAAATTATGAAAAATGAAAAAATGAAGGGATAATTGTGAAAAAAGACCCCATTGGCAACTTAATGGCCAAACGGGACCTGGGAAGATATCTACACATGAAGGGATGTTTTCACAATTTTCCCAAAAATTAACTTTGAAAATTTGGTAATGACATAATTTTAAATAAAATGTTCAAGAGTTTTGACCATCATGACAAGTAATGCAAAAGGCACATATGAAGACAGCCATTTTCACCTCCTTCTCATTTGTTAAAGTGGCATTCTTGATAATAAATTGATCCAAACCATCCAATGGTGACAGTATTGCCACAAGGAATATACTCAAACTCTAAATTAAATATTAAATCCTAACTCATATTTTCACATAGCTCAAAATTTAACAAAATAAACCGATTAAAACCTCAATAATACCTCCTATAATCCAAATAAATTATTTAAACTAAATTTAATCAGTAAAAACACCATATAGAAACTATTTATGACATGTTTATAAAATAAATTGATTATAAAATCATAAAACAACTAAATAATAAATCTAAACTGATTAAAATTAATTATTAATTATTCTCTACATTTCTATAGTCATATATTGATAAAATTCAAAACTTGCCTAAACTCTTATCCCAAAGTATTCTCTAATTAGCAGAAGATTACTATTTAAAGAAAGAGAAAATTATTTAGAACATTTTTCATACAAGAAGTTTTGTGATTAGAAGTGATTTTTAGTACCTCATTGATCTCCAAAGCTATGAAAATACTTCTATCAATATTATTATACACACACATAAGCTCCAATTCATATCCGAAAACACAGACTCCACAGTGGATATATTAAAGACACAAGCTAAGAGCTTCAGGAAGGAGAAGAGGCGCCGCGCAAGCTTCTTCATCTCATCATCATCTTCTTCCTCGCCGGCGACTACCTTCTCCACCACGATCGCCGGCGAGCATCGTGCTTTAACCACCATCACCTCTTCCTTCTTCGACCACCATTGTTGCAGAGCTGGGAGGCGGTAGATACAGACCCCATGAGAGAGAGGAGGCCTGGGGATGGAGCTCAACGGTCAAATGGGCTGATTCAGAAGCAATTTAAAGATTCAATTTTGAGCTTATGCCAATCAGAACTTTTTGTGGCTTTTTTCTCAAACGCTATTGTCCAATCAAACACAGCAAAATGACAAAAACACTGTTCAAATCCGATTTGCTCACTGAATCGCCCGATTGACCTTTCAACCGGCAATCCAAACACGCTCAATATCCTGCTTCTAACCTAATTGATTAAGTCAATAGTGTCTGCCCCTCTAATTAAAAAACATTGCAGAAATATCATAAACTTTGTATAGTGGGAGTAGTCTTTTGATGTTAGAATTTCTAGAGCTTCGTGCGCTAATAACTATTTTATATGCTAGGTTTATACCTGGTGTTCTTGCTCTAATTATATCAATGGATGGGGATTTTTTTTATATTTTTTTTGGATTCAAGGTCAAGGTGAATATAATGGCCATGTTTCGTAATAAGTTTGTCTTACGAGTCATTCCTGACACGGATGAAATGATTTTCGTAAGATTTCTCTTCCAGCCTGTGATTGTGCAATCAACCATATTTAAGAGTTTTAGTTATGGCTTTGTTTTCTTGGAAGGACTAATAAAATTATAAAACTGTTGGTTAAAGACTGTTCCTTCTTGGATTAACTAACGAATGGAGATCGTATTAAAATGACTTGGATTGATTGTGCTCTTCCAGTCCTTAATATAAGATCTAATTAGAGAGTTGATATTGGTCCTAAATATAAGATCTATTGACCATATTCATCAATTTTTTTTTTTTTGTAATTTACCCCATTTATTGATGTTTATCCAACAATAATTAAGTAAGAAGGGAATGGAGGGAATTAAGGAAGATGACTAGGGTGTTTAGAAAAAAAACATGTTATATTAACTAAATAACTCCCTTAATCTAATTAAATTAGGTAAATAGGTCTTACACTAAAATGAGTAGATACCTTAGTGGGTTTGATTGGATATTATGCAAATCGATGCTTGAGCTAGACAGAACTTCAAGTCTATCCAATTGGTCTCGAGGAAAAATGCATTAAGTGAAGATGTTGAATGGAAAGGATACGGATGCTTTGAGTGATCTCTTTGCCTCCTTGCAGCTATTCTCCTTCTTCTGTTTTATTTTCCTTTTCTTATGCCATCTCCTACATTTTTCACTCTGTTTACTCTTTTGTTATAAACTGGCATGAATATTTTGATAGGAGTTCACGACATCAACGAGTAGGTTGAATAATGAAATAACAATTTTGATTACAATCAATAGGTTTAAACAAGTAAACCAACTCTAATCCACTATATTTTTAATAAGTTTTAGTTTGGGTCTTTATGCTTTCTTTTCGTTATTTCTCCTTTCTATATTTTATGCCATCCAAAAATGTTAGGAAGAGCGCAGTGGATAATAAATCTTCCTAATGAAAAATGATCATATGGAGTCAATTAAAGTAAAAAATAAAATGAGCCACAGAATAATAGATGGAGACACAAGAATTTAATGTGAAAAAATCTCCGCCTAAAAAAGGAATACAATGTTTTAAACTTTAACACAAAGCTCAACTATAGGATGACAACCAATTCACTTCATTCACAAAAATCACCAAAGGGTTATATTAATAAAATAAAAGAGCAAATAGAATAATAAACTATATATCTCTTGGGTTTAAATACAATCTGCGTGTGCTGTAAATCACAAAACGCAAAAGTTGCAGTCACAGAATGTATACCACCGTAGGAGTGATTTCTTATGGCCCAACAAAACTCCCTCTCATGACTATATGGAGAGGTTCACCATTCTGATGATTAAACTGTAAGTCTCAAGTTTCTCTCTCGGTAATGGTTTTGTCAACATATCAGCACCATTATCATCAGTATGAACATTCTCAAGATACAACTGCTTATCTTCAAACACATCTTGTATCATGTGGTAACGTGCATCAATATGCTTCGACTTTGAATGAAAAGATGAATTCTTAGAGAGCTGAATTACACTTCAATTATCACACAATAGAACATACTTTTCTAAAACAAGTTTATGGCTACCAAAGGATAACCTCAAATCATACGTACCACACAAATATCTCATAATCAATTTGACAGCTTTCCAATGTCTCAGATAACAACTCACCACACTAGCAAGTAGTATCAGAGCCTAATTGATAGGCTATACGGTTGTCTATCGTTAAATTGTTGACTTGCTTGAGTGTTGGAGACAAAGATGATGATTTCTTTAAATGGCAAGAGGGTGTATATGATAAAAGCTTTGGTGGCTAGAGGCAATTTGGAAGCTATAGTTATGAAGGCATCAAGTTTGAAGCATCAAAGGCTTAGTCATATTTAAAGAAAATGAAGAATGTTCTTCCAGGATTAAAGAATGCAGAATTGGAGAAATATTCTGATTGCATGATTGGTGGACAAACAAGAGTATCTTTCAAGAAGAATGTTTCTTCAAGTAGGCCAGAGTTGCCTGAAATGGTGCACCTTGACATTTGTGGAAAGCTCGAAACTTGTCATGTGAATAATGTCAGATTGGCGGTAGTCCCCACATAGTCGTGAGTGGGGAAATGTTGGGTTTTGGGCTCCCATCCTATGTGGAGAAATGCTCAAATTATATATGTTTCTTATTTTATGAAAAAAAAAGGAAAGGAAAGGAAAAAAAAGGAAAGAAGGAAAAGAGTGAGAGACTAAAAAAAAAGAAAGTTTCCGGATTTTTCTTTGTTAGAAAGAATATTCTTTCAGAGTTTTCTAATTTGAGATTGTGTCTCACTTATTTAAGTGGAGAGCAAGCTAATTAGGTTATTGGCCAAGGCCAGATAGGTTGATAAAGCTGGGGTAGATCGGAGTGGGCGGAGAGGTCTAATTATTCAACCATGTGAGAGAAAAGAAGAGAGAAAAACACATGTTCACAAAGCAATCTTGGTAAATTGATATTTGTATAGTTGTTAACCGTTGGATTGGGTTGAAATTTTTTTAGTTGGTTCAAAACATGCCATTCGTCATTTTCAACGGCGGGATCATCATTTGGATATCTAGTATGAGAGAAATCATGTTCGTGGTGAGGGACCTTTTTGTGGAATTTTCAGCTTCTTTATTCTCTATTGTAAACTTGTAGCTTTAGTTATTTGATTGAATGGTTGCACGTGTTAATGCATATCGTTGAGACTCTTTTATATCCTATTTTGATCATATTGGATTATATTTTTATTGGTCTTGACGACCCGTGATTTTTACCCTTAAATTGAAGGGTTTTCCACATTAATAATTTTGGTATATCTTGTGCCATTTAATTTATACCATATATTTGTTTATTTGTTTTTTCTTATACTCTTCCAAGTAATACGAAGGCGCAACATCCGCTACGCCCTTCCTAATAAAAATGTTGTTTTTAACTTCGTTGATGTGGGATTATCACCATTGAGCAAGCTATATTGTGGATTGCTGACTAGAATTGGTGTCGCTTAATTACATGGGGAGAGACTAAAATCAAACTCATTAAAAATATAAAAGCATAGATTGAGTTTAACCCTATAAAAAAATTCAAGCAACTTAAATGCCTTATAGATGACAAAAAAATCGATTTTGAAGTGGAGAAATCGATTTTCAGCAATAAATTATGATTTCTAACATTTAAATTCATGTGGCAAAAACACAAAAATCAATTTTATCCTATGTGGAAGTTGAATTCTTGACTTGGTGTATCCAATCAAACCCACTAAAGTGTGTGTACACACACACACAATCAATCCAAGTCGGTTTAATGCAATAGAGAGAAGTTAGATGAATTAATCTTACTTAATTCATTTCAAGTGGAACTCTTGATTTGCACTAGTGCAAAATAATAATCTAATTACATGATTTCTCATCAGCTACTTAAAGAACAAAAACGATAATGGATATGGCGTATTTTTACTTCTGTTTTAAGTGTATCTGATGTTATAATTTATATTATGACATCAATTATATAAACATCTATATATTTTAAATATGACATTTGAAAATTTTAATTAAATAATGAAAAAAAAGTTTTAAAAACAAAAAATATTGTAGTTACATTAAAATTACCTTTTTTTCAAGCTGGAAATTTATATGCTTGTACAATAATTGGTTGCATATGAAGTAGGTTCTCAAACGAGGGACTATATCAATTTAAAGTGTTTACAATAATTATATTCCTAATACGACGTCAATTATAATTATAATTGTCACCATAATATGAAAATATGGCATCTGTTTATACAAAAATAGATATCAAAATCAAGGAAATAATTACATTCTATTATGACATCAGTCATATTTTGGTCTGATGCTGTAATACATTTATTAATTTACTGTGTCAAGTCCTTATTAATTGACGCCGTAATATAGGTCCTCTC
The DNA here is from genome assembly GCA_963210345.1 of Inga oerstediana. NCBI lineage: Eukaryota > Viridiplantae > Streptophyta > Magnoliopsida > Fabales > Fabaceae > Inga > Inga oerstediana. The sequence continues at coordinate 75,158,575 of OY723401.1, read as the reverse complement.
ACTCTTAAAAAAAATGAAGTTAGCGATGTAATTTTTGTTGTTGATAATTTCCAGCAGATTATATTATAAAATTATAATATAAATACAATAATAAAATAAATATATAAAAATTATTGTTCCTTATTTTTTATTAAAATATGTGAATTTTTCAATAATATTATATACAAATAAAAAATATAAATATTAAATACAAATCAAAATCAAAATATATAATATAAATATTATTTTATAAAATATTATTTTTTTAATTTTTTGAATAAATAATATATTAAATATTTATATTTATATTAAATAATTAAAAATAAATATTATATATATATATAAAATTAATTTTGTAAATAAAGATTGCAGGTTTCTCATAACTCAACTGGCAAAGGCATGTCAGTACGTGCGTGAAGTCAATAGTTCAAATCCTCCCTTTGTCACAAAATGCATTCAATTTGTGACTTGAACAATGCGCTAACATGGACATGAGGTGGCATGAACAAATGGTAGCGATTTCGGCCGACCAGTGACGTGGCAACGCCTAGGGTAAACCAATTTGTTTTTGTTTTTGTATTCCTTTATGGCGTCATGTCATTCGTAATTGACACCGTAATATATTTGTTTATGACGTCCAGTCCTTTATAATTAACGTCATAATATCTATTTTTTGCTACTTCAATTTGCTGCAGCAATAATACATTTTTATCTGATGTCAAATATAGCATTTTGCATTAGTGTTGGTGTATTTCCAGAGCAAGGATTCAAATGTTGCAAATCAGATTTTATCATTGTAAATCATTTCTCAAAATCATTTAAGTTGCCTTTTTTAATAGGTTTTTACCTATTCCAAATCCTCATATCATTAAGGAGCTTTAGTTTTGAATCTTATACTTTTAATGAATTTTAGTTTTTGCCAATCTATATCATTCCATGTCATCCTATTTAGGATGTGTTTGAGATGACTTTTCAAGCCTCCACACTAACTTCTGAAAAGAAAAAATGAGGAGAACGTAAGTTGAGGCCATTTGATGAGCTTATTTGGTATAGCTTTTACACAAAATGACTTTTAATGGTGTTAATGTCACATAGCGAAATTATCATAAATAAAATTTAACAGTTTTTGAATTTATTTATTTATTTTTAATAATTTGACATTTTATTATATTTTTATAAAACATTAAATTAGAACTGTTAAAATTTCAACCTAAAGGCAAAAATGAGAAAGGGAGTGAAAGAGAACAATAAAAGCAGATGACGGTAGTCAAACCCAAACTTTATGGTCTAATATCCAGACTAATTATTAACAAAATCACCACAAAAAAGAATTTTATTAATTACAAGATAATGAAAAATAAATTAATTAGTGCTAGTTATTAATTTAAATTAATTAATTAGAATTAGTTTCAAACTTTGAAAGTCAAATTTGTTCGGATAAAACATGATTATTTCGTTAAATACAGAAAAAAAAATAGAGGATATGGTAGGAGAAAGTATGGGTTTGGTGGGGATAATTTAGTACGAGTATTTTTAATTTTTTTTTATTTTGGTAATTAGTTCTTCTAAATAATTTCAATTTTTAATATCCTCTTTAATAAATATTACTCCCTCTGGTCATTTTTATAAGAAACATGCTCTCTCATATAGATAATCTTTAATACAAGGAACACATTTTTTTTGTCTAAAATTTTAAACTTACTTTTCCATTTTTGTCCTGATTAAATACAAGCTACTCATTATCTCTGCAACAAATTTTCATTCATTATCTCTTATGTGCTCCTTTTATAAGTAAGGGTATAATGAGAAAGTATAGTACATATTTTCCACATTTATTGCTTTTTAACAAATATTTTAAACCGCATGATTTAGATAATCATTTTTTTTTATAAGGATTGAAGGAAGTATTTTTTTATTAGGTCCTTCCATCTAACCACTTTAGGGCCTCATATCTCAATTCCTCAATTTTTACACTATTCTCATATTTCCAAGGTAAAATAAGAAAGAAGGGTCAATGGGTAATTTTGTCCAGAAAGTTTTAAATGAGGGACAATTTTCCCTTGAAAGTTTTTCCTTGGAAGTGTAAAAATGGGAGCAATTTTGTCCTAACCATTATCTCTATTAATTTTGATTGTTAGTTGACTAAATATGCTGAGCTACTAGTTCACATGTTATTCACGTCATTTTTGTTAAGATGCAAATTTGTTATGAAAATAGTAAATCTAAATTTTTTTAAAAAATGAAGTAGATGATGACATGTAGACTTTTGGGACAAATTTGTACCTTAAAAAAATGACGTGGATGACATATTGAATGCAAACTCAATATCACAGTCAAAATTAATTAGAATAACGGTCATAACAAAATTACTCATTTTTTTTATATTTCCGAGACAGAATTGCGGTTTGGTAAAAAATTTTGAACAAAATTACCCCTTAGTTATAGAAAAGAAAAGGAAAATTCTAATTTAATCCCATTGTCCCCTAACCGCACCACATCACCATCAAGCCGCGATTGCTACGCATTTAGCATTCTCACTCCTTGTCTAACAATTGAAATCAGAGCCTCCAACATTTAAAAAGTTGATTGATCCACTCGATCCCTGCAAAACCCACGCGCCGCCTTGTGCTCCTTCTGCTACTAAAAGATCACAAATAGGCTCCGTCTTTATGAATCCTGGGCCTTTGGATGATAACAAGATATGTGCGGAGTCACATCTTCAATCGCCGCCAAATTCGCCTTCTTCCCCCCAAATCCACCTTCCTATACTTTGATCTCCGACGAATCGGGCCATGGTCGACTCTATATTCTCGAGGTTCCCATGAAGGACAATGTTGATGTTCTTAAGCTTCGGACTCGGCGAGGCAACGATATCACAGCAGTTTATGTTAAGCATAACAAGGCAACAAGTACTATGCTTTATTCACATGGTAATGCTGCTGATTTTAATATTTTTTTAATGGGAAAGTATCATTTAGACCCAATGGAAACAATTTTATTTTAATTAACCCCTAAGATTGTGAAATTCCATTACACCCCATTAGGTCAAAATAAAATTAAGTTTTTTCAGTGAAAAGACAATAAAGCCCTTACTTTATTTTTTCATAAGAGCATTTATAAGAAAAATATGGGTATTTTCATGACAAATGAAGATTTTTACAAGACAAAATGTGAATGACCAAAATGTGAATGCCATGTAGGAAAGTCAACACCGTTAATCCCACCTCAAAGTCCTTTTCAAACTATAAAGACTAAAGGTTATAGACAAAGTAAACTTTAAGAACCAAAACTATATGTTTCAAACTCCAGGGACTAAAACCAAAATAACAGTAAAGTAGGGACTAAACATTGTATTAACCCAATTTTATAATATATCATAAATTTTGAACATATATATTAGATTTATTTTTGTTTATATAAAAATGATTTTTAGGCAAATATAAATGTTTATTCATTTGTTGAAAGATAGGTATTTTGGTCAAACAAATGTTTAATAGTTAAATTTAACAGTCAATTAATGGTTGGGTGGATGGAAATGAAATATCAAATATGTAAAGGAAGTTTTCGTAACAATCATTTTAATTTCAAGAAAAATCTATATACATTTTCAAATAGAAGGGATGTTTGTGTAATTTAAGTAAAACAGAGAGGTAGTCAATATGTTTTACCCTTAATTTTACTTTGATAACACTGTTAGATTATGTAATTTTGCTCTGTTAGCCGCTGTAACATGCAGGTACCAAACTGAAAATTGAAGAAAAGTATAGGTGTCTTCAAAAGGATTTTCTCTTTAAAATATTTCAATTTTTTCACCCAAAAAAAATATTTCATTTTTTTAAATGAATAATTAAGTTGTAGGTCTTTATAGTTTTAACGAATTTTTAATCAGGTTCTAAAGTTTTTTTTTGGGAAAATTCTAAAAAACTACATTGAAAATAGCAAAAGGACATTTCAGTACATTGAAATTGCAAAAGGATAGATCAGGCGGTGTCAGACGAGCAGAGGAATCTGGCATTTTGAAATCTCGGCCAAATGACAAAAATGCCCTTCAACCCTCCATCCTCACTTCAGAATAACAACATGATCTTCGTAATTAACACCTCCGGATTCATTATTAACAACTTCAATTCTTCTTTTACAATTCACAAGTTTCAAGGACTATAAGGAGATAGTGGTGGGCGGGCGGTGGAGCGAAGAAGGTAGTGGTGGTGGCAGTAGGCGGCGGTAAGGGTGGAGGAGGAGGTGGTGGTGGTGGCAGCGGGTGGAGGTGACGACGGTGGAGGAGGAGGTTATAGCGGTGGCAGTTGTGACATGATGTGGCAAGTGAAATGAGATAAGTTAAATAAAGACACGGGAAACTAAAGGATAAATTAGACTTTTTTAACCATGTAATGAGATGGTAATGAGAATTCATAGGGGGGAGATATGAATGAGGATTACCAATTTTTTGGTAATCATCATTACTATGGTAAACCTTATTATCATGTTAAAGAGTAACCAAACATTCTTTTCTTGGTAATGCAATCATGATTACCATTGTAGGTATGCAATGGAGTTGAACCATTCACTAACAATCCTTAGTAAACCTTAGTATGTGAGAATTTGTTAAAGTGGACTTCTAATAAAGATCAAAGTGATAGTTCAAATTCAAATACTAATCAATCCATTCAACAAGACTGACGATTGACGAACATACCTGAAGAACACGTTGTTTCACGACGCCCATTGATGCAGAAACAAGTGAACTTGTGATTCATATACCCACGCTCCCCGCCAGAATGGACGCACTTGTTGCACTCTTCATCAATTTCCACACTCCATCTTAATACCTTCATCTATTGCTTTTTGAATTTTTCCTTTCTCGGCTAAGCACCAAACCAACAGAGGCATTCAATATACTCTTCTCATCCTATATAAAACATCTTATTGAAACAATTTAACCCTTAAATCATCATTGTGTTAATATTTCCTTTGTTTGATATTATATATATTAAATAAAGATAAAATTAAAAAATTATTAAATTTTATGACAGAATTAATGAGATTTAAAATTTTTCCTAATCTGAGTGAATAATGTTAGAAATGTCTTATAAATAATTACATAGGAATAACATCCACCTTGCAAATTCCTGCAAATCAATACTGTAAGAAATGTTCGCGTGGTACACGCTTTGCTTCGCACCACTACTGTTGGAACACCCGGTAGATGAAGTGAAAACTGATAAGCCATTATTGGATTAAAAAAGTCTTGTTGCAGTATTGAAATAAGAATGAATTACTCATCTTTTATTGATTGATTAGAGAGGTGCCGTAGTAGAAAATATTATAACAGCTGTATCTACGTACATACTCATATTTATGATATTTATTTAATAATGCAACCGATCATAATATTATCACGATATTATAATTTCAAATATCATTATATTATATATTGTGAGATATATTGCCTTCATATCTGCGCATATAGCAAGGCCATGTCTTGAACCCATCAGCAAGCTTGAAGATGGTGGAACCTAGGGGTGTTCAAAATATCCCGGTCTTGGTTGTTCCGGCCCGGTCCCAGATATTTTATCCTAGGAATTTTTCGTCCCAGCTGGGATTGGGACCGGGAAAACCTGGACTGGGATCTAAAAAACCCAGGACTGAGATCACACCTTGTGATCCCGGGAATTCCCGGTCCCGTTTTTTTTTTCCCTTAAAAAATAAGTTATTCTTTTATATTTGTATTTTTTACCCCATAAATTAAGTTATTATTTGATAAAATGTATATCACATATTTAGTTAGAGTTAAATGATACTAATCCTAACTATATAATATATAAAGATAATAACAAAAATGATGAATGTGATAATAATAATAATATATTATTTTTCAATTCTAGCTCAATTTTTATGATCTTATTAGGTGTTAAATAATCACTTCAAACACTAGATTATAAAAAATTTAACTAATATAATTATATTATTGAAACCGGGAATTCCCAATCCCGGTCCCGGTCTCAGGAAATCTCGGTCCCGGTTATACAGGGAATTTCCCGGGACTGGGACCGGGAATGAATTCTTAGTCCCGACTGCCCCGGAACGGGAATCGGGAATGGGTGATCCCGATCCCGTCCCGGGATTTGAACACCCCTAGTGGAACCGGAGCTTGTGTTTGTGATTACTTTGGACATATCGTTTTCCAATTATCATCCCTAACCACTGTGATACTCTGAAAGCTCAAACTCACAATCCTTTAAATGATAGTGTCAAATATTGAAATAATAATGAATTGTTCGTCCTTTGTTGATTGATTAGAGAGATACTCTAATGAAAAATATTATAACAACCGTATGTGCATACTAATATTTACAATATTTATTTAATAATATAATCATGATATTATTACAATATCATAATATCAAATCCTATTATATGTTCTTGAGATATATTACCTTGCATCTTCTCGGATTGCAAGGCCATGTCTTGAACCCATCAACAAGCTTGAACCAAAGCTTGTGTTTGTGTATTGCTTTGTACATATCGTTTTCCAATTGTCATCCCTAACCGTACTGTGTGACTCTGAAAGCTCAAACTCGAACTCCGATAAATGATAGTTGACGATTAACTTTGGAGTATTATTGTCTTGGCAAGCAAGTTTGAAACCAGGCTGAGCACAGTATGTCTCAGTCACATCATCAGATTTGAGAAACCAAGGCTTAATAGTGTCAAGTTGGGAAATTCTGGGAAGCTTGAGGGAAATGTGATGATAAGTTCAATTTAATTAGTCTATATTTTCCATAGCCCACACAATTTGTTTGGTTAATTAGATGTAACAGCTCTTTCATTATAAAAGCATGATGACTTGAACTTTTTCTTCTCCCTTAAAAATTGAGGCAAGAAAATAAATCCTCCTTTTGAGTAGAAACATAAGTAAAAAGTTATTGATTACCGTCGGAAAAATCACTTTTTTTTTACTATATTAGTTTAATTTTTTAAATAATCATAATATAAAAAAACAAATTGCTAATTATTTTGAGTAGCTCCTACAAATATTTAAATACAAAAGTCAGAGACAGCACCGCAAAAATAACGACATAAACATAGATATCATAAAATTTAGAAATAACTAAATAATAAATCATTTTTCCGAAACTTATCATAAAATCTAAAAATTATTAAATAATAAATAAATTTTTATTATTATAACCAAACACAAAATAACCTTGACTTTTTATAAAATTTCTATGAAATAAATTACTTTTCTAATGACCGATTTAATAGATATAAAATGGGGTTCCCACCATATGAAATGTAAACATAAAAAACACACAAACAAAAAGTATAATGTGTTATGCGGACCGCCGCAGGAAAACCTTTTAACGTCGGTCAAATTGGTTTTTAACGTCGATCGTGTGAGGGACGTGTTTTCTTTTAATTTAGTTTCGTCGTTTTAATGTTTAACGCTGTAGGAAATGCCTATATTTATATTTTTTTAGGATCCGATAATACTTTGAATAATATTACCTTCGTCAGGAGAGAAAAAGTTTTCTTGGTTTTAATAAAATAATAATTTTTAAAATTTAAAAGTTTAGTCATAAGAAAGTTTTCAATTTACATTAATTTTCTTGCATGGTTTTTTTGTATAATTGGTTTTTAATGGTCATTCTCTCATTTAATGATTATGTCTTTTTTTTTTTTTTTTGCCAACAAGAAATTCATTAAAAGGAAAATTAGAGTATAACCTCTATAATAGCAGTTAAAAAAAAAAGCAAACTAAGAACAAAATTAAAAGTGCAAACCAACCCTAAAAAAAAACACTACAAGGAACAAAGAAAACAATACAACTATCAACCTAATATAACCACGATTAATCAGAGCTTCCTAATTAATAACTTTTTTAAGATCTTCTGGATAATGAGCCATTTAGTTTATGTATTTTTTACTCTAATTTTTTTCAGACTTTTTTAATCGTGACCATTATGATTAAAGAAAATCTTCTCAATTAATAGAATTCCAAATTTATAAAAATAGTATTAAAAAATAATATATGATTTATCACAATAAATAAATTATCGTCGAAAAAATTTCATGTGAACCCATAAATTCAACATTTAGCTTTGCAATTTAATATATTAATGTGGCGTGGAAAACATGTTGATACGGTGTGTTTTTTATATTTGATATCATTATTTTTATATTTTATAATTTTTAATTATATTAACTAAGTCTGAGAAAATTCAATTTGATGGTAACATTGGAATTATATTGGTCTAAAATAAAATAAAAATATGTAGTACATAAATAAAATACGGTTGAACTTTATGAAATTGATTACTATTCTTTACTCTTAAATTTAACAGTTTTTGAATTTATTTATTTATTTTTAATAATTTGATATTTTATTCATGTTTTTATAAAACATTAAATTTGACCCGTTCAAATTTCAATATAAAAGTTAGAAATGAGAAAAGGAGGGAAAGAGAAATATAAGAGCAGATAATGATAGTCAATCCAAAACTTTATGGTCTAATATCCAGACTAATTATTAAGAAAGTCACCACAGAAACTAATTTTATTAATTACAAGATAATGAAATATAAATTAATTAGTGCTAGTTATTAATTTAATTTAATTAATTACAATTATATTCAAACTTTGAAAGTCAAATTTATTTGGATAAAACATGATCATTTGGTTAAATACCGAAAAAAAATAGAGGATATGGTAGGGGAATGTATAGCTAGGAATACGGGCCAGCCCGCGGGTTGCGGGTTGGCCCGTACCAACCCTAACCCGTAGTGTGCGGGTTGCGGGCCAGCCCGCGGACCCGCTTTTTTTTTTTTGAAAAAAAAAATTCATATTTTTTAAAGAAGATTGAAAATATGAGATACATATATATGAGTAATTAAATTTACCTTCTTAGTATTAATCAGTTCTCTTATAAAAATTTAAAAACATAATATACAATTTAAGAGATAAAGTTATCAAATTTGTTCAAGTTTATAAACAAAACATAAACTCATCCTCAAACAATCATGATATAATAATTTTGTTTAAAGAAGAAGGGAAGAAGTTAAGATTTTTTCTCTTTGGATTGGGAGGTACCAAGATAGGAGTGGAAAATTTATAAATTTTGAAAAATTATTATATGTAAATAATAAATAAAAAATTTTGCGGGCCAACCTGCCAACTCGCGGGTTATACCGTGCAAGCCTGTGCGGCCCGCATTTTTGTGGGTTGGGAAACCCGTCAAAACCCGTGGGTTCACGGGTTGAGCCCGCGAGTTGGACCCATATTACCGGCTCTAGCTAGGGAATGTATGGGTTTGGTAGGGATAATTTAGTACGAGTATTTTTAATTTTTTATTTTGATAATTAGTTTTTCTAAATAATTTCAATTTTTAAGATCCTCTTCAATAATTATTAGGGAAAATCTCTTAAAAATACCAACGAAATAGCTATATCCCGATTCAATGCTACAAAATTCCAAAATCCAGGTTCAGTGTTGGGTCAGTACGGATGAGCAGTGTGGGTATGCGAAAAGACGATTTTGCCCTTCAGCCCACCCTCTCGCCACTTCAGAATAACAACACGAGACTCTTAATTAACAACTCCTGATTCTTGATTAACAACTTCAGTTTCTTGATTAACAACTTCAGTTTCTTCTTTTTACTTTCACAAGAATAACATCGGTCTTGTTATTAACAACATCACATTCTACATTAACAACTCCTATTTCTTGTTTCACAACTTCGTAATTTAAGTTTTAATGCCAATAACAATACCTCTTTTTTTATTAACAACATCGTATTTTACATTAACAACACTATATTTTTTATATACGAATATGTAAAAGAATAAAGTGGAGTTGTTAATTAAGAGTCTCGTGTTGTTATTCTGAAGTGGCGAGAGGGTGGGCTGAAGGGCAAAATCGTCTTTTCGCATACCCACACTGCTCATCCGTACTGACATAGAACTGAATCGGGATTTTGGAATTTTGTAGCACTGAATCGGGATTTAGCTATTTTGGTGGTATTTTTAAGGGATTTTCCCTAACTATTACTCCCTTCGCTCCTTTTTATAAGGAATATTCTTTCTTATATGAGTAGTCTTTAACATAAGAAATACATATTTTTTGTCTAAAATTTACATTAACTTTTTCATTTTTGTCCCAATTAAATATATACCACTCATTATCGTTGCAATAAGTTTTCATTCATTATCTCTTATGCACTCCCTTTATAAGAAATGTATAATGAGAAAGTGTAGTATATATTTGATATATTTATTGTTTTTTAACTAACATTTTAAATCACATGATTTAAGTAATTGTTCTTTATAAAAAGGGGGTAAGGGGTTTCTCCACTAACTTCCCTCATCATTTCGCCTCCACTTAGTGTCTTAACTATTGGATCATATTTTAATGGGTGAGATTTAATTGTAAATTTTTATTATATTTAATATTATAATACTTAATAATATTATAATACTATTTAATAAATGCATTAAATTACACCCATTAAAATATAATCTAATGATTGAGATATTAAATAGAGCGAAAATTAAAACGAAAATTAATGGAGAGACTAATTTCTTGTAAGATGGATCGGAGGGAGTTTTTTTATTAGGTCTTTCCATTTAGCCACCCTAAGGCCTCATATCTCAATTCCTCAATTTTTACACTTTTCTAATATTTCCAAGGTAAAATAAGAAAGAAGGGCTAAGGGGAAATTTTGTCTAGAAAGTTTCACCGAGGGACAATTTTTTCGGCCCAAAAGTTTTCCCCCGGAAGTGTAAAAAAGGGAGCAATTTTGTTCTAATCATTATCCTAATTAATTTTGATTGTTAGTTGATCAAATATGCTGAGTTAACAGTTCCCATGTCATTCACATTATTTTTGTTAAGATGTAAATTTGTTATGAAAATTTTAAATCTAACTTAAAAAAAATGAAATTGATGACATGTAGACTTGTGAGATAAATTTATACCTTAATAAAAATGATGTGGATGACATGTTCATTACAAACTCAACATAACAATCAAAATTAATTGCGATAACAGCCAGGACAAAATTTCTCATTATTTTTAGGGAAAATTCCAAAAAACTACACTCAAAATATAAAAAGGATAAATCAGTACATCGAAAATGAGAAAAGATGAATCAGGCGGGTGTCAGAAAAAGGAGGAATCTGTCCTTTTGAAATTTCGGCCAAATTACAAAAATGCCCTTCAGCACTTCATGCCCACTTCAGAATAACAACATGATTATCGTAATTAACAACTTCGGATTCGGTATTAACAACTGCAATTCTTCTTTTACAATTAACAAATTTCAGGACCAATAACAACACATATCTCGTTATTAACAACTCCGGATTCGATATTAACAACTCCAATTTCTTCTTTCACACTTTAGAAGTTTTAAGACTAATAATAACACTTATCTCGCCATTAACAACTCCGGATTCGATATTAACAACTCCAATTTCTTCTTTCAACACTTAACAAGTTTCAGGGCCAATAATAATACTCACCACGCCATTAACAACTCCTATGTTGTTATTGCGATTGAGGGCTAAAGGGCATTTTCGTAATTTGGCAGAAATTTCAAAAGGACAGATTCCTCCTTTTTCTGACACCCGCCTAATTCGTCTTTTCTCATTTTTAATGTACTGATTTATCTTTTTTATATTTTGAATGTAGTTTTTTGAAATTTCCCCTTATTTTTATGCGAAGCAAAACTACAGCTTTGTAAAAAAGAAAAGGAAAATGCTTATTTAATCCCATTGTCCCCTGACCGCACCACATCACCGTCACGCCACGATGGCTACGCATGTAGCGGTCTCACTCCCTGTCTAAAAATCAGAGCCTTCAACGTTTAAAAAAGTTGATTGATCCACTCAATCCCCGCAAAACCCACGCGCCGCCTTGTACTCCTTCTGCTACTGAAAGACCACAAATAGGCTCCGCATTTATGAATCCTGGGCCTTTGGATGATAACAAGATATGGGCGGAGTCACATCTTCAATCGCCGCCAAATTCGCCTTCTTCCCCCCAAATCCACCTTCCTACACTTTGATCTCCGACGAATCGGGCCATGGTCCACTCTATATTCCCGAGGTTCCCATGAAGGACAACGTTGATGTTCTTAAGCTTCGGACTCGGCGAGGCAACGATATCACAGCAGTTTATGTTAAGCATCACAAGGCGACTAGTACTATGCTCTATTCACATGGTAATGCTGCTGATTTAGGTCAGATGTTTGAGCTCTTCGTCGAATTGAGCAATAGACTTCGCCTCAATGTCATGGGGTATGATATGCTCTTTCTTCTTTGCCTTTTGTCTGTTATTTTTCAAGCCGTTGAATTGAGTTGACTATAGATGGACTACTATGATGTGGTGAGCAAAACATTATTGGTTGGAAATTTTCTTGGATGCATAAATATTTCTGGGAGTTGCATAGATTGGTTCGTAATACTCAGAAAGCGAACGATTCCCATTTGTTCAATTTTTAATTTCCTTTTTTAATTAGTGCATTAAAGATTGTTTTTTTCCTCTGGAATGGGCATATGCAACGGTTTGTGCTTTAATTCAGCCCGAATTGATTGCTCCGTGTTTATTTATAGAATTCTCCTGTTTTTTTGGTTCCATGATTTCGTCTTTAAAGGCTCTGCTAACCATAGAAGTAACCTCCAAGAAGTTGGGTTTTTGATTTATAGTTCTTACGAATGGATTTCTTAACTAGGGTTTTTGATTTAAGTTCTTTTGTGTTTGCCTTTTTCACATAATCACATTTTGGGCCGGTACTTGTTTTAGTCCCTCTGGTGCCTATAAATAGGCAGCCTATCCATGTCTTTAGATTTTGAGCCCTTTCCCTTTATAATGTGCTTCATATTCTTATTACATGCAAAGTCCAGTTCTTCTTTGCATTCTTCTACTCATTACAATTCCTGTACATTATTCAAGGATTTTTCAATCTTAACATAACACCGTTTTTGAATTGACCTGGCCTACCCTAGTTCAGTATCGCTGTATTCTATCAAGGCTATGAATCCAGAGAAGCTAAACTGTGGCAACCCATTTTGAATTTTATAATTTTAGTGTCCACCTTAGCCTATGTTTGGATGAAGGGAAAAGTGAAGGGAAAATGGGCGGAGGGAATACTAGGAAGTAGGAAGAAAAACTTCCAAAACTAGTAAAAGGAAGTTTTCCTTCCTAGTATTCTTTACTCCCTAATTTTCTTTCCATCCAAACTAAGGGTTGGAGTGTTGCTATTGACTACCTTGTGAACAGTTTGGAAATCTGTTTTAATGCCGCATCAAAAGTCAAAACTGTATTTGTCTTTATTTTCTTTGAATGGGATACTGAAAATGAAATTCTTTCTTGGCTTTCTTTAGTTATATACATGTTAAAATATGTATGCGAATGATTTAGTTATTTTCAAGTGTTGGATTTGGAATATTTCTTTGTTTTCTAAATAGCGTTTTCTGGAACTATGTTTTTCTGTTCTTTGGAATTATTTTAATAACTCTCCTTTATATTGTTCCTTTCTGCAGTTATGATTACTCTGGCTATGGACAGTCAACAGGAAAGGTTAGTTGCCTCACTTTTGAATTCCTCTTTATTTCTTTACAGAGTAATGGGTAATCTTCATTCTGTTGTATTCATAATGGTCAAAATATCCTTCTGCATTTCTCCTTGCCAAAGATAGAATCATTTACTAGGACAAGAAAGTAGGGCAGGATCTCTTGGATCCAGGGGTTATTATTAAGACAGGTTTTATTAACCCACAGAACACTTTCAGCAACCAGACATCAGAGGGAAAGAAGTGAAAGGGCATAAACATCTTACTATCATATGGTTGAATTAGCAATCCTATCAACCCAGCCTAGCCAAAAAAGAGAAGATACATCCTTTTTAACCCATGACTAGAAAGCTGGCTCCTTTTCTGTATTTTTTAGCCCAGTCTATTATAAGTGTATTCCATTCTCAAACATGGCTAGAATTGAAGACTTAAAAATCTTTAGACTCTTTTCCTTCTGTTATAGCACCATCCTCATTGGCTTCATGTATTGGAAAGAATTGGAGGATGGATGAATACACAGATTAGCTCTCCTTTGAGTGTCAATATGCTACAGTCCTATTCCGGTGTTTGCCCTTTACTACATCACTGCCCTGTTATGCAAAAAGAATAACTGCTGCCAAAAACACATGAACCCACCTTGAGAATTTCTGTAGGACTCTTAGACAAGCTGAGATTAAGTTTTATTTGATGATTACCATGCCATCCTGTATGACTATGTCACATGGTCTCTTTTCTTTGGGCACTCTTTCTTTTTTCTTTTGTTATTTCCTTTTTTTTTAAAAAAATTCCCTCTTATTTTCTAAAAAAACCCTTGATCTGTAAGAGTATGGGCTTGTCGGCTAATAACCCTCAAATTGACAGCAGGCTTTCTACCATGGTTTTGTTCAAGTTTCAATGTTATACTCGAATGGTAAGGGAAAGGCAACTTCATCACAGCATGATCAGTGATAGTTGAATAGTAAAGTTGAATACCAGCATTTACCATGTAGCTTTAAACCGTTTTTCAGGACTCAGGAGGATGAAATAAGAATTAATTTTGTCTCTGGCAATTACACAATTTTTCTGAAAGTGTTTTGTTATGCAATAATAATATCATATATGACAGTTTAGGGAGTCCTAAGAGTTAATTAGAAATAATAGTTACGATTATAGCTGTTGGAATTATTACTGCCTATGTATACAGACCTATTGATTTCATTTGTAAGCCTTGTGATCATTTGAATAATGCAGTGAATAACTCAGTTCTGTCTCCTCTGCTTCTCTCTACTCTGTTCTTCTCTCTTACCCTCAGATCTCTAGCCTCTCTTCCTCTGTCTTTCTCTTCTCTCTTTCCCCCTTTCTTGTCCAAATTAGTAACCTTCATCATGTTTGTTAAACCTTGTAGTGTTACTCAAAAGTCAAAACAATTGTCCAAATGTCTAATCATCGGTCCAGCTTCAGTAGAGAGTAAATGGTATTACTACTTGTGACTCATCTCATATTGATCCCCTCCTCTGGCAGCCTGGCATTAAGCAATAGAAACCACTGCCACTACCTTGCCTTGGGTTATTTAACTCAAATCTTTCTAAAATTTCTTTTGAAGTGATGTTGTTCTCTATTCCTTTAAGGTTTCACTGTTCTGTATCTTAGTGAATCTAGTCTGGGAAATAGAATGCCCCAACCATTTTAGTAGGTTTTATTGTTCCGGGAGGTTGTCAATAATGTGCAGTGTCAGTTTCCTATGAATTGTTGTTTTGTCCTTCCGTGTTAGAGTGAATGGAAACACCTGCTATATTTAACTATTCAGAAATATGGTGGGAGTTATATTTGCTCTTTTGCGTATTGGATTGAATTCCTCAAGTATGGAGCCTGTGGGAGCATTGCACTTCTTCCACTGGTTGTTTTTCCATTATCACTGGAGAATTGGAGTAGAAATTTTCTGTTGTTTATTTTTCATTAACGATTTTATATTACAGTTTCAATATTTAGAGTTTCATATTGAATTGAAGACAAAAATGATGTGTTTAAGTAATTTTATGGGAAATTTGGTTTATAAGGACATTTCTTCATTTGTCTGATGGACTACCAACACTGTCTTTCATATTTGTGTATTGTTGTTAATGGATCTGGAGCTACATTACTGCCTATATAACTTAACGGATGCCACTTTTTCCTCTGTTGAAACAGCCAACTGAATCTAATACATATGCAGATATTGATGCTGCATATAAATGCCTAAAAGAGCAATATGGGGTGAAAGATGATCAACTAATATTATATGGTCAATCTGTTGGTAGTGGTCCGACACTTGATCTTGCTTCACGAGTACCAGAATTCAGAGGCGTGGTGTTGGTAGTTTAATTTTTTAAATAATCAGAATATAAAAAACAAATCGCTAATTATTTTGAGTAGCTCCTAAAAATATTGAAATACAAAAATCAGAGACAGTACAGCAAAAATATCGAGATAAACACAGATATCATAAAATTTAGAAATAACTAATAAATCATTTTTCCGAAGCATATCATAAAATCTAAAAATTATTAAATAATAAATAAATTTTTATTGTTATAATCAAACACAAAATAACCTTGACTTTTTATAAAATTTCTATGAAATGAATTACTTTTCAAATGACCGATTTATTCTCTATTGTCAAAGTTTTTAAAAGGAAAATAGATATAAAATGGGGTTCCCACCATATGAAATGTAAACATAAAAAACACAAAAACAAAAAGTATAATGTGTTATGCGGACCGCCGCAGGAAAGCCTTTTAACGTCGGTCAAATTGGTTTTTAACGTCGATCGTGTGAGGTACGTGTTTTCTTTTAATTTAGTTTCTTCGTTTTAATGTTTTTTTTTTTGTAACAACAGGCAGATAGGGCCTTTGGCCCCCAAACCCGGACTCCCCTTGATATCTGGCGCCTTTTCCTGAGTCCCTGGCCTTCTAACATTGGATTAGGCAACCTGGGGCAACCGACTAATCCGGAGCGGGGGATATTTTTAGGCACATCCCTGTAAAGTGCTTTGCACCAAGGGTGGGTTCCCCCTCCCAACAAGTGCTTCTCCCATATTCAAACTCACATCCGCCTGGGGGAGTGTCAGTTACCTTACCACTGCACCTAACACCTGTTGGTTCTTCATTTTAATGTTTAAGGCTGTAGGAAATGCCTATATTTATAATTTTTAGGATCCGATACTACTTTGAATAATATTACCTTCATCAGGAGAGAAAAAAGTTTCTTGGTTTTAATAAAATAATAAGTTTTAAAATTTAAAAGTTTAGTCATAAGAAAGTTTTCAATTTACATTAATTTTCTTGCATGGTTTTTTTGTATAATTGGTTTTTAATGGTCATTCTCTCATTTAATGATTATGTCTTTTTTATTTTTGCCAACAAGAAATTCATTAAAAGGAAAATTAGAGTATAACCTCTATAATAGCAGTAAAAAAAATGCAAACTAAGAACAAAATTAAAAGTGCAAACCAGCCCTAAAAAAAACACTACAAGGAACAAAGAAAACAATACAACTATCAACCTAATATAACCACGATTAATCAGAGCTTCCTAATTAATAATTTTTTTTAAGATCTTCTGGATAATGAGCCATTTTGTTTATGTATTTTTTACTCTAATTTTTTTTCAAAATTTTTTAATCGTGACCATTATGATTAAAGAAAATCTTCTCAATTAATAGAATTCCAAATTTATAAAAATAGTATAAAAAATAATATATAATTTATCACAATAAATAAATTATCGTCGAAAAAATTTCATGTGAACCCATAAATTCAACATTTAGCTTTGCAATTTAATATATTAATGTGGCGTGGAAAACATGTTGATACGGTGTGTAACACCCCAAATTTTATTCACAAAAAATATATTATAATTATTTGAATAATTTAATAAAGTGGTGAATATTCATAAATTTGGATATTGTGAATTTTGAATTATTCATATTCATATGGAAATGGGCAAATTAATTCAAAAATTGAGTTAAATTACAAAGGGGATAACAAAATCATAATTTTGCCAATTTAGCCCAAGATTAATTATTTTCCAATTAATTGGAGTTAATCTCAATTAATCAAGGAAAATAAAGAAAAATGCATAATGCGATTATTCTTAGTAGAATAAATCAAGAATTGAGAAATTAAGGGGGATTATACATAAAATCAATTATGTGAATTGTGGAATTATGCAAAACAATTTTTCTTCTCCCTTCCTCTCATTATTTTTGTCCATGCATGAAAGAAAAAGGGGAAAAATTATTTAATATATGATCACATGCCATATGAAGAAGGAAATGATAATCAAGGTTGAGTGCACACGAAATGGAAGTATGGTGAATGTATGAAGGGATAGCTTGAGTAAAGGAAGGGAGATACTTGATTGCATGATGGGAATAGCTTGAGTGAAGGAATGAAAGAAATTGAATGCTTGGAAGAGGACAAACTTGATTACATGTAGGAGATTGCTTGTCTTGTAAGATGAGAGGGGGTAGGGATGGTTTTTTAGGGGCAAGAAAAAGGGAGATCATTGATTCAATATAATGGAATTAGGTGGAGAAATTATGAGGAGGAAGGGAATGGTGACAAGTGTCACAACTTGGGCCATTGATTGAATCAATGGTTAGGAAGGAAGAAGACCAATTTATTAAACACAAACTCCTTCCTCTTTCATGCACACTTTCGACCAAGACAAAGAAAAGAGAGAGAGAGTGAGCTTGGGAGTTTTGAAGACTAAGAGAGTAAGAGGAAGCAAGACATAAGGTAAGAGTTGTTTCCAAGTGATTTAAGTTTCCTATCTTGTGTAAATTCATTCACTAATCCCTTGTCTTTCATGGAAATCATGGCTTAACAAGCTAATCTTCAAGGTTGAGAAGAGAGAGAGGACGTCCTAGAGAGAGAGACACCAAGGATCAAGAGGTAATCTCCAAAATCTCAATTTCTTTGTGTATTGAAGTTGTTGTTTGTGATTATTGTTTGGTTTTGTGATTTTTGGGTTAAGTTGTAAAATTAGAAAAGCCATAACCCTAAGGGGTTATGCTGTCCAAAATCCTTTAAATCATGATTATGAAGTGTTTAAATGAGTTAACTAAGGATTAGAAGTGGAAAAGTACAAGTTTTGAAAGCAAAAACACAAAACTCCATTTTTCTATTTTCCCTTCAATATTTCGGCCAGACCAGAACTGGTACTAGGAGTTGGATTTTCATGAAATAAATGGTTCCATTAAACTCAGTGGGCAAAAATATGTGGGATTACAGTTGGGTACTTTTTCAGTAGATGCCGAAAAAGTATAACTACGAAAACACCATTGAAATCCCTAAATAAGGGCTGTCAAGGGTATTTTCGTAATTTTACAGTGAATTTGGTGATTTTGAGCCCTGAAATGGATTCCTTGGGCGAAAATAAGTCAAAATAGCTTTGGTCAAAATTTTGGGAAAACGTGCCATCAGGCCGGGTTCCTTGGGGCATTTTTATAAATTTTCACCATAGACTAATATAACCACAATAAACACTATGGAAGAGTCTAAAATGATACTTGGATAGGTTATGACCTATTTCTTATACATTTAACATTTTAGGACCGAGTCGAGAGCCGGAACGACATATTTTACGAGACACCGTTAAACAGAGAATTATAAAGCGTTGAGGTAGGGACATTATCCTTAATACATTATGCCATAATTATATGATTGTATGGATGCCAATGTTTGTAAATGCGCTTTATTAATCAACATGATTTGCCCAGAAAAGGGCCAGAAGTGTCAGAGGCACTTACATTAGAGTTGGTGAGAACCCAACTGGTGCAGAATAGTGAGGTTGGGCCCTACTCATGTATACATACAGATGATATGTTTATAATGTTCATTAATTGGTGCATACATGACATATATCATATTTACTTTTCGCATTTTCTATGAACGATAGCATGTTTCTACTGTGGTTCTCCGGAATCTCACCCTATTTTTAATAAACACCTCAGCAGGTACCAGTGGGTCTAAGGGAAAAGATGTAGACGTCGGAAAGTGAGTGGCACGGGTCTCGAGGCGAGGACAAGATCGTGGTCATAATTAGTCTATTTTGTGATATTTTGATGAAATTTGTAAATATTAAGTTTTTGCTGTATTTTCTGTTTTCGTCGATGAACGATATCAGAATTGTAAACAAATATTTTTATCAGTATATTTGTACTTTTCTGTATACCCATTGAATTCCGTCTTTATTACTCTTCGATTATCGAAATGGAAACGGGTGTTGATACGGTGTGTTTTTTTATATTTGATATCATTATTTTTATATTTTATAATTTTTAATTATATTAACTAAGTCTGAGAAAATTCAATTTGATGATAACATTGGAATTATACTGGTCTAAAATAAAAAAAAAATATGTAGTACATAAAAAAATACGGTTGAACTTTATGAAATTGATTACTATCCTCTCTGGTCTTAAATTTAACAGTTTTTGAATTTATTTTTTTATTTTTAATAATTTGATATTTTATTCATATTTGTTTAAAACATTAAATTTAACCTATTCAAATTTCAATATAAAAGGTAGAGACGAGAAAAGGAGGGAAAGAGAACCATAAGAGTAGGTAATGGTAGTCAATCCCAAACTTTATGGTCTAATATCCAGACTAATTATTAAGAAAATCGTCCCAGAAACGAATTTATTAATTACCAGATAATGAAAAATAAATTAATTAGTGCTAGTTATTAATTTAATTTAATTAATTACATTTAGTTTCAAATTTTGAAAGTCAAATTTATTTGGATAAAACACGATCATTTGGTTAAATACAGAAAAAAATAGAGGATATGGTAGGGGAATGTATGGGTTTGGTAGGGATAATTTAGTACGAGTATTTCTAATTTTTTATTTTGATAATTATTTTTTCTGAATAATTTCAATTTTTAAGATCCTCTTCAATAATTATTAGGGAAAATCTCTTAAAAATATCAACGAAATAGCTAAATCTCGATTCAGTGCTATGAAATTCCGAAATTTAGATTCAGTGCTGGGTCCGTACGGATGAACAGTGTTGGGATGCAAAAAGATGATTTTGCCCTTCAGCCCTCCCTCTCTCCACTTCAAAATAAACAACATGAGACTCTTAATTAACAACTCCTGATTCTTGATTAACAACTTCGCTTTATTTTTTTACATATTCGTATCTCAAAAATATAGTGTTGTTAATGTAAAATATGGTGTTGTTAATAAAGAAAGAGGTGTTGTTATTGGCCTTGAAACTTAAATTATGAAGTTGTGAAACAAGAAATGGGAGTTGTCAATGTAGAATATGATGTTGTTAATAACAAGACCGATGTTGTTATTGTGAAAGTAAAAAGAAGAAACTGGATTTGTTAATCAAGAATCAGGAGTTGTTAATTAAGAATCTCGTGTTGTTATTCTGAAGTGGTGAGAGGGTGGGATGAAGGGTAAAATCGTCTTTTCGCATACCCGCATTGCTCATCCGTACTGACATAGCACTGAATCAAGATTTTGGAATTTTGCAGCACTGAATTTGGATTTAGCCATTTTGGTGGTATTTTTAATAGATTTTCCCTAACTATTACTCCATTCGCTTCTTTTTATAAGGAATATTCTTTCTTATATGAATAGTCTTTAATATAAGAAATACATATTTTTTGTCTAAAATTTACATTAACTTTTTCATTTTTGTCTCAATTAAATACATGCCACTCATTATCGTTGCAATAAATTTTCATTCATTATCTCTTATGTACTACCTTTATAAGAAAGGGTATAATGAGAAAGTGTAGTATATATTTGATATATTTATTGTTTTTTAACTAATATTTTAAATCGCATGATTTAAATAATTGTTCTTTATAAAAAGGGGGTAAGGGGTTTCTCCACTAACTTCCCTCATCATTTCGCCTCCACTTTGTATCTTAACTATTAGATTATGTTTTAATGGGTGAGATTTAATTGTAAATTTTTATTATATTTAATATTATAATACTTAATAATATTATAATACTATTTAATACATGCATTAAATTACACCCATTAAAATATAATATAATGATTGAGATATTAAATAAAAAAAAAATCGAAAAGAAAATGAATGGAGAGACTAATTTCCTGTAAGATGGATCGGAGGGAGCATTTTTATTAGGTCCTTCCATTTAGCCACCCTAGCGCCTCATATCTCAATTCCTCAATTTTTACACTTTTCTCATATTTCCAAGGTAAAATAAGAAAGAAGGGCCAAGGGTAATTTTGTTTAGAAAGTTTCATTGAGGGACAATTTTTTCGGCCCAAAAGTTTTTCCCCGGAAATATAAAAAAGTGAGCAATTTTGTCATAACCATTATCCTAATTAGTTTTAATTATTAGTTGATCAAATATGCTGAGTTAACCTTTCATATGTCATTTACGTCATTTTTGTTAAGATGTAAATTTATTATGAAAATTTTAAATCTAACTTAAAACAAATGAAGTAGATGACACGTAGACTTGTGAGATAAATTTATACCTTAACAAAAATGATGTGGATAACATATTCATTGCAAACTCAACATAACAATTAAAATTAATTGAGGTAACAATCAGTATAAAATTTCTCTTTTTTTTTTTTTTACACGAAGCAAAACTACCGCTTTGTAAAAAAAGAAAAGGAAAATGCTAATTTAATCCCATTGTCCCCTGACCGCACCACATCACCGTCACGCCACGATGGCTACGCATGTAGCGGTCTCACTCCCTGTCTAAAAATCAGAGCCTTCAACGTTTAAAAAAGTTGATTGATCCACTCAATCCCCGCAAAACCCACGCGCCGCCTTGTACTCCTTCTGCTACTGAAAGACCAGAAATAGGCTCCGCATTTATGAATCCTGGGCCTTTGGATGATAACAAGATATGGGCGGAGTCACATCTTCAATCGCCGCCAAATTCGCCTTCTTCCCCCCAAATCCACCTTCCTACACTTTGATCTCCGACGAATCGGGCCATGGTCCACTCTATATTCCCGAGGTTCCCATGAAGGACAACGTTGATGTTCTTAAGCTTCGGACTCGGCGAGGCAACGATATCGCAGCAGTTTATGTTAAGCATCACAAGGCGACTAGTACTATGCTCTATTCACATGGTAATGCTGCTGATTTAGGTCAGATGTTTGAGCTCTTCGTCGAATTGAGCAATAGACTTCGCCTCAATGTCATGGGGTATGATATGCTCTTTCTTCTTTGCCTTTTGTCTGTTATTTTTCAAGCCGTTGAATTGAGTTGACTATAGATGGACTACTATGATGTGGTGAGCAAAACATTATTGGTTGGAAATTTTCTTGGATGCATAAATATTTCTGGGAGTTGCATAGATTGGTTCGTAATACTCAGAAAGCGAACGATTCCCATTTGTTCAATTTTTAATTTCCTTTTTTAATTAGTGCATTAAAGATTGTTTTTTTCTCCTGGAATGGGCATATGCAACGGTTTGTGCTTTAATTCAGCCCGAATTGATTGCTCCCTGTGTTTATTTATAGAATTCTCCTGTTTTTTTTGGTTCCATGATTTCGTCTTTAAAGGCTCTGCTAACCATAGAAGTAACCTCCAAGAAGTTGGGTTTTTGATTTATAGTTCTTACGAATGGATTTCTTAACTAGGGTTTTTGATTTAAGTTCTTTTGTGTTTGCCTTTTTCACATAATCACATTTTGGGCCGGTACTTGTTTTAGTCCCTCTGGTGCCTATAAATAGGCAGCCTATCCATGTCTTTAGACTTTGAGCCCTTTCCCTTTATAATGTGCTTCATATTCTTATTACATGCAAAGTCCAGTTCTTCTTTGCATTCTTCTACTCATTACAATTCCTGTACATTATTCAAGGATTTTTCAATCTTAACATAACACCGTTTTTGAATTGACCTGGCCTACCCTAGTTCAGTATCGCTGTATTCTATCAAGGCTATGAATCCAGAGAAGCTAAACTGTGGCAACCCATTTTGAATTTTATAATTTTAGTGTCCACCTTAGCCTATGTTTGGATGAAGGGAAAAGTGAAGGGAAAATGGGCGGAGGGAATACTAGGAAGTAGGAAGAAAAACTTCCAAAACTAGTAAAAGGAAGTTTTCCTTCCTAGTATTCTTTACTCCCTAATTTTCTTTCCATCCAAACTAAGGGTTGGAGTGTTGCTATTGACTACCTTGTGAACAGTTTGGAAATCTGTTTTAATGCCGCATCAAAAGTCAAAACTGTATTTGTCTTTATTTTCTTTGAATGGGATACTGAAAATGAAATTCTTTCTTGGCTTTCTTTAGTTATATACATGTTAAAATATGTATGCGAATGATTTAGTTATTTTCAAGTGTTGGATTTGGAATATTTCTTTGTTTTCTAAATAGCGTTTTCTGGAACTATGTTTTTCTGTTCTTTGGAATTATTTTAATAACTCTCCTTTATATTGTTCCTTTCTGCAGTTATGATTACTCTGGCTATGGACAGTCAACAGGAAAGGTTAGTTGCCTCACTTTTGAATTCCTCTTTATTTCTTTACAGAGTAATGGGTAATCTTCATTCTGTTGTATTCATAATGGTCAAAATATCCTTCTGCATTTCTCCTTGCCAAAGATGGAATCATTTACTAGGACAAGAAAGTAGGGCAGGATCTCTTGGATCCAGGGGTTATTATTAAGACGGGTTTTATTAACCCACAGAACACTTTCAGCAACCAGACATCAGAGGGAAAGAAGTGAAAGGGCATAAACATCTTACTAACATATGGTTGAATTAGCAATCCTATCAACCCAGCCTAGCCAAAAAAGAGAAGATACATCCTTTTTAACCCATGACTAGAAAGCTGGCTCCTTTTCTGTATTGTTTAGCCCAGTCGATTATAAGTGTTTTCCATTCTCAAACCATGGCTAGAATTGAAGACTTAAAAATCTTTAGACTCTTTTCCTTCTGTTATAGCACCATCCTCATTGGCTTCATGTATTGGAAAGAATTGGAGGATGGATGAATACACAGATTAGCTCTCCTTTGAGTGTCAATATGCTACAGTCCTATTCCGGTGTTTGCCCTTTACTACATCACTGCCCTGTTATGCAAAAAGAATAACTGCTGCCAAAAGCACATGAGCCCACCTTGAGAATTTCTGTAGGACTCTTAGACAAGCTGAGATTAAGTTTTATTTGATGATTACCATGCCATCCTGTATGACTATGTCACATGGTCTCTTTTCTTTGGGCACTCTTTCTTTTTTCTTTTGTTATTTCCTGTTTTTTTTAAAAAAATTCCCTCTTATTTTCTAAAAAAACCCTTGATCTGTAAGAGTATGGGCTTGTCGGCTAATAACCCTCAAATTGACAGCAGGCTTTCTACCATGGTTTTGTTCAAGTTTCAATGTTATACTCGAATGGTAAGGGAAAGGCAACTTCATCACAGCATGATCAGTGATAGTTGAATAGTAAAGTTGAATACCAGCATTTACCATGTAGCTTTAAACCGTTTTTCAGGACTCAGGAGGATGAAATAAGAATTAATTTTGTCTCTGGCAATTACACAATTTTTCTGAAAGTGTTTTGTTATGCAATAATAATATCATATATGACAGTTTAGGGAGTCCTAAGAGTTAATTAGAAATAATAGTTACGATTATAGCTGTTGGAATTATTACTGCCTATGTATACAGACCTATTGATTTCATTTGTAAGCCTTGTGATCATTTGAATAATGCAGTGAATAACTCAGTTCTGTCTCCTCTGCTTCTCTCTACTCTGTTCTTCTCTCTTACCCTCAGATCTCTAGCCTCTCTTCCTCTGTCTTTCTCTTCTCTCTTTCCCCCTTTCTTGTCCAAATTAGTAACCTTCATCATGTTTGTTAAACCTTGTAGTGTTACTCAAAAGTCAAAACAATTGTCCAAATGTCTAATCATCGGTCCAGCTTCAGTAGAGAGTAAATGGTATTACTACTTGTGACTCATCTCATATTGATCCCCTCCTCTGGCAGCCTGGCATTAAGCAATAGAAACCACTGCCACTACCTTGCCTTGGGTTATTTAACTCAAATCTTTCTAAAATTTCTTTTGAAGTGATGTTGTTCTCTATTCCTTTAAGGTTTCACTGTTCTGTATCTTAGTGAATCAGTCTGGGAAATAGAATGCCCCAACCATTTTAGTAGGTTTTACTGTTTCGGGAGGTTGTCAATAATGTGCAGTGTCAGTTTCCTATGAATTGTTGTTTTGTCCTTCCATGTTAGATTGAATGGAAACACCTGCTAAATATTTAACTATTCAGAAATATGGTGGGAGTTATATTTGCTCTTTTGCATATTGGATTGAATTCCTAAGTATGGAGCCTGTGGGAGCATTGCACTTCTTCCACTGGTTGTTTTTCCATTATCACTGGAGAATTGGAGTAGAAATTTTCTCTTGTTTATTTTTCATTAACGATTTTATATTACAGTTTCAATATTTAGAGTTTCATATTGAATTGAAGACAAAAATGATGTGTTTAAGTAATTTTATGGGAAATTTGGTTTATAAGGACATTTCTTCATTTGTCTGATGGACTACCAAAACTGTCTTTCATATTTGTGTATTGTTGTTAATGGATCTGGAGCTACATTACTGCCTATATAACTTAACGGATGCCACTTTTTCCTCTGTTGAAACAGCCAACTGAATCTAATACATATGCAGATATTGATGCTGCATATAAATGCCTAAAAGAGCAATATGGGGTGAAAGATGATCAATTAATATTATATGGTCAATCTGTTGGTAGTGGTCCGACACTTGATCTTGCTTCACGAGTACCAGAATTCAGAGGCGTGGTGTTGCACAGTCCACTTTTGTCAGGAATGAGAGTACTATATCCTGTGAAACGGACATACTGGTTTGATATTTACAAGGTAGAGCTTTATTGCTGATTTGAATCAAGGAAAACCACTGTAAGGTCCAAAGGAATGAATGTAATCACCAAAAAGTCTCAACAAATGGGTAGTGTGCAATGACAAGTTTTAGTGCAGGAACAGGCAATAGGTTCATGTTGCTCACTAATTATCGGGACTTTTTAGTGATTACATTCTTTTCTTGGGACCTCATAGATATTTTCCCTTTGAATTAATTTGTTCCCTTCCTGACATGGGGGACTGATGTGATTTGTTTTCTTATCTTTACCCAGAATATTGATAAAATATGCCTGGTGAACTGTCCTGTTTTGGTCATCCATGTAAGTGACTCTTTCTCTCAAATTGTGTGTATTCTTGCTTTTTTTTTTAGAGGGGCAGGAACCAACATTATGATGTCATAAGTGAGATTGAACTCACAACCTTCCACTTGCCGGGGGAGGCGGGAGGTTTCATATTACTAAACTACAAAGTCATTGGCATATTCTAGTGTTCTTTTAAGATAGCAAGTTTCCTGTCTCATTTTCCCTCTTTTTTTTTTTTCCTTTTCCTCCTCTCTCTCTCTCACATTTTGGCCTTCTCAAGTGATGTGTTGCTCAATGCACAGGGGACAGCAGATGAAGTTGTACACTGGTCCCATGGGAAGAAGCTTTGGGAGCTTTGCAAGGAAAAGTACGAACCTTTATGGGTAAGAGGTGGTGGCCATTGTAATCTTGAGCTTTACCCAGAATTCATTAAACATCTAAAGAAATTTGTACATACAATTGCCAAATCTAAAGCTAAAGCTAAAGCAACTGCTGCTAATGGTCCTAGCAAGGATGGTTCTGTAGAAACTGATAGTCAGGGCAAAGCTACTAGCAAAGAAGAATCTGAGAGTGGAACTTCTGATGCTGCATCTGTATTGGGTGCAGCAGTGCTTCCAGAAGCTTCTAGAAACAGTTTAGATAGTCGGCTCGAGAAGTCTAGAAAGTCAAACAAGCCTGAAAAGTCTAGGATGAGCACTGACCTTGTTGATAGGTTTAGGAGAAGAAAGGGGTTAGTTTGGTAGTTTCTTACTTAAACGTCACCCACAGCAACTAATCTGCAAGGGTCATCTCATTGACACTAAATTAGATCTTTTATATTCTCGTTTAATGCATTCACAATAAAAAAAAAATTTATATGTACAAGACTTATTTCATCTTACATCTGTTACTTTTTTTATTCTCTGTTTTTTTTAATGTACAATATGTATTATAAACCATGGCTTAAGAAACAATACCAATTTTAGATTTAAAGAAATATTGCTAGAATTTCTGGTTTATTTTATTCTTTTTTCATTTTATCAAGGGTATCCCCTTATGAGGTTTAGAGTGTAAAGGGTTTTTACCTCTCATAATAAGGGTTTATTTTATTCTTCGATTAGGTCAAGAAATGAGGTGTATGGGTGTTTAAATAATTGAAACTGATATGCTGATTCTATAGTTTTGTAAAATCAACAGCTTGATCCGAAATGCAAACCCATTGAGATATCATTTTGTTTTGGTAATTGTTTGAGCTGTCTGTCATTAGAACTGTGGCTGGCCCATCTTAAAGGGTTAGCCCTTGATGGCTTGGGCTTAAAAAGGACCGGCCTAAAAAGTCTGCCTATCTAAAATCTTATTATTTTTAACACCCGGTCCTCGAACATGCAGGGTTAGGGCCAGCCTGCAGGCCTTAACGTTCTTTGATTAATTTTTTTCATGTTTTACATTTAATAATTACTTGATTTGGTGTGGTTATTTATCTATCCCATACAAATTGATCATTTCATACTATTACATGTGAAATATTGATTCTCAAAGTGCAGAGTTTATTAGTAGTTTATTACACACCAAAGTCTAAATTGGAATATCTATGTGTCAGAACATTATCTACATTAGTTTTTAAAGCGAATGATGCAATATGTATAAAAGGGTTCATCATTTAGAAGTTGATGCATATGATGTTTATCTCCTTTTTAAATTATCAAAATCAAAATTCGAGATAGAGAGAGGGAGGGAGGGAGGGAGGGAGGGAGGGAGGAGGGGATTCAAGTCTGAATCATGCCAAACCTAATCAGCAATAACTCCTACCTAGGTTTGGGTTCTTTATGTTGGCAATAAAAGAAAAAAAAAAAAGATTTGGGTTCTTTAAACTCATAAAACTAAATGCATACAATACATTTATAACAGTATACAGAGCATGCTTCCTATGTCCTAATAATAGTAAGGGTGTAGCATGGACTTATTATTTCCTACACCGAAATTTGTCATTGTATACTGTTCATTTATGAGACTTTTGTTGTTACATTCTGTTTCTACAATCTCCTAGTGATTCTTCCTGGATATTTTTGTGTGTAATAGAAAAGAAACACAAATCCATCAACATGTAGTTTCTATATACAAGACATCATATGTAATATATCAAGTGTCTCTCACTACTGATCTAACTATCCAAGTGAACAATTAACCCCACAACATAAGCGTCCTAAGAATATTAATAAAAAGGTTCTTGTGAAACTCTGAAGTCTGAACTGTGATGATCTACTAAATTTAGTGCCGAATCTAAGGTTTACCAACAGAAAAAGGAGATAATAGATTCTGTGAGGAACTAGACCCAGAAGAAGTAGTGAAACTAACCCAATTATCAGAAACCGAATTTGATGAAACTGGTGTACTAGCATTTTTCAAAAGCACCATTTCTTCTACCTTATGATCCATTTTCATCATCACCACTTCTTTATTATTATTATTATTATCCTTCACATTATTATTCTCCTTACCCTGAATCTCTCTTAACACCTCAACCACCTCTTTCATGGAAGGCCTCATGTCTCTCTCCTTCTGCAAACACCTGAAGGCCAACTCTGCAACTCCTATAACCATCTCCCTCACACCATTATCGGTTTCGAACCCTAAATACGGATCAACCAGCTCATTCACAGCATTGTTCTGAACCTTATCCACCGCCATGTTGGCCAAGTTTATGTCCGGATGGCTCCTCGAAACATCCACGGCTTGTAACGATGATACGAGCTCGATCAACACTACTCCAAAGCTATAAACATCACTCTTTTCAGTTAATTGGAAGCACTGGTAATACTCAGGGTCAACATAACCAGGTGTCCCTTGTGGAGCAGTAGAAACATGTGTGACATGGTTAGGGAACAAACGTGAGAGGCCGAAATCAGCAACCTTAACTCGAAAATCATTGTCGAGGAGGATGTTGTTGGTCTTGACGTCGCGGTGGATGACGTCGGATCTGTGAAGGTAGGCTAATGCTTCGGCTGTTTCTACGGCGATGTTCATGCGTATGGGCCAAGGAAGCAAAGATGAGCGAGATTTGTTGCCGTGGAGGTGGTCGGCGACGGTTCCGTTGGGAATGTACTCGTACACGAGGATTAGTTCTCGGCTGTGTCTGGAGGTACATCCATAGAGAGCTACGAGGTTGTCATGTCGTAAGCGAGCTAGAATTTCTACTTCATTCATGTACTGATCCACACGTTTTGCATGGGTTTCATAATGGCGTTTTACTGCAACTACACGTCCGTCTTTGAGGGTTCCTGAAAAGAGAATTCAGTAGTTTTAGTGACATGCTATAAATTATATGATCAAGCTAGTGGTGTTAATGTATATATATCGGGTTTAATCCACTTTAAACTCTAATACTTTTAACGAGTTTTGGTTTTAGTTCTTACATGTGAGCTATATTATTAGTCCTAGTTAGCAATTCACATTAGTCTATTTAACGGTATTAACACCATATCAGTGAAGTTTATACTGTAAACTATAGTATTGAAGTCTTTATAAAATTATAAGGATCAAAGTCAAAACTCATTAAAAATATAGAAATCTGTAATGAGTGCAAGTGTTTTACCATATATATATAGGGTTAAGTTGCACCAGACCTCTGAAATATTTGTCTGAAGCACTCAATATATCCTAAAATAATTTTTTTTTTCCTTTTTACATCCAGCACTCTGAAATATTTTTCCAGTGGCACATAGTATTTTCTCAGTAGCAATAAGAACCCTAATTTAAGATACTATAGGTGCTACAAAAAAAAAAATAGAGTAACTGATGCACAAAAAAATCACTTTAGGATACCGAATGTTACTGAAAAAATATTTTAAGATATCAGATGCACAAAAAATTACTGTGATATTGAGTACTGCTAGAAAAGATGCCACACACACACACAGATATTTATGAGAGAAATGATGTTGCTGTTACCGTAGTAAACGGTTCCGAAGCCTCCATCACCAAGTTCCATGGAAGGGTCAAAGTTTTTGGTAGCTTGTTCAAGTTCATCATAGCTAAAAACTTGAACTCCAAAGTAAAAACTCTTCTGCACAGAGTCAAATTTTGCAGTAGGGTAAGTAGGGGCTCTTTGAGCCATACTTGTTTTAGTTGCAGAGCTTTTTGTTACATCGCCATTAATACTGCTCAATGAAGTCGACAAGAGGTTCTTATTACTGTTCAACTCTTCAACTTTTCTATTCCTTCGTTTCATAACGAAGCACAACAAACATAAAACAAGAACTCCAGAAAAAGCTCCAACTCCGACACCAACACCTGAGTACCAAGCAAGAAATCAGATAATTTTTTTATTAAACTAATACAATATTTGGTCTTTATAGTTTGTCTCATTTATTTTTTAATTCTTATAGTTTCAAACTATAGGTTTTGATCCCTCAAGTTTTTTTTCGTCAGAGACATGTTAGTCCTTATAAGTTAATGAGGACCTAGACCATTTTGCCCTTTGAGGGACCAGAACTTATAGTTTGAAGCTATAGAGATCAAAACGAAAATGAAGACAAATTAAGAGCCAAATATTGGATTAACTTATTTTTCCCCCCATAACTATGAATCTTCATCAAAATTTAGTTCATGTATTATATAATAGAGATTACCTATAGCAACTGCCTTGGATCTTTTAACTTGAGGTGCTTCATGTAAGAGAATAAAAGAAATAGTATCAGGTGACGAGTATATAGCCTCAGATTCAAATATGAACAAGAAACAGAGAACAGTATCACAGAGTTCCTTACTGAAAAACAGAGGAACTAGAAATACTTGTACACAACTGCAAAATAAGAAGTCACATCTATATATATATAGTGGAACCTAAATATATTCTGATGAAGATGTAAGAGAAAGATGTGAACCATCTTAATCTTATAGTCAATTATCGGCATGAAACATTTAGTCACCAGAACAAGTGAAGGTGTCAAAGGGCTTGGATTTGCAAGAAACTAATTAAATGCATTATAGATAAGTGTTAGAGCACGAGCCAACAATGCAAAATATCTTCACCAAAGCAAGTGAAACTCACATGACTTTGATAAATCTAGATTCTTCTGTGTACATGGCATAACTACAGTGATTATAGAGAGAGATACAATATGCATTTTATTATTGATCTGTCTTCTTCCTTTTCTGAAAATAAGAACAAGAGTTAATGAATCTTGTTGTTGAGCAGTCATTGTGCAGCAAGAAGTGCACAATGACAAGAATTTAAGACAGACTTGCAAAGAATGAACTGATAAGGCTGATCCTAAGTGTAAAGCTTACTTTCCTCATGTGATAGCTTAAGGAAACTAAAGAGGAAAATGGGACAAAGTTAACAAAGGAAGGACAAAGAACCAAGGAGCTTTAGCTGTTTGTTTGTGTTTTTAAAAACAGGTTTTTTTTTTTTAAAACAAAAATAATAATAAAACTTATTTTAAAAATTGTTTTCAATAAGTTGTTTTAAGAAAAAAATAGAAAAGTTGCTTTTAAAAACCAAAAAATCAAAATAGTTTTTATGTGTTTTCTTGTTTTTATCTTTTTATTTCTTATTTTTTTGAAGCCACCATTTGTGTATTATCAATGCCACACCACAAACACCAACTGCTGCCATGTCACCAAAAACAGATTTTTTTAAACAACTATCCACACAGTTTTTTTTTAAATTTTTTTTTTCAAAAACAATTTTATAAAGGATAAAAGACACTTAAATACCACTTGAACTTCAAAATCCCAAATCAGTGATTTCCCAAAAATCTGAGTTGTCAATTATTATACTCTTTTTGTTAATCTCATTACTCTTATTGTTAACAAAATCAATTTAGGATTTTGAAGTTCAAGGGGTTTTTAAGTGTCTTGTACCTTTTTATAAAACTGTTTTAGAGGAAAAATAAAAAAATAAAAACAATCAAAAGCCGCTAAAGCTTACTCATGATTCATGATGACTACCTCAAAAGTCAAACAAGCATGTCATACGCGATTTCAATATTATGATTATATTATGATCTGTGTTTTCCACGTGAGTGAGCATTATCTGAGAACGACTGAGATTATTATTCTATGCTAAACATGCAGGATTTTGCCTATAAATTATACCCTTAGTCCACCTTCACCATTAGAAAATCAAACCTCAAATTTGAACCTTCTAGATGCAATAGGGGCTGCGAGGAGTTTGCCAAATTAATATTCAAACTTAAAATTAATGTTCACGGAGGCTCAAGTTTTCTTCATCCCAAAGGTCAAAATTCATCAGCAAACCAGAAACACAAAGATGGTTGGTTTTTCTAAAATATTCTCTTAAATCATCTGTACTGAAACTCTCTTATAACATGTGTCATCAATAGAGATAGTATAGGGGAATAAATGATAAATACGGATAGAGAAAATGATGTAAAACCCCTTTTCAAACATGAAATAAATCACTGCTTCATGATGATGAGAATTGAATGAACCATTTTGGAATTTTCATGGACGGAGAGATGAACAACATACCTGAAGAACACGTAGTTCCTTGAGTCCCATTGTTGCAGAAACATGTGAAGTTGTGATTCGTATACCCACACTCCCCACCAGATGTAACACACTTGTCAGGCTCTTCCATATCCACACTCCAGCTTAATACAAAACCTTCCTCTATTGCTTCTTCAATTCCCTTTTTACTATCAAGTACCAAACCAACATAATCATGCTCTATAGGAATAACAACCACCTTGCAGATTCCTGTCAAATCCATACCGTAAGGAAAGCTCCCAAAGTAGACGCTTTGTTTGGAGCACTCTGCAGTAGATGAAGTGATGAACTGACCCATTGGCTTAAAAGTACCGGGGCAATCATATAGCAAGGTCACGTTTTGAAACCCATCAGCAAGATTGAACATGGTGGTGGAATCAAAGCTGGTAGTGTTTGTGTATTGACTTGGACATATCGTTTTCCAATAGTCATCCCTAACCACTCTAAGACTCTGATCATTTAAGCTCCAACTCAGAATCCGATAAGTGATAGAGTCGACGATCAGCTTTGGATCATTGTCTTGGCAATCCAGTTGGAAATCAGGCAGACCACAGTATGCTGCTCTGTTATATCCCCAGAATGGGTACCCAGCGTTATTGACGATTCCACAGTTGAAGTGGCTACTGCAGTTTCTGAAGCTTTCATCATCATCGGCGCCAACTCTTATAATAATGAGGAAAAGTAGTTGCAGAAGGACGAAGAAGACGATGGAATAATGGGAAAGATCATAAGGAATATTCATGATTTCGTGAAGAAGAAGAAGAAAGGGGTTTGATTGATCAGAGAGTAATTTAATGAAACTGAACTTGTTGGAAGAAGATATTTATGTGTGCACCAGACAGATATATGTCTCACTCATTTCTCGTCGATATGTGGAAAAACAAGGTCTTGAACATTTCAAGGTGGGAAATTCTGGTGGGAAGCTAGCTTGAGAAAAGTGATGATTTTGCAAGTTTAATTGAATTAGACTATTTATTTATTTATTTTCCGTGGTTCACACATAAGGATTATGGAAAAGTAGGGGAAATATCAAAGTTCCAGAAATCAGGTTCGAGAAGGTGGACGGAGTCAGAGATAACTGACAAAGGAGATGAGATATAAATGGGACCAAACTAGATTTAAAAGCGGCAAGCATATGTGGAAGGAACAATTCAATTTTCTTGCAAGACTTTTTAATTTTTTTTTTGCCAGTTGCAAGACTTTTTTTAATTGCCTGGAGTGGCCGCCATGACTAATTCATTGACATTTTTGTATCGATGTGGTCTAAGGTCTGAACCAATTTATAAGGCACAGAGAAGATTTTTCGTTTTGTTTTAATTATAAGTATGTCATTAGTTTTTGTGTGTTTGGAATAATGATTGGAGATTTCAAAAACAGCTTTTAGATCGTGTTTTACAGTATATAAGGTAAGTATGTGAGAGGAGTTTTGTCTCGATTTACATGAAAAACATTTATAAACTCTTTAAAAATGATTCCAAACATGCTTTAAATAATCAATACCTAAATATTAAATATGGGCGTATCCATGTTATTTAATTTTTAAAATGACTATATTTAATAAGAGTAAAGTTAAAAATTTATTAAAGTTTTAGATAGAATTAAAGAATTTTAAGGCCTTTTATTTTAGTGAAATATAAAGAAAGCTACCTATAATATCAAAGTGGTACACCCGGTCACCCGGATTCAGGTGAAAAAAGAACAGTGGTCCTCTCTGATGTCTCTTGTTCCACATATCGTGCCTTCTAGAAGGAAATACTTCTTTAGTCGTATGTATAAAATAGTGAGAAATCTATCGTATGTATGTATGTATAATTTTATCTTTTATTTATTATTATATTAATTTATTCTCATGAGATATAGATATATTAAAAAGAAATAAAGTTGGAAAGTTATTAAATTTTATTATAGAGATAATGAAGTTTAAGATTTTTCTTAATATGTGTGAAATATGATGAAAATGTCTTATAAATAGGACTATAGGAGTACAAGTCACCTGAAAGATCTTTAATAATTACTACTCCCATTGTTCTTTTTTATTCTCTCTGTTCGTATATATAACATCCTCTTTTTTTGAATGAGTTTGTCTCTATTTATAATGTCTATTTTCAGTTAATCTCATTAATAAATGCACTTTTATCCATTTTGTCTTCAATTACTCTTACATCATTTATTCCCTAAACATTCTCTTTCTTCATTTTCTCATTACTATTTTCTCTCCTACTCATTCATAAAATATGGGCATTGTTGAAAAAAATTATATTTCCTATATATATTTATTACATTTAACTAATTCTAACTATTTTTAAGAATATCACAATTCGGTTAAAATGATCTTATATAAAGGGATGGAGAGGGGATAAGATACTAATAACCGAATTACGTAGATAAAAAAGTTATTTAAAATTGATTAATGACAATAAATAGGTAAAAGATGCAACTTATTTTTAAAAAACACCCTTATTTGTAAAGAAGGTGGGTGGGATAAAAAATGAGTAGAAAAAGTGACGATAGAGAATGAGTGGGAAAAAGTGAAAAAAAAAACATATAATTAATTGAAGATACAAATAAAAAAAATGCATTAATTGTTGAAACATCTCCAAACGATGTCTTATAAAGGAGAATACACTCATTCATTCGAACAATGATAATATCTTATAAAAACGAACAAAAGGGATTAGGATTTATCAATTTTGCCTCAATAATTAATGCAGAACTAATGTAACTCTTCAATCTTCATATTTTTTGTTCTCTTATTAAAAACCTCATAATTAGAGATTTTATCAATTTAGTATAAAGTTAATGAGTTAATTGTCTTTTTTCTTTTTTTTTTACCCGAAATTGTTATTTTTTCTTGTTTGTACAAGTTAATTAAAAGGGCTCTATAAATTATAACAAGCGTCAGAGGGAGTAAATTGAAATTTTATTATATATAGACGGAGTCTTTTATAGAGTTAAAACTTCGGAAATCAAGAAACATACCAATAACCAATGGAAGTTGGCGCAGATGGGTAGGCATCTGCGCCACACCAATCCGTTCCTGGGTTCGATCCTAGGAAACGGAAGGTGTAAAGAATTTCCATTGGGAGCTCTCTCCCCTGGGGCGCCTCAAAGAGGTGAATTCCTGTTGGGCCTATCAGATTGGGGGCGCCAGGACTAGTCGGTTGTCGGGGGCCCATATCGGTAAATCCGGCGTTGGCCTTCAGGTTAACGCCGGATACCTGGAAGGTGGGTGCACCGAAGGCGAAAAATGGTCCATTGCATAAACCATCAAAAAAAAAAAAGAAAAAGAAACATACCAATAGCTTATGTAGTAGGACCTACCAATAAATATAAACAGACAAAATGGTAACGAAATTAAAAGTCATATATCTGTGTGTGTGTGTAAGCAAATTAGTTGTTGTAGGTTCAAGTGAAAAATATCAGCAAGGGACATTTGTTTAAACAGAAAGCGATTTTATTTTTCATTTTTCAGTGATGCTTTTATCAGAACTTTTCTGTGATTAGATTGTTATATATTAATAACTTAACGGTGTAAATTATATATGCAAGTATATAAAAGGAAGAAATCTCATATAATCTAAAATTAAAAATACCTTAATATATAATAAAATGTGAGCTTGAGTAATTAAAGAAACTAGAAAGAGAGGTTCTTGAACTAACTGTTGAAATTTTAATGTGATTTAATTAATCAGTTTTAATGAAATTTAAACAATTTTATTGTGTCAAATCTTTATAATTTTTGTTTTGTAACTGTCATTTTAAATGTCATTAAGCTATCATTAATAGTCATAAAGCTCAACAATAACATCTTTTCTGCCTATAAAAGGCATTGCACAATCTAAGGTGTATATGGAACACTGAGATCATGTAGCACTGAGCTCTATGCCTGATTTCCTCTCCTAAGTTACATTGTTATTTTTCTATTGTTCTATCACTCTGTTTTCTGTAAGAAGGGTTTATTTTATCTGGGGAGTGCTGTTGTCTAATAAACTAGAATGGTTACGGAATATCTTCTAAGGACAATGTATGTGGATACAACTTGAACTATCCTTTTATTTAGATTGAGAAATTTTATCAGAAACAGATTGGTTAATCGGAGAACTGAAGCATATTGATTAATGATGAAGGATTAAATATAATTTTAACCATGTATGTTTTTTTTTCATTTTTAATGGTTTATAAATTAAACCATTATTTTTAATTAATTGGTAGAAAAAATTATTTTATTATGTTTATTTTTTAATTTAAAATGAGATTATTAAATTTTTTTAAATAGAAATAACATTTAAATATACTAGATTTTTTTACCCCAAATATATTAATGAAGTAGCAGATCAGCAGAACGTCATCCCAAACGTGGCTTTTTTTTATTAAAAAGCACGGTGGAATTTGTTTTTGGAAAAATGAGGTGTTTGGGTTAGCATTTTAGCAACTAAGCTTTTTTTTTCTTTTCTAAAAGCAGCTTTTAATAAGAAACTCAAAAGTTTGAATTTTTGAAAACAAGTCCCTTTTATCACCGTCAATTCAAATACAAATCATATTTATAATCTGATTTTTATTCCATCTTAAATTTATAAAAATAAAATTAAAAAAAAATCATTTCTATCACCGTTAATCAAACCGACGGCCCTAGACAAACGTCCAAATTAAGGCTAGCCAGCTCTCTTTAGTTGTTAGATTATAGGAGAAACACGTCAATTTTGAATCGTTCAATGCGTTGAATCATCATCATCATCATCATAGTATCATCCGATATTTATTTGATTTTTTTTTCTCGTTCAGATCCTATTTAGTAACGGGAGTTTCCTCGTAGGAGTTATAGGTATTTAAAAAAAATTTTTAGATTAATACCACTTTAAAAGTTTTAAAAAATTAGCAAAATCGCTCAAGTCATTAAAAAACTAAAGTTGACCTTTAACATTTTTAAGGGCAGGCCAGATGCGATATTACTCATTTTTTAAAATTTTTGGGGTAATATTGATTCAACAAAATTTTTTTGGGTATTTACAACTTCTGCGGAAAATTTATAAGGTAAAACTGGACTTTAACACTATATTATTTTTTTTTTCTATTTGATGCGCGGTATAAACTATAGTTCAAAGGAAATAGAAAATGACTGTGAATAAGATAACAAAAAAGATTATATATATAGTATCATCTCTTCATGCTTTGCATATATACTGAAAATAAATATTATTCAAATTACATAAAGAAGACATTTTAACAATTTTGTTGGAATCCATGTAGAGAGAAAATTTGAGGGAAAAATGTGGCGGGTGCTGCTCTTCGTTTTCTCTCCTATTTTTCCCTTCCCTGTCATAAGATAAAGGGTAACGAGATGTCTAGCAGGGCAAGATTCACAACCTAAAAGAGTTGTAACAACAATTAAAAGCGCAATAGAATAAGCCTCCTTATGTTAGAAGAATTTTATTTTAATACGAAAAATTTAGATAAGTTGGATTTTAGAGACTTCATTAAGGTCAAGATATACATTCAAAGTACTTAAAAAGTACTTATAAAAGTACGTATAGATTACTTACTAATAACAAAATTTTCAAATCGGTAATGGGATTTTATCTGACAACCTTTAAGTTATAAAATAATTCATACTAATTGGGCCAATCTTTATTGGCAAAAGAATTCTGTTTGGAATGAAAATAGAAAAGAAAATGAGAGTCTTGGTATTAAAAAAAAAGTAATATTTTGTTACGTTCTTGATATAATTTTTGCTTGGACTACCCAAAATAATTTGAAGGATAGTAAGGGTATTTTTGTCAACCAAACTGCTTTCTCAAGAAAAAACGAATAACCTCTAAGCATAGGACTTTATTAATATTTACATTTTAAAGGGAAAACTTCTCTCTCGTATTTTCCTATCTGCGTGTAAAAATTGGTTCTCACCAAAAGGGGTTGCAATAGATTTTCTCTTGTGCAAGTGAGATCTGGTTAGATTTTCACTCTACTATAATAGGCCCTTGGGATGTGGTGGAGGACCAAATTATAGCATTTTGATAGAATTTGATTCTTAATTAAGAAAGATGGTTGCATGATCCACACCAAAAAGGTGAACAAAGGTAAATTAAAAGTCAATTTCTCCTCTTCCTTGAGGTGGTCAATTTGGCAGCATATATTGTTTACCATTACACTAACACATTAATTGTCTCACACACCGACCACATTTTCCAGCATCACTGATCTTCTTGAACAACGCTGTTACTCAGTGGTTGTTAATTAGCATTATGGTCCTATACGCCTACACAATATAATAAAGGGTCAAGGGTTTGGCATGGAAGTTTTTTAGGGGCAATTTTGCCTCAGAAGTATAAAGAAATGAGCAATTTTGCCCTAGCCGTTTTTCTAATTAATTTTGATTATTAGTTGACCAAATATGTTAAGCTGGCAGTCTACGTGTCATTCATGTCATTTTTGTTAAGGTGCAATTTTGCCTCGAAAGTTTTAAATCTAACTTAGAAAAAAAAAATGAAGCAGATGAAACGTGGATTGTTAGCTACTAGTATATTTGGTCAACTAATGGTCAAAATTAACTGGGATGACGATCAGGGAAAATTGCTTCCTTTTTTACACTTCCGGGACAAAATTGCCCCTTAACCCTATAATAAAAGCATATAGAAGAAGAAAAAATTGAAGTTATGAAGACATCAGCAAAAATTACATATGATATGTGTGTGTGTGTGTATATATATATATGTATGATCTTAATTTATAATCTGAAGCATTACAACAATTCTCAGAGAGAAAAGCATCGAAGATCATGAAGTTACATTAATTAACTGAGGTCATTAACTAGGCTATTATGTATATTTTTCTCCAAAACTTCAGAACAAATCTGCTCCATGGTATAATAGAAAGACGAGTTCAGATAATTGTTCAGCTAACATTTTGGCCATTACTTTTCTTGTCATTTTTTCTCTCTCCTCATTCATCTTTATGCCTCGTTTGGTACAGTGGAAGAGTTTTTGATGGAATTGGAAGTGGAACTAGAAGTGGAAATGGAATTGGAAATGAAGATGGAAATGGACTTTAAAGTGTGTTTGGTATGGTGATGGAATTGATGTATTAATTATATTTTATTTATATATTTATATTATAAAAAGACCAAAATACCCATGAAATTTTTCAGAAAGAAAAAACCCAACTCCAGATATTTCATAACTAAGGGTAATAATGTCCAAAATATTTCACTTCCAAAGAAGTGAGATGACTTCCTTGGGTTAGCCCATGGAACTCACTTCCACCACTTTTGATGGAAGTGACTTCCATGTGGAAGTGCATTCCCACCAACCAAACAACTCAAGGTGTGGAATTCACTTCCACTTCCACTTCTCTTGCCACAATTCTCTGCTACCAAACGTGGCATTAATCTCTCTATGTATGACCCCATTACTATAAAAAAGGGATTTAATGGCACCCCTTTTATGACGTTTCTTTGAAGAAGTGCTGAAAATAATAGTTTTTTTTTTAAACAAAAAAAAATGTTTAGAAGCTACGGCGCTTCCTAATATAAGCGTCAAAGCTTGGTATTAGGCTTGTGCGGCACTTTCCTAAATAAGCGCCACATAAAACATTTATTTTTTAAAAAAAGAAAAATGAAAGCCCAAGCTAGGACGCTTTTCAAGAAAGTGTCATAGTTGGAATAATTTTTTGGCATTTTTTTATTTTAAAAAACCCTTATCCGACGCTTAAAAATAAAATGCCAGATAATGGTGATACCTTGGGAGGCGCTCAAAACAAGTGCCAGCCAAGGCTGAGCACCTTGGCAGGTGCACTGCCTAAGCACATGCCTTGGCAGGCATGCAAAAGGCCACTGTGGCCTTGTCGATTGCCTGCCAAGGCTAGCCTTGGCAGGTGTGCAAGGCCACTGTGGTCTTGTATGGTATTATATATAGAGCAAGGAGAGAGCGAGAGATCATAGCTGAGCAAGAAGAGAGTGAGAGATCAGAGACTGAGTTAATTGAGAGACCACAGAA
Organism: Inga oerstediana; assembly: GCA_963210345.1. Lineage (NCBI taxonomy): Eukaryota > Viridiplantae > Streptophyta > Magnoliopsida > Fabales > Fabaceae > Inga > Inga oerstediana. The sequence goes on along the minus strand of OY723401.1, from coordinate 75,117,379 downwards.
GGTGAGGTTCATCACCTTCATTCCTCCTTTATATGCTAAGGATATGCTCCCAAGCTGATTACTTAAGGCACTCCATAAGCTCTACTCCAAAGTTAATTAAGGCAAATTTCATCACATTCCTTCCTCATTTAATTTATATGGTTTTGGCATTGTCTTAGTATGTTTTCTTTCATTTAATTTGCCAATGCTTTCCCTTTGAATTATTTCAATAGGGGGATTTTAGATTTTTTTTTGTATTTTAACTTATTTTCTTCTTTTTTTCCGTTTAACAAGAAGAATTCAAGAACTTGGTAATTTCATTGTTCCGTTATATATATATCCCGATTCATTTCTTCACTTTCACGTGAATAATCTTACTTTATCACTATTCATTAAATTTGTTTTACGTTATCATAATAATAATGTAATATCACTATTCATTTGTCTTATTTTATATCAATTTTTTTTGTCAAACTTACTTTATATTACACGTTTGAAAGTATTGGACAATTTTTTTTATAAGGATGCAATGGCGCTTGATGTGCAAGTACCATAGCTCCCTATTTATTTATTTTTTTATATATTGAAAGGATTCTACGGCGCTTGAACACCAAGTGTTGTAGCTTTTATATGCCTTGTATGTCTCTTAAAGTGAAAGCGCTGTACAAGGTATCACTTTGAACGATGCTTAAAACGAAAGAGCCATATAAGGTGATATAAATTTTCACAACCCGCCATATTCCCCCACTATCATTGTCTTTCTCACGCGTCCTCCAGCTCTCCATTTCCCAGAACTAATTCCTCCACCATCTTATCTCCATTCGGTCCCCACTCTACCTTTCCTTATCCATTGTCCCCACTCCCTCCTCTCTTCGACGGCGGGAATTAGAAGCTTCATTGGTCCCTACTTTTTGATTTTCTTGTCACCTTGTGCTCATTTCTTCAAATCTTTTTTGTCACCACACTTCCTATGGTACAAAGCTTGATCACCCACATGTTCTTTGCTTTGTCTAAACCTCCTATAAGAAGTTTCCCAGCTCGTAAGTTTTTTTAGATATAAGTTGAAGACCGTACGTTTTCTTCTTCTTCTTTTTTTTTTTTAAATCTGTCATGAATCTTATATGTGTGCTCATGATATTTTTTTCAGGTATTTATTTGAAGTTTCAACTATCTTCTTAAAGCTTGGTCTCCCACCTGTGTTTGTTCACTGTCTCAGCCTACAGAAGTTTCTAGCTTGTAAGACTTTACGTATTTTTGTTTTATAGAAGCTTGAGTCATACATTTTCTTGTTCCCTTTTAAATTTGGCTGCCTGAAGATTTGTCATCAATTTAGAATAGTTGATTGCCTTAAGATTTCTTATGTGTCTTACCAATCATTAAAGGAGTATTGAACTAATTAGAGCGTTAAATATCATTGAACTATGTAATATTCCTTTGATTTATTTTGTTGTGAGCTGTGAAAACAATGTGGGATTAATTAGTTGATTATTTGTGACTTCAATAGTATTTAATACTTGGAAAACTTAAAATTTGAGGACGTTATGCTGCTGACTTTTTTTTTTTTTAAAATAAATGGCAGAACATAAAAGTAATTAGTAACTACAAGAGGCAAACAACTAACTAGTTTTAAAAATATGTTTATGGTATAGATGGATCAAGAATAGATGTCATCTGATCGATGCTCAAGGGAATATATAGATGGGGTGAAAGAGTTTATTAGATTTGCAAGCGAGCATACAAATGATCCTAACAAAATCTTGTGTCCTTGTTTATCTTATTATTATGAAAAGTGGATTAGTCCACTTTTATGTGTCATAGAATTGATCAATCATATACACGATGGACAAGACATGGTGAGACGGATGATGTACGTAGTGATCGAGTGAATACCACGAGCGGTCCTTCAAATGAGTTTAACCGAAGCATGTGTGATGATGAGGACGATGGTCTTCAGGAAATACTAAATACAGTCGAAGTGGTGCTTCATAACTGTCCTTAAGAATTTGAGGAGTTGAAAGGTGATGCAGAGAAATCATTGTATATCGGTAATACCAAATACACAAGATTTCTAGCAGTCTTGAAATTTTACAACTTTAAAGCGCGATATGGATTGATTGATTCAGGTTTCATTGCACTGCTTGAACTTGTGCAAGATATGCTCCCAAAAGAAAATGTACTTTCTACCAAGAAATACGAGGCAAAGCAAATACTTTGCTCTACAACTGGCATGGGTTATGAGAAGATACATGCATACCCTAACGATTGCAGATTATTTCAAAATTAGTATGCAATATTAGAGAAGTGCCCAAATGCAATGTATCACGATATGAGAAGAAGAAAGGAAAAACGGTATTTTTTCATTGTTTCGAGATTCAAGCGACTGTACAATAATACAGAGATTGCTAAGCTTTGACGTGGCATATAGATGAAAGTGTTGAAGACACGAATCTTAGGTACCCTATAGTTGCCCCTCAATGGAAAAAGGTTGATCATGACCACCCTGACTTAGCGAATGAAGCAAAGAACCTACGCTTTACACTTTCAACTGATGGAATCAATCCCCACGAGGTTCAAAGTAGTACACACAGTATGTAGCCGGTGATATTGATGATTTATAACCTTCCTCCATACTTGATCATGAAACATAAGATTATGATGCTGTCTATGTTAATTTCTGGGTCAAGGCAACCTGAGAATGATATAGATATATTTGGCCCCTTTAATTGATGACTTGAAGCAGCTTTGAGAGGAAGGTGTCAGTGTGTATGATAAGTATATGGAAGAAAGTTTCACTTTGAAAGCTATGTTGTTTGGCACAATAAATGATTTCCCTACTTATAGTAATTTGTCCGGATATAGGGTCAAAGGATATTATGTGTGCCCTATATGGGAAAATGACACTCATTCAATATGACTATATCATTATAAGAAAAATGTCTACATGGGACATTGAAGATTCTTACCATCGAAATATCGTTGGAGGAGGTGGAAAAAGGCCTTCAATGGTGAGTCAAAATAAGGTAGCCCACCAAAGATGTTGACTAGTGCTCAGGTTTTTGAGAAGGTCAAACACTTAGATAACAATTTTGGCAAGCCATTTGCAAAACAAATCGGGACAAGCAGCTGGAAGAAGAAGTCTATTTTATTTGAGCTTCCACAGTGGAAGTCCTTATATATGAGACATTTTCTTAATGTGATAAACATAGAAAAAAATATCTGTGATCGTCTAATTGGCACGCTGCTCAATATGCAAGGGAAAAGCAAGGACAGTGTGAATACTAGGTTGGATTGGTTAACCTGGGAATTAGAGAAGAGTTGGCACCGGTTGAGCAAGGGCACCGCACTTATCTACCTCCAGCAGCTTACACTCTATTGAGGAAAGAGAAAAAGCTATTTTATGAGTTTCTCAAAAGAGTCAAAGTTCCATAGGGCTATTCTTCAAATATAAAGAATCTTGTATTAGTGAAAGAGTTGAAGCTAAAGAACCTTAAATCTCATGATTGTTGTGTGCTTATACAGAATTTCGTACGGTTGGTATACGATCAATCTTACTCAAAAAAGTAAGTAATTCCATAACTAAACTTTGCATGTTCTTTAAGTTTATTTGCAGTAAAGTGGTTGATTCAACAAAGTTACAAGATTTACAAAAGCTTATTGTTTGTACTCTGTGTGAACTTGAAATGTATTTTCCACCTTCATTTTTTGATATTATGGTCCATCTAACCGTACACTTGGTGAAAGAAGTTCAATTGTGTGGTCTATTATACCTAAGATGGATGTACCTGAATGAGCGATTTATGAAAATTTTAAAAGGGTGTGTGAAAAATAGATATCGACCAGAGGGTATATAGCTAAGCGTTACATGGTTGAAGAAGCAAGTGACTTCTATGGTAATTTTCTATCAAATATTGACCCTGTAGGGATCCCAAAATCTCGTAATGATAGGCAAACATTAGGGAAAGGAACAAGTGGGAAGGATGTAATCAGGATATCAGTTATTGAATAGGAGCAAGCTCACTTGTATGTACTACATAACACTGATGAGGTTGAACCATATGCTGAAGAACATAAGGATGCTCTTTGATTGGTACATGGTGAGAGGAATGAAAATTTGATAACAAAAAAGCACAACCGACATTTTTCAACTTGGTTAAAAAGGCACGTTAATAATGATGTGGAGAGGAATCCTTATTCAGTTTCTGAAAACTTAAGATGACTATCGAATGGACCAAGCTTAAATGTATTGTCTTATAATGGTTATGCAATCAACAGTTACACATTCTACACATAAGAACATGCTACAAGGAGTATAATGCAGAATAGTGGGGTAACACTTGTTGTTGATTCTTGGCACAAATCCATTGCCAAAGACGTACACCCTATCTACACAATAATGTCATACTTTGGTGTCATTGAACGAATATGGGAGTTAGATTACACTATATTAAGGGTCTCTGTCTTCATATGTAAGTGGGTTAACAACAACAATGGATTGCGGACAGATGAGTTAGGGTTTGTTCAAGTGAATCTTTCTAAAGTTTGGTATAAAGATGATCCTTTCATTTTAACATCACAAGCAAAACAAGTTTTTTTCATTCTGAATCCTACTAAGAAGAACTAGTCCATTGTACTTCCATCAAATAAAAAAAATCAAGAACAAGTTGATGCTGAAAGTAATGAGTATTTGAATATTCCTAAGGATGATCTTTCCTTTGACATGTTGTATAACACCCCAAAATTTATATTCACCAAAAGTATTGTAAATATTTGAGAAATTCAATAAAATGGTGAATATTCATGAATTTGGAATTTATGAATTTATAAATGTTCAATTTCATGAGAAATTGGGCAAAAATAATTAAGGAATTAATTTGGGTAATTTAAAAATTCCAATATTAAGGTCCAAAAATGAAGAAATGTTAGAGAAAATATTTGGTCCAAAAATAGATGGAAATTGGCCAAAGAAAAATAAGAGAAGAAATCGGATTAGAAAGGTAATGGCAAAATCATAATTTTGTCAAATTATCGCAAAATTAATTATTTTACGATTAATTGAAGTTAATTTCAATTAATTAATAAAAATAAAGGGAAAAAATATATTTGAAATATTTTGGTCAATTTAATATGAATTTATGGAAAATTTGAGCAAAAATGCAATTTTGACCAAAATTGAGACTTTACGTGTATACGTAACCTGGACAAGTTGTGAAGCCAATTGAGACCATAGGGAGGGACCCCTAGGTGTCTCCTACATGTGGCATAAATAAGGAAATATTGATTGGGCTTAATGAGCATGGTTATATGTACATAAGGATTTATGTACATAAGTTCATTTTTGAAATTTTGGAAAATAAAACAAATGAATAAAATAATGCAAAACATATGATAAATAAATATATCATCATCCTCTTCAGCCTATTTTCGTGCTGTAACAGACCTGAAATAAGTGAGAGAAAGTTGAGAGAGTTTAGAGAGAGAAAGGGAAGAAATCTCGCAAGGTAAGCCGATTTCTCCAACGATTTAGCTCCTAACGCGTTTAACTCCGACCCTAAGCTACTCCTCTTTGTTCTTTAAGGTTTGGAGGCTCAAAAATTTGTTGTCCAAGGGTTAGCGTTTCAGCCATCTTTGGGGAAAAGCTTGTGGGAGCTCGAGGTAACTTCCAAACCTGCGTATATTAACTATTCTGGCTGCTGTGGGGTAATTTAATCGGTGAAATTTAACTGGATTGCCATTCATTTTAAATTTTGGAAACGTGCATGCCTAAGGGTTATGCTACCCAATTTTAGTTCAAATGGTTGGTATACTAACCGGATCCATCTCACATAGTTGAGTACGAGGAAGTTGAGCTACAAGACAACTTCACATATGCGGTGGAGCCAGAGCAAATCGTTGACCGAGAAGAGCAACGGCTCAGACATCAGAGCATTCCGTATGTGAAGGTGATCTGGAAGGGAATGACTCAGAAGGAAGCAACTTGGGAAGCATAAGAAGATATGCGTAGAAGGTATCCGAAGTTTATGGTTCAAGTTGCATAACAAATTTCGATGATGAAATTTAATTTTCGGGGGAGAATTGTAATATCCCAAAATTGTAATTAAGGGTTAATAACTTCAAAGTGATGTAATTGATGATAATTAAGCACTTTTGAAGTAAATTGTATATTGTGATGTAAAATGTGTTTGATAGATGTGTCATGGCAATCAGGGGTAAAATGGTAAATTTACCGATCGATTGGTCAGTTACGGGAGAGGAAACTCATTAGTAATCAAGATCAATGGCTAGGATTGAAAGAACAAGAGGTGGAATCAAGTGTGTAGGAGAGTATATGTATTCATAGAAGGGAGGATGAGATTGTGCCATGTGGTCATATGAGAGCCATTGGATGAGAAGTCAAAAAGTCAAATAATTTCCCTCTCTCTTCTCTTGTCAAGTCGGTTGTGTGTGTGTATGTGTGAAAGGAAGATGTGTCATCATCATTCTCATCTCATTTCCTCTCTCCTCCTCCATTTTCGCTGAACTAGCCAAGAAAGAGAAAAATTAAAGGTGAGTTTTGACTTTGGAAATGATCTCTTTGGCCCAAATGTTATTTTATAAAGTTGTTCATAATAGTAAGGGCTTCTTGGCTATGATTTCATAATTTTCTTTGGTGGTGAATTGGTGTGTGTTCAAATTTGAAAGTAGGGAAAATAGAGATTTGATCTTATCAAGTTAAAAAGGTAATCATTTAGAGCATTTTGGTATGAATGTTTTGGCCATTGGTTTGGTTTTGATAAATTCTGGATTTTTGCCCTGATTTCTTGTGGTTTTAGAAGATATGAATTGAGTGATGTAATGTGGTGAAATAGATGCTAAATAGTGTATGGGAGTTAATGATTTTGGTTTGGATTTGAAAAGAGGAAGTTTGACAAATTGTGGTTTTGGGTGATCTAGTGACTTAGAGATGGGAATGTGTTGTTTAAGTGGGAGATTGGTTGTTTTGGGTTTACCAATGGGTTCTTTGTGTTAAAATGAATGAGAATGAGCTGTAGAACAAGTCTTAGGACCATTGGTAGTAAATTGGTCAATTCTGGAAAACCATATTAGTTGTTGCGATTTGGCATCTAATAAGCATCACTCGAGTAAGGCAGCCCAAAAATTGGTGTTTTGCATTTGAAAAAGATATCTTCTGGGTAGTTTCTTCCAACCCTTTGGGGATATGTTTAGGCCTATTATAGCCACCTAAAGAGTCTAAATGATAACCAATATAAAGTATTACAAAATTTGGAAACTTGGAAAAGAAATTGACCTATTGTCCCTATTTTGGTTTATAGGATTTGATATCTGTCATCCTCGTGAGCCCACTGAGCCAGTAAACGTCAGGAAGGAACGAGATAGTAACTTTTCTTTCGTACCATATGTGATGCATTGTATGTGTGTATTATCATTGATTTGTGATAAATTCGTATGTTGCGATATTGTGAATATGTGTAAGCACTGTCATTCCGATAGTCCCTGAGCAGCTAACAATAGTTTGGGTAAGGGTTGTGTTCCTTCCCGGCGGAGAAAGGGGATAAGGATGATGTGTGATATATGTGATTATGTGGGCCGAAAGGCTATTTGTGAAGGCCGACGGGCCATTTGTGGAAGCCGGATAGCTATATGAGCTATAAGGCTATGTGTATACACGCCACGCCAACAGTCCCTGAGTAGCTAACAACGGTTTGGATTAGGACGGTATGCCTTCCTGGCGGAGAAAGGGGATGAAGGTGGAGTGTGATTTGTGCTACTGCTGCTGTATGATGATTTGCTTACATGCTGTGTGCTTATGTGTGGTATAAATATTTTGTTACTACTAGGATTCTCTTGAATCTCACTCTTTCCTTAAACTAACCTTTCAGACAGGGTGAGTGGCTCCAAGGAGAAGCGCACGACCCGGAGTGGTTAGGACCCTGTAGGGACATTTTCTTTTGGATATGTTGGTTAATCATGTTAGACAGAGATCTTGTAAATTGTTTTTGGGTTGTAATTAGTAGTTAATTATAGTTGTGTAATCCCCTATATGAGAATTGTAAACCTTGGGGGGAATGAATGGAACCCAGGGGATTGCCGGGTTTGCTATTAGATACTCTGATATGAATGAATGTAAATTAACTGCACAGGTGATTATATTCGATAATTGAACTTGAGACCGGCATAGAAAAGAAGTTTTGAAAATTTTGTAAAGTCCCTACTCCTGAGTGGGTGTTTTAATGAGTTTTTGAACTATACGACGATCTCTAACCCTTTCCACTATGCGTTATCGAATCTTAATTACGCTAATTAAGGCAGGGGGTTACATGGCCGAGCCGGGGTCCCGGGGGCATTTTGGTAAATTTTCACCATAGGCTAATATAACCACAAGAAACACTATGGAAGAGTCTAAAATGATACTTGGATAGGTTATGACCTATTTCTTGTACATTTAATATTTTAGGACCGAATCGAGAGTCAAAAGTCGACACGTTTCACGAGGCACACAAAAAGGGGTCGATAGAACTTCGAGGTAGGGACATTATCCTTCATACATTATGCCATAGTTATATGATTGTGTGGATGCCAATATTTGTAAATGCGCTTTATTAATCAACATGATTTACCTAGAGAGGGGCCAGAAGTGTCAGAGGCACTTATACTGGAGTTGATGAAAACCCAACCGGTGCAGATTAGTGGGGCTAGGCCCTGCTCATGTATACATGAAGATAATATGTTTATATTGTTCCTTAATTGATGTATACATGGCATATATCATATTTACTTTCTGCATTTTCTATGAACGATAGCATGTTTCTACTGGAATTCTTCAAAATCTCACCCCTTTTTCTAAACCAAACATCTCAGCAGGTGCTAGCGGATCAAAAAGCAAGGACGTAGATAAAGGAAAGTGACTGGCATGTGTCTTGATGCGAAGTTAAAGTCTATGGTTATAGATAGCTTTTGTTGTAAATATTGTCACCTTTTATATCTTGACTTTGGACTGTAAACAAATACTTTTATCAGTATATATGTACTTTTCTGTATGCTTGTGGAACTTGATCTCTATTGCTCTGTGAATATCGAAATGAAAACGGGTGTTGACATGTTGTAGTCAAAATACATTAATATAGATGAAGATGACCCCTTATACATGAGACATGATCATGGAGAGGTGACTTGGTTTTTAAATCAAACAAGAAAGAGAAAAAGATGACAATGAGGGCCTTGATTTTTTGCCTTGTATGTTTTATTACATGTATTCATATATTTTAACTTAATTTACTTTCATTTCCATGTTTGTCATTGTGCGCTAATGTTTTGTTTGGTTTTTTTAACTTGTAGGAAAATGGATCCACACAATGGAGATGAAGTTTCCCAGGCTGAAAATTATGGTCAGCCAGCATTTGAGGCCCATGTAACTTGAGGCAGGATTGTAATGCCCAAATTGATCAAACAAAGGAGTAAGGGCATTAGGTTAGAGCTGCAATGGAATGAAAAGGGAAATCCAGTTAGACTAAATGCTAGCTCATTTATTAATTACCTTGAGACTACTATCAGAGAAAGAGTCCCCATTATATTTTTAGATTGGAGACAGGGAAAGAAAAATTATTTGATATCATGGGTTCCATTAAGGTTAAACATTATTTACTTTATTATTCTGGTTGTTTTGTTTCATGAAATTACAATCTAACATGTGTGCCTTTTTTCTTACAGTCTTGTTTCTTGATTGATGAGATAAAGACAAATACGTGCTGGGAAAATGCGGCAAACTTTTGAGAGAATTTTGTTCTGTTCTTGTCAAATTCTACTTACGGGACAATAATGATAATATCAATCTTTCACCGCCGGAGTTGTACGATGGAATAATAACTCAAGAGTAGTGGGGTGAGTTTGTGAGCACACATACTTCTGCGGAATTTGTGGTAATATATTATTAGCCTTTTACGGAGTACATGTAATGTATTTGTAATTAATATTTATTGATGTAAATCATTGGTATGTAAACAAGAAAGAAGTAAGTAAAATCGTTCAAACGCTTCCAACATGCAATACTGGTATATTAAAGGACCGGTATCGTATGCAATGTTGGAGCAACAATTAATAAGAACTAATCACTATTTCATATAAATATAATATCTATGACTAATTTTTAACTACAACTAACTTTGATTTGCAGATAGAAGACTCACATTCTGATGTCACATATATACCAAGGCATGATTTGTATAACCCCCTTCCACCATAGGCCGAGATTAGTTTGTAAAAATGTGTGATTAATGTAGAATTAGAGACCATAAGGAGATTTGGGATTTAAAAACAAAATCAAACTTCCCAAAATTAAGGTTTATAAAAACTTTTTCCAAACCCTGTTCACAATGGTCTCATATTCCCAATACAATTACACAAATGGCCTGTACAATTTGATTCCATTTATACATATCAAGTGCAATGTAAACTCCTGACATACTCGAGTTCTATTTAATAAATAAGGATTCTACAAAGCACAATGCCCATAATTCATTTCCCTTATACAGGGGATTACACAAACTATACCACAAATCCAATATATATAATGGTTTCCCAACAAATCATCCAAAATACTATATGATAACCAAAACCAAAATAGACTCCTAGCTCAGAGCTTCAACCGCCCTTCTTCACCTGCTTTTCCTTTGATCCTTCAGCCCTGACTAAAAATTATTTTGGGAGAATGAGATTCTAAGGAATCCCTGTAGTGTCAAATCACTCATAGTGTGGACAACAATAAGGCATGAAAGCAAATCATAACTCACACATGACAACTACAATGGCAGTTACAACGGCAATGGCAGGTATGACGGACGTCACCCTTACGCTTGCTCACGCTAAATTGGTCACGCTGTATTGCACCACAACAGTTCACACAATATATTTCACCACAGCTAGGATTCATATAAAGCATTTCATATGCAAGCCATACAGGCAAGATATATAACACACAACCCACGGTTGGATTCACAACACGCCGCCCCACGGATCAGATTCACAAAGATCCATGTCAATTACAACGGCAGTTCAATGGCCGAGCTAGAGATGACCAGCGTCAATCCATAAACGGCTCACGTTGAAGTGCTCACGCTGTAATGGACCATGGGAAATACAGTTCACAAAACTCAATGACAAGTCATGCATACCAAAACATCATACATAACTAAGAGAAGAGTCACTACTTGGTTCGTTCCATGCGTACTCTGTCACAAGTTTGTCCCAAGCAGGGCAAATATCGAATCCTATAATCCACAATTAGGGACGAAGAGTTATTCTCTATTCCAAGACTCAATTAACTTCACAACACTTAGATTTGATTATCATTTATGTCCTTTAGGAGGCTACTAAAAGATCAAACATATACCTAAAGGGTTGGGAAACAACTATACCAAAAATCATCTTCGGAAGTCCAAAATGTTATTTTTGAAGGTTGGCCGCGGCCAAGAAAAATCATGTTTCTTAGCTGAACTTCCAAAAATCATAACTAATTCTAGAAAAATAAAAATGAGGTGATTCCAAAGCCAAATGAAATATATTTAAGTCATATTTACTGGACAAATATGGACCATTACTAGAAATCACCACACAATTCCAGAATTACACAAAACTCAACACTACTCCAAAACAGAGTCCATTTTTTATCCCAAAATTTGGCAAAGCATAACTCTTAGTTCACAAAATGACACGAGAAGAATTATATGTCCATTTTGAAGCTTGGGATGTGAAATTTAAGAATGGAAAGTTTCAGAGTTTTTCAACACCATTTGTTCATTCAAAAATGTCGTGCAAACTGACTGCCTAGAATAGAATTCACACTTGATAGATTTCCAATTTTCTACCAAAGCATCCAATGACTCCAAAATCAATAACCAAACTTATTCCCATACAATTTCTCACAAGGAACACAATGGCAACCTCAAAATGACCAAAATCACAACCCATCATCTTACCCTGTTTTGACCAATACACAAAACCAAGCACAAAGTTTCCAAACTTTACTTTTAAGCTTCAATTTAATTCAATTCATTCAAAGCACCAAACAAGGCACCATTTCCATGACAACAGCATGCCAACAACACAATGACCCTTAATCACAAAAATTAGGGAAAATTTTCCAGAAAATCCAAACTCAACCAATGGCTACAAAACCTATATGAAAAGGTTTGTCTTACTCACCTATAAACTTTCCCAAAAGGAGTTCCTTGGTTCTTTAAACTCCAAAATCCCTTGAGAGCTCAAACAACACCAAATGAAAAATCTAAAACCATGAAATTAAAGCTCTCAACACAAGGAACAAGTTTATAGAAGAGAGTTTTTCCATTAGAGGCCATTAAGAGGGTCAAAAGCCTACCTTTTACCAAGAACTCCTCCTCTCTCTAGCAGCTGCAATGGTGGACGAAAATGAGAGAGAGAGAGAGAAGGGAGGTTGAAGATGAAAAGATGGCGCACACACTCCCATACCCTCTTGTCAGCAAAATGGAGGGAAGAAAGAGAGATAAAAACTGAATTGTTTATTGATAATTTGACTTTCCATTGTCTTTCTCTTCATCTCCACTTAACACATGTCAGAATTCAATTGGTTCTCATAAAGTAATCAACCAATTAATCACCTTAATCCCTCCATTAGCCATTCAAATTACATTTCTCATTTCTCTCATAGTTATTAATTAATTTCTTCCATTAATTACTAATTTATGACTATGCTTTCAATTTCTCAATAATTATGGCATATTAATTAAAATTGCCACAAAATACATGATAAATCCAATTTAAATTCACAAAATATCCACAATAATTCTCATTAGCCCTTAATAGAAATTTGAGGCGTTACAATTTGTAGCTGGCCGGCTACACAAATAAAAAGGGTGACATTCCCAATGAACAAGCTAAAAAAGTAGCGGAATATTGTGTAAGTCGTGGATTATACATATGATAAAGATTTACCTTTACTTAAATTATTCTTTTTTATAATAACTAATATTGTTACAATTGTTTTTGTGATAGTACACATTGACGCAACAGTAACCAGAGTTGGTGGATTATGTTGGTCGTGATGATTTTCTCAGTAAAGCGCTTAGAGCTCCTAAGTATGATGGTCATGTTCAGAGTACTGGTTTTTCAGTAACCCAAACATCTTACTTTGAATCCCAAAAGCGACCTAATAAAAATGACTTCTTGCAATTAAAGGAGGAGATTTCTGGCTCCAAGCAGCAGATGAGTGGCTACACGCATCAAGTAAAACAATTTAATTGCCATATGCACTTGCTGGAAGAGCAAAATGCGTTATTGAAGGCTCAACTTGATGCCTTAATGCAATCTAGGCTAGTACCTAGTCCAGCGTATGACAGCACAAGTGCTAGGGATAGTTGTCCGTCCACCCCTAAAGTCCCTATTCCTTTGGTAATTAATTTCCTCTATAGTTAACTTTTCCTTATGTTATACATTAGTGTACTTAAATATATTAATTATATGTTTTATAGGGTGAATCGGAGTGCAGGTTGCATGCTGATGAGTCTTTCAGGCACGCAGTTGCTGTAGGCGTGGCCTACAACACCAACAACGATATACTTCATAATCCACTGTTGCCCCCAAACACACTCCGAGTAAGGGTTCATTTAGTATGCACAAATAATGACGCCCTCCTACCAATCCATTCTCAAGATGAACAGATAATGGTCAAAGAAGTTGTTGGTGGTTATGTTGCATGGCCAATAGATTTGATTGAGTTATATCAAAAGGTAGTTAATTTACAATTCTTTCTACTCTTTTTATGCTTTCATCTACAACTACATAGTTTAATTTCATGATTTTTGTAGGTTACTAGCCGGCATAGAGGAAAAAGAATTGAAGGGCGTAGGAAGAACTTAAACTATTTAGCAACCCAACAAAAGTCCCAACCCTCAACCAACAACAGAAGCAATAGACAAATGGGCTCATATTGCTAACAATTGGCATCATTGGCACTAGATTTTTTCATCCAAGGAGGTTAGGAAATACCTTTCGATAGCGAAATCTATCACACAGAAATAACTGATCATGTCGATGTTAGTGTATTGAACAAAGTGCTTAGTCGTGGATGGGTTAGTGCGACAACCATCAACATGTGGATTAGGTACTTTATCATCATCGTCTGTCACTCTTGTTATTATTCATCATTTAATTTTTTTTGGTTTTAATGACATTGTTTGTTTTCTATAAAGGCACTTTTACTACAATCTATTAGTGGGAACAGCAATCATGCATAGATTTGTATTTATCAACCTACACTTCCTTGGCCAGCATATGGGGAGTGATTTGGAAGGACAATCTAACAATCTTAAAGACATCTTCATGCGAAGAGCAACCTTTAATATGCTCTTTATTTTGCCATACAATCCGAGGTAAGTTATTTGTGACAATATTTTAATAATGTATGTTTTTTTATTCTTTCACTTTTACCATAAAATTATTGTCGAAGTAAAATTTCCAAAATATTTTAGGGCACATTGGATTTTGCTTGTTATCTATCCAGCGTCAACTGCAAGCCCCCATATTTACTATTTGGATCCTCTAGTGGCTGGTTATCCATAGAAACAGCCTGATATGATGATTATAATCAATAAGTGTATGGGTGTGTGTGTAAATATTTGCGTGTGTGATTATTGAATAATCAAAATTAATCAGTCAGTACTTGTTTTGTTAGTGCATTAACCACTTATAGAAGAAATGTTGGATTGAGCCATTGTCAAAGCAATAACCAAGTCCAAGCCTATACCTAGAGGAAGATTGCAGTGCTTATATATGAATTTACTCAAATTTGTTATTCAAAATTTTTTTCTTCAAAAATTGAGTTTACTATTTCTTTGTATTGTTGCATTACCCATTCCAACCACACGACAATGATTGCGGTTATTACATTATGAAATTTATGAAAGATGTAGTTACTCATCATCATCTAAATTATGTCCTTGTGAAAATAAGTTCAATTATTTTACTTGCAGTTCATACTATGTTTTTAATTTAATTGACAAGTGTCTAAGTTAATTGATTTTTAGTGATTTTAATTCATTTTTTGCATGATTTTTATGTAGTATTATGAAGATCAACGTTATGCCCAAATGACTAATGAACATGTGGATGAATAAACGAGGAATGGTGTGAATATATGATCAAGCAATTAACTAATACTTAGGTATATACGTTAGGTTGTTTCTTGCATATTCTTGTATGTGTTGTTTATTCTCATAAAATTAGTTGTACATTATAATTGTTATGTTGTAATTCCATACATACATTTAATACTCATTTTATGAATTAGTTATGTGTTATTTCATTTTGTTTTGCTCTGTTCATTTCATTATGTTTGGTTTTTTTTCTCTCGATTTGAAATGCTATGGATTTGATGAATTGGCCTGGGTTCATCATGCTCAGGAAAAGGAAATAATTATGGAAAATAATATTTTAAAAAAAAATTCCTTGCCTCCTACGGTGAGGTGAGGAAGAGAAGCGCTGTAGGAGGTACCACTCTCTTGAAGCACTGGAGGAGGTATAATAACCTCTTCCGGCACTTCATCTTGAAGCGTCGGAGGAGGTTCCTACGACACTTCACCTCAAAGCGTCGGAGGAGGTCTTCATGAAATGCTGGGGAAGGTTATATTTAAATTAAAAAAATGTAAGCTACGGCACTTTCAGAAATTCAAGAAGCACCATAGCTTGCTTTTACAGCGTTGGAAGCTATGACGTTTGATAAGCGTCATAGTATTCAAAAATATAAGAGCCATTTATTAGGTTTTTTGTGGTAGCGCCCTTCATTCCTCACTGTTGCTCCCATCTGCTTTAGCCTTTTCTCTTGTTGCACACTCAATGCTAGGTTTTGACTACACAAACACCAAAATTTTATCATATTTTAGTAACAAGCTAGAAATTAATAAATACTCCCTCTGACTCTAAATGTAAGACCATTTGACTTTTTTTTAATAGATTAAAAAAACTAAATATAACCGTGACCATTTGATTGTGTCAACACCCGTTTCCATTTTGATATGCGCAGGGCAATAATGAACAAGCTCCATAGGCAAACAGAAAAGTACAGTTATACTGATAATACGTATTTGTTTACAGACAGTCATTAACAGAGCAGAAATCGATAATAATGACAAATATGTACAAAATGTTCCAAAACTATTTCACACACAGACTATATACAACCACTGTATTCATCTTGGGAAACGTGCCCACCAGTTTCCCTTCTCTGCATCCTTGGCTTTCGAGCTGCTGGCACCCGCTGAAACATTTTGATTAGAAAAAGGGGTGAGATTCCAAGGAATCTCAGTAGAAACATACGATCAACATATAAAATGAAAAAATTAAATATGACATGCACCGTATCAAGTAAAATGAAAAATCATATTATCCGTGTGTGTACACAAAATTCAGGGCCAACTAACCCGTTAAAACCCCTACATGTACCTCAGCTGAATCCTTGACTACAACTAGGCAAGACTAGTGTACCTCAGCTAGGTCCTAGACCACAGCTAGGTAATGTGCCTCCAGCACGTGTTTATATCACAAAATACAGTAACACGCATCATACAAATAGTCACATAGTATATGAGAGATAGTAGTTCCTACCTTAACCTCTTTCCTGTCTCAAAGGGTCTGCCTCGTAAAATGTGTCAACTATAAGCGTCCAACTCGGTCCTAAAACATCAAATGTACAAGAAATAGGTCATAACCTATCCAAGTATCATTTTAGACACTTCCATAGTGTTTCTTGTGGTTATATTAGCCTATGGTGAAAATTTACCAAAATGCCCTCGGGACCCCGGCCCGGCCCTACCGTACCTGGCCCGATAGCACGTTTTCCCAAAATTTTGACTAGGGCTATCCTGACGTATTTTCGTCCAAGGAATCCATTTCCGGACTCAAAATTACCAAATTCAATGTCAAATTACGAAATTGCCCTTGGCAACCCTACTTTTAGGGTTTTAGGGGCGTTTCCGTAATTATACTTTCTTAGCCTTTTCTGAAAAAGTGCCCAACTGTAACCCCACCTAATTTTCCCTCCTGAACCCAATGGAACCATCAAATCATTGAAAATTCAACTCTAAGACCCTCAAACATCCCTGGCCGAAATAATGGTGTTCTACAGGAAAAATCGGGGTTTTGCGATTTCAGCTCCGTAAACACGTTCCTTTCTACTCCTAACCACTTTATTAACCATCTAATTGAGTTATAACAACTATTTGAACTAAAATTGGGCAGCACAACCCTTCTAATATCACATTTCCAAAATTTTCAAACAAAGACAATCCGGCGAAATTTCACCGATTAAATTGTTTACAGCAGCCAGAATAGTTAATATACGAAGGTTTGGAAGTTACCTCAAGCTCCCACAAGTTTTTCCCAACTATGGCTGAAACCCTAGGTCCTTGAACACCCAAATTTAAGCTCCACACACCTTGAAGAACATAGAAGAATAGTTTAGGAGCGGAGTTATACGCGTTATGAGCTAAATCGTCGAAGAAATCGGCTTACCTTGTGAGATTTCTTCTTCTCTCTCTCTCTCCAAACCTCAACGTCTCTCTCTCTATTTCAGACCTGTTCTTGCGTGAAATGAGCTGAAGGTAGAAGGAGATAATAATATATCCTAATATTATATCTTATTTTATCCATTTACCAATTTCCAAAATTTCAAAACTTAACTTATGTACATAAATCCTTTTGTACATGTAACCATGCTCATTAAGCTCAACTAATATTTCCTTATTTATGCCGCATGTAGGAGACACCTAGGGGTCCCTTCCTATGGTCTCAATTGGCTTCACAACTTGTCCAGGTTACATATACACGTAAAGTCTCAATTTTGGTCAAAATTGCATTTTTTGCTCAAATTTTCCATAAATTCATATTAAATTGACCAAAATATTATAAATATATTTTTAACCTTTATTTTCCTTAATTAATTGAAATTAACTTCAATTAATTGGAAAATAATTTATTTTGTGCTATTTTGGCAAAATTACGATTTTGCCATTACATTTCTAATCAAATTTCTTTTCTTATTTTTCTTTGGCCAATTTTCATCTATTTTTGAACCAAATATTTTCTCTAATATTCCTTCATTTTTGGACCTTAATATTGGGCTTTTTAAATTACATAAATTAATTCCCTAATTATTTTTGCCCAATTTCCCATGAAATTGAACATTTATGAAATTCATAAATTCCAAATTCATGAATATTCACCGTTTTATTGAATTTCCCAAATAATTACAATATATTTGTGAATATAAAATTTTGGATGTTACAGATTGCACACTCAATGTTGTATGTATAATACTATAATGCATATATCTTCTCTCTCATAAACTAAATATGAGCTTCAAATAACCGATTTGCGTTTATCAAGGAAATAGTTAAAATTAGTTAAGACTTAAGAACAATAAATATATACTGTATTTTTTTTCAATTATACCCTTATTTGTAAAGAAGATGAGTGAGAGGGATGATAAATGCAACAAATACTTTCAAAGGGTAAAGTTGAAAAAAAGAAATAAATGTTGAGACAAAACTGAAATGAAGCTTATATTTTGAGAGAGACCTATTCTCAAATTTAAAGCTTATATTTAGGGACGGAGGGAAGAAATACTTACATACTCCAGGAGCGCCACCTCATTTGTACTTTGACCAAATCATCTCATTTTAATCCCACATGGCTGATGAGTCATATGGAGAAATTCAAATTTTATGATTTTAAAAAATATAAACTTCATAATTTAGAAAAACAAAAACCGTAATTCCCTCATTTGAGTTGTTATTTTTCAAAATCATAAAATTTGAATTTCTTCAGACTACTAATCTGTTATATGGGATTAAAATATGATAAGTTGTTATATTTTAATTAGTCAAAATAGTGATGAGGTTACACTCCTGGTGTATGTAAGCACGGGAAGGAGTATTAGAGATTTAATCAATTTAAGATAAATTCAATGAATTGATTGTCATTTCTAGGATATCGCAAAGGACAAAATTTATATCCATTTCACTGCATCAAGTTCATCCAGTTCTCCAATTAAAATTAGCCACATGTCCTCATTTAACACCTCATCATCTAACAGCGTTTCCCTTCACCTTGTTAATCGCAGTTGCAATCGTAAGTCGCAAAATCAAACCTTGCAACCCTACTTACCGCAATTCAGCAGTAACCAATTGACTTCCATTCGTGTGTGCTCTAGCAAATACTCACATTCACAAGTCACGACAAAACATATCATAGGGACTTGTTTCACTTTTTCTGAAGCTAATTCTGTTAATTGAAGGGGATGATGGCAGCCACAGGTACAATCTTTTTGCTTGCTTTTACCGCTAAAGCGAGGCAAGTGGGGTTACAAGGTTTAGAGGTGACTTGCGACTGCGACTGCAATTAATGGGGTGAAGGGAAACGCTGTTAGATGATGAAGTGTTAAATGAAGACATGTGGTTGATTTTAATTGGAGAACTGGATGGACTTTATGTAATGAAATGGATATAAGTTTTGTCCTATCGCAAATTAGTTGAATGTGCCCTGATAAAAATTAGAGGGAGTACATTGCAATTTTGTTATAGACGGAGTCTCTTAGAGTCAAAATTTTGGGAATTAAGAACAGACCAGTAGCATATGTATAGAATAGGACACTATGACCTACCAACAAATAACGAAATTAAAAATCATATATAAATAAGAAAATTGGTTGCTATTAATTTAAACAAAAGATATATCACCGTCCAAGGACTTTTCTTTAAACTGAAAGAGATTTTATTTTCATTTTTATGTGATTAGATTGTTATATTAATCACTTAATTCATTAATCCTGTGATTTTCAGGTTTCAACTCCATGCAACGTGGAATACAGTACTACCTCCGGTTCTAAATAAAGAACATAGTTTGTAGTATAAATTGCACTATAAATTATGTCCTATATTTAGGACCGGAGGGAGTAGGTGGCAATAATCGTAAAAATTTTCAGATTCAAAGCAATTGTGGTAGCAAGTTCATGCTTCTCCCTGAATCCATCAACATGTCAGTGTTAATATAGTTGATGCTAGTGGAAAATATGGTCAGAACGAACGCTGGGAAGATAATGAAGCTCAAGTTGCTTACGTGGCAATTGTAAAGAGTCAAATTACAAGTTGTCAATACATGTATGCTCTTTGTCCAAAAAAAAAAAAAATACATATATGCTCAGTAACAGAAACTTAACTCCGTTTATTTTCATTTAACAGTCTTAAAGATGAGGAACTAACGGCTTTGACGGCAGAAACTTTTAGAATCAATAAAAAAAAAAAAAGTCTAAGAACTTGATTCAAAATTGAAGGAAATTATAAAGACCTTCAGATTTATTTTCCCTTAAATATAATATAAACCATCTAAATTTTACTATTTTTAATGATTTATAAACCAAACCATTATTTTAAATTAATTGGACAGCAAAAATTATTTTATTCTGTTTATTGTTAAATTTAAAATAAGATTATTAAATTATGAAATAGAAATAATTTTTAAATCTTCTAGACTTGTGCACATCATAATGCCCCAGATTGATTGATTTTTAGGAAATAAGCACTTATTACATAAGTCGAGATAAAACTTCTCTCACATACTTACCTCGTATACCGTGAATCACGAATTATAAGTACTTATTACCTAAAAATAAGTTATCCCAAACAAACACAAAATTGTTGCAGCTTGCAGGTTACTATCCCAAACAAACACAAAGTTGTTGCAGCTTGCAGGTTAGGTATACGTCCAAATTAGTTACTAATGTTGTTTTGAATCCTTCAATGGGGTGAATCATTATTGTTGTTGTTGGTGTGGTGGTCGTCCGACTTTAATTGCTTGTTTGAAATGTTAGATATTTTATTAAAATGAAAATATTATATCCTTTTATTTATTTAAAATTATATTTAGATATATTTATTGATTGATCATGTGAAGGATATTTTAGTTTATTATTTTGATCATGTTAAATATTCTAGATATTATCTAATTGTTTTAAATATTATCAGTTTAATGTATTTTGGATAAAATATCTCCTGATTATGGCCCGCACAAGATTTGGGTAGAGATTTGGTTTAGAGTTATTAAAAACCTTGATGGAAGGTTATAAATAGCATAGGCTAAGTCTTAGAGTAGTAACGTGGAAAACTCACTTACTTGCTCCTTAGGGTGACAGCTATTCACAGACTATCACTATGCTTCATCTTCCCATTAGAAGAATCCTGAGTTATTTTCTTCTAATCTCTTTTTTCAATCTCTTTTTCCACTTTTTAGATTTCAAGTTGTGAGATACTACATGCAGAATTATTATGGTTAGAGGTATTTCATCAAGTCTTCCGTTACTACTCTTTCTTATGGGATTTATACAATATATTTGGAATCTTTAATGTTGAATTATTCCAACATGTGGTATCAGAGTAGGTATTTCGATTCCCCTCTACCTAATATTTTTTGTATACTATTTTTTTTATGCATATATGTGTTTATCTTTTTCTATTTAGAAAAATTATCAACTCGCATTAATATGTATTTTTGTTTGAGCTTCATGCTGCTTGATTGTATCTAATGGGTTTGGGATTTTTTTTTTTTTTTAATTCCATTCGATCCTGCTAATCTCTATATATGATACATTGTGAATATTTTATTCTATTTGAAAGTTCATTATAAGTACCGTATATGTTTCTCTTCTATTATGTTTTGATGAATTTTTGTGGGGTCAGTTTCGCCTCTTTTGTACCAATGGTCTCGTTTTTAATTCACAACAAGGTGTTTTCCATTTGGGTTTTCTGCATTTACCTAAAACATTGCTACCCATATTGTTTTGCATTGTTTCTTATTCAGTTATTAGCCCAACTCCAAGAAGAAGATGACCCAGGGTGCATCGTTTTGTCTACCCCAGTGAAACTCTGCGTCTATTTATTTTGTAGAAGTAATTTGGTGCTTTGGCCCATTTTATTTATGCTTGCTTTTTGATTGGGCTGATTTGTTTGGGCTTGTATCGTCATTATTTTATTTTTGATAGATCTAGAATCATCTGGGCTTGACACTTGGGGCCTACTTCTTTTCTCTTTAACAAAAAAAAAGAGAGAAACAATTCTGCTATCCTGCATCTGGGCCGAAGCAAAACTATCTGAATTATTTTGTTGCTATTTGGGCTTAAATGTTTGCTTCAGGAAATTATTGTTGAGTTTTATTCAAGTCTATTAAAATTTGGATAATTTTTGCTATTTTCAAAATCATATTTTGAGCCATTAATTTATTGATTTTAATTTCTGGAAAGTTGGTTTTTGACCTTGGTTTTGGGTTTTCATTTTTTGGGCTATTTTTTTTATATTCCAGAAATTAATGTGGGCGAAATAGATTGTATTTGGAGTTTTTATTTTTCTGTTTAGCATTATGTTGTATTATGCGAAAATTTAATTGTTCAAATTGAGGAAAATCATTTGGCTATTTCACATTCTGGAAAATTTGAAAAATTTATTTTTTGATGCTATTTAATTTTCTAAATATATA
Source organism: Inga oerstediana (assembly GCA_963210345.1). Classification (NCBI taxonomy): domain Eukaryota; kingdom Viridiplantae; phylum Streptophyta; class Magnoliopsida; order Fabales; family Fabaceae; genus Inga; species Inga oerstediana. Next base: position 75,094,852 of record OY723401.1, on the reverse strand, counting down.
GATATATATTTAGAATAACATTATATTTTCTAAGTAGCCCACAAGTATTAGAAAATATAACTTTGTTCCAGATTTATCAATTCGAGATAAATTCATGCTATGCTAATGTCTTTGCCCACAGGTAGATCTTAGTGATACAAATTTATAATTGTATGATTTACATTGATAAACACACACTTGTTTATTTAATTTTGAACAATTTTTTGATGCATAAAATAGTGGGAGAATTTTTCTAAGATGATTATTTAATCACATTTTGTTTATTAAATTAATCAATTAAATTCTCATTAAATATTTGTGTATATTTGGAATTTAAATGCACAAGGTATTTATGTTTTACATGTATTTTAGGGAATAGCTGCAACATCATCTATTGTATATGTATATAATCACTTATATGTTTTAAAATATCAACTCTATTTAATAGGTAATATTAATTTAATCAAAGTGGGAGGATTGTATTTAATCACTTATGTTGATTAAATTAATTGGTTAAGTCCTCTATGAAGCTGTGCATAAACTGAATTTAAGTGTGTATAATTGATATTTATGATTAACTTGCATACTAGAGTGATAGTTATAGCGTCCTCTTATAACATGCATAAATAATCTCATATGGACTTTATAATATCAATCTTCACAAGTTGATTAAATTAATTAATTAGGATTCTCATTCACATTGTGTATATATATATGGAATTTAATTGTACATATTTTATATTAATGATTAAGCATACATATTTTGTTTAAGGAATAGCTACAGCATCTTTATGCACATGTTGTATGCATATTTAATCACATAAGGTTTTACCATATCAAACTATGATTATATGTACAATTAATAACACAATGATTTGATGTCTTTGTAGTGAGTATATAGAATCGAGGAGTAACTACAACATCTTTACTAGGTACATACACTCCATTTTGTTCTAACGAACAAAATACATTACACAAAGATTTAAAGGCACCAATTGTAATTAAATGTGTAGTTATAATTAATATTTACCCACAGGTAGATAATTATAATCATATATTTAATTAGGGTGGAATAGAATAACATTATATTTTCTAAGTAGCCCACAAGTATTAGAAAATATAACTTTGTTCCAGATTTATCAATTCAAGATAAATTCATGCTATGCTAATGTCTTTGCCCACATGTAGATCTTAGTGATACGAATTTATAATTGTATGATTTACATTGATAAACACACACTTGTTTGTGATGGTTTTTCCTTTGCCTCTTATAGTAGTTTTGTAAGCATGATTAATTTTCATTTTCACCTTGTAGCATAATTTTTATATTTAATTATTTAGTTTGATAGAATTTATTAAAGATAATCGTTGAGCCTATAAGGAGATAAATATTACTCCTTCCATTAGGATAAAATTGACATTAGGAAAATTCTAATACTTAATGATACTGGCATAAGAAGTGGGACAACATTATGAGATATAATTATCTCATTAAATTAATCTCAACGAAGAGCCAGTCATCATAGGTGCATAAAAATATAACAAAGTCAATGGTTGCTTATAGGCTAAAAGGACAAATTTAGAATTTCTCATAATTATTATTACATTGTTTTGTTGACTATAAACGTGATTCTCCATAATAGGGTAAGAAGTCTTCATTACGCTTGCCATTGATTATGTTTTAATTGTGAAATAATTCATTTCTCCTTATAGTCGACCTTTCACAGCACCCAAAGGCTATTTGATTTATAAGTGAGCAGTGTCATTTGGCATATTTGGAGTATATAGAGCAAAATTGTGTGGCTAATTTTATGAATAAGTGGTATTGTTGCAAGAAGAAATATAATGTTAATAGACATATTGGATGATATTGTTTCCTCTTAAGGACACACTAAAGACAATTATACATTTTTTGTGATATTTCAACAAGATTTTTGTTTAAATCATTTTGAAATCTTAATGGTTGGAAGCCCAGTTTAAAATATACTCTTACAAAAAATTGTCTTATAAAAGAAATAGTATGGAAGGAAAATATTCTGAGAATGCATATTTTGGTGAAAATGCATATATGTCTTAGGAATTTAAGCAAGTTGTCCATTTATTTTACAGTTTTGTGTGGTATTTTGAAATGTCAAATTATTTAGGAATGTCAAAATTAGTGGGAGTGATCACATATGGAGGATTGACACCTCTAATTTATGTAGAACATTGGTTTTACATATGACTCACCTTGTTGAGCTTCAATCTATCAATGAATTTGGTTGAGACCAATGGTGATTAAAATTTGGCTATTCATGATTACTACATGATGTATTTCAGGAAATCTAACTAGAACAAAAATATTGAGAGTGATCATAAATTCCAAATGTAAGCATTAATTCATGATAGACGTAAGGTAAGCAATAACATAAGTTTATTTGTAAAGTTGCTAGTGTGCAATATTAAGTAATACAAATAAAGTTATTCGCTATAACTTCTCTATGAAGAGGGAATTGATTTAGTGAGGCATTTCATGGCAGTTAAATGTCTATCTTGAGTTTGGGATGTCATCCGTATTTTTCCATTTGAGAGATATATACGTGAATCAGTAGAGATTTTCATATAAATAATAAAGAGAATTTTGTCAACAAAATTAAGAATTCATTTTGTCATAAGCAAATCTCACAATGGTGATAATTAAGGTATCATGATATGATTACATACTGGACCATGTTGAGAACGTCATAAGTTTTATTATATCACTGGATTAGTGGGAGTTGGGTTATCTATATGGTATAAAATGATGATTTATTTATAACTTGTGTATTTTGACTTAAGATGTCATAAATAATTAAGTCACTATTGTTCAAAGTTGTGATATGACCATATTAGGTGTGGTATTCTTTTTGAATGCAAAAAGAGATTTTTCTCAAAATATTTGAGAATATCATGAGTAACCTACAATCACAAGCATTTGAATTGAACATTCATAGATAATGGTGGTTATTGAAAGTAACATCTACTATGAGAATATGATTAGACTGTCCATACGTCTCTGATATCATCTTATTCCTTCCAATTCAATTTCCAAGATGTAGGCTTGCTTAAATGTGCGCACAAATCTGCATTACCATTGTAAAGAAATTTTAGGAGGATTGTTAAGTATATTTTTACTTGAATAATAATTGAAGAGCTACAAGTCATGTGGTACATTAGCAAATGTACATTAATTTTCATGTTTTATATATTGTGGAATGATTAATTTATTTAGTTTTGTAAGATGCGTTAACTATAAAAGAGTTGACATTATTATACATCTTTACATTTACTGAATAAGTTGCAGGGCTAAGGTGCAAAAATAGCCATCAACTTTGTCCAAAAGTGCAAAAATAACCATAAACTATTTTTGGTAGCAAAAGTAACCATAAACTTTATAAAAGAGAGCAAAAGTAACCATGACGTTAACGGACATTAACGTCCGTTAATGTGAACTTTTTAAGGTGCTAAAATAGCCATTAACTAATGTCAAAAGTGCAAAAGTAACCATAAACTTTTTCTTAGATGCAAAAGTAACTTCTTAAACATTAATTCATAATTTTTTTTTGCTTTTGTGTTGTGAGTGTTTTATCAATTTGAGGATTAAAATGACAAAACTTATGAATTAATATTCAAAAAGTCAACTTTTTTTATTTTGGCGAGAATGACGAAACGAAAGAAAATCATCACCTAACTCCAAAAGATAAAATTCAAGGTAATTAAACCTGGACCTGTCAGTGAACTGGCCGGGGTACTGGGTTAAGGGTCAGTAGGTCAGACTGGAGCTAAACCGGTGAGAAATAGAACATTTTAGGCTTATAGTATGAAATTTTAAAGGAAAAATAAAAAAAATATTTTTTAAACAAAAATTAAAAGCTTAACTCAAATCTACTGACCGGTTAGCCGGTTTCTGATCTAGTTTGGATCAGATAACTATGATAAAATCCTTAACATTAATTATAAAGTAGATTTGGGTTAAGTTTTTAATTTTTGTTTAAAAAATATTTTTTTTTATTTTTCCTTTAGAATTTCATACTATAAGCCTAAAATGTTCTATTTCTCATCGGTTTAGCTCCAGTCTGACCCACTGAACCTTGACCCAGTACCCCGGCCAGTTCACTGACAGGTCCAGGTTTAATTACCTTGAATTTTATCTTTTGGAGTTAGGTGATGATTTTCTTTCGTTTCGTCATTCTCGCCAAAATAAAAAAAGTTGACATTTTGAATATTAATTCATAAGTTTTGTCATTTTAATCCTCAAATTGATAAAACACTCACAACACAAAAGCAAAAAAAAATTATGAATTAATGTTTAAGAAATTACTTTTGCATCTAAGAAAAAGTTTATAGTTACTTTTGCACTTTTGACATTAGTTCATGGCTATTTTAGCACCTTAAAAAGTTCACATTAACGGACGTTAATGTCCGTTAACGTCATGGTTACTTTTGCTCTTTTTTTATAAAGTTTATGGTTACTTTTGCTACCAAAAATAGTTCATGGTTATTTTTGCACTTTTGGACAAAGTTGATGGCTATTTTTGCACCTTAGCCCTAAGTTGCATCATGGAGGGGTGTAAGATTGCTAAATAATCATTGATTGCTTAGTTCCACCACGTATTGCTCAACCTAGTCATTCTTAGAGGTAAGTTATAAGATTACAAATTAAGGAATTTCATCTGAGAGTTTTGGAATAATTAAATTAATCATAACGAATTAAGGTTGTTATATGACCATAGAGTAAAGAGGTAATAAATACATAAAGCATAGATCCTTTAATAAAGAGCATGCTTTTAGAGAAATCGAAAGGATCAAATATTTTAGTAGGGATGGATTACATTTAGTGATCTAGATGAAACATTATTAAGTGATGAAATTCAAATTATAGTTTGTTGTCTTAATTATTGGTACCTAAATTATGAGGTTTTAGCGAACATTTAAGTTAGAACCAAATAAATATTATAGGTTTATTTATTAAGTTTTGACCCAATCAGTAAGGGTACTACTTGTGATGCATAAAAGGTAATACTTGATTAAAGAAGACTTACCACCATGATTCCTGTAGTGTTGCTTAAATGAACCTTACTCGCTAAATAGCATTAGATTGCAGACCAAATGGGAGACTGTTAGATATTTTACTAAAATGATAGTATTATATCCTTTTGTTTATTCAAAATTGTATATAGATATATTTATTGATTGCTCATATGAAGGATATTCTAGTTTATTATTTTGATCATGTTAAATATTCTAGATATTATCTAATTGTTTTAAAATATTATCAGTTTAATGTATTTTGGATAAAATATCTCCTGATTGTGGCCCGCACGAGATTTGGATAGAGATTTGGTTTAGGGTTATTGGGCTAGTTGGTAAGCTATTAAAAACCTTGATGGGAGGTTATAAATAGCGTCGGCTAAGTCTTAAAATAGTAACGTGAAAAACCCACCCCTAACGGGTGATGGCTAATCCCAGACTATCACTGTGCCTCGTCTTCCCGTTAGAAGAATCCTGAGTTATTTCCTTCTAATCTCATTTTCCACTTTTCAGTTCTCAGATTGTGAAATACTACATGCAAAATTACTATGGCTAAAGGGATTTCATCAAGCCTTCCGCTGCTATTCTTTTTTATGAGATTTATACAAGGTATTTGGAATCTTCAATAAGATTCGAAGGATCCAAATTCATAATACATTTTTCTATGATTACTTGAATAATATATGTATCATTTTAGCTGATAATTTGGCCCTTCGATGATTTCGAAAATCTAATCCATGCTTTTGATCAAATTTTAATATGTGCTTGTCCGCCCTTTTGATTTGGTTTTTGAAATATCATTTTGGATTTATGGTTAAGTTCTAATCAATGTTCTAAGGGCCGGACCGGATAGGATGGTCCGACGGGTTCGACCATAGGCCAGAGAGAAGGAAGGTGTGTTTTACAGAGTTAAGCCGTCCTTTGAGTTTGCCCGGAATAGACCGTTCAAAGCTGCCTTTTTAGCCAGGAGCTGGAGTCGAGCCGGGAGCCGGAGCGGATATTTGAAGACCGGACTGATTAAACATAAGATTTGCATAAGAGAAAAAAGAAAGAAGGGGGAAAGAAGAAAATACAGTAGAGTTGCTTTATTCTTCATCCCTTTGACTGAACACTGTCATGAGAGCGATTTATAGTATGAGTGTCGCTGTATTATATGATTTTTAAGGAAGAAGAAGTGAAAGAATCCATTCCGATAGTATCTCCGGCGACTTGTGTATCAGGGATCATGGAGTGAGAGTCTGAGATGACGAAGAAAGAGTGAACGAACAGGAAGGCAGGAGTCAAAGAAGAAAAAGTACACCTTGGATGCTGAGAAGCGTGTATAACACGCATGGGGAGGGATTTGATAAGGGATAAAATAATAATAATTAATTAATGATATCTTTTTGTTATGAATATTAAATATGTGGATGTCCATTGACTCATATTAATCTTCCAGTCAACTTGACATAAAGAAGAAAAGAAGACATGACACAAAGCAAAAGCAAAAGAAGACAAGGACATAAAGACGATATAAAGTAACCATGGTCATTTAAATATAACCATGGTAATACAACCAGGGTTAGATTTCTGCCTCTATATAAAGGGCTATAATCGATTGTTTCAATTGAACTGAATGAGAACATCTCTCTAACTTCTCTCTAGAAATTCTATCAATTTTCTTTGAATCCTATCAATCTTCTTTCTTATAACATATACTTTCATAACACGTTATCAGCACGAAGCTCTAAAAGAAGGTATGATCTTCTTATGGTTTCTTTAATGATTATATATACCTTGTTTTATTTTATAGATCTGGGATAATCTGAGCCACTATATGGAATTAGAGAGATACTTTTACCGATTGTTATATAACATCGGGTTCCATGGCTAAGATAGGAGATCATTATTGTTTTTATATATTATTTACAAGTTCTTTTATATTATTATTATTACTGTTATTATGGCCAGAAGCCATACACATCTTATTCTTAAAATTATGAACAGAAGTCATAATGTTTTAATTTCTTATAATATGGCCAGAAGCCATATCCATTTTTATTATATAGCCAGAAGCTATATACATTTTTTACTTATTATATGGCCAGAAGCTATATATATTTTTATCTTTTATCTTATTGTACGGCCAGAAGTCATGTACAATTTTTTTTATCCTGAAGATAATAGTTAATTCCTCATCTTGAGATTAAATGGCCCGAAGCCATACATGGCCTGAAGTCATGAGATTAAATGGCCCGAAGCCATACATGTTTTAATTTTCTTATCTTGCCTTATGAATTATTTATTATCTTTATGAATTTACAGTTATTATATTACATATTTACATTTCATATTTTAATTATTTTCATTTATTTCTTTAATTAGTTTGAACAATGGCAAACTTGGCAAAACTTGAAATTGTGGCTCTTGATATTACTGGGAAAAATTATTTATCTTGGAAATTGGATGCGGAAATTCACTTGAATGCCAAAAGTCTGGAAGACACGGTTAAAGAAGGGAATAAGGCATCCAACAAAGATAAAGCCAGATCAATGATTTTTCTTCGCCACCACTTACATGAAGATTTAAAAACTGAATATTTGACAGTGATAGACCCACTTGTCCTTTGGAACAATTTGAAAGAAAGATATGATCACCAGAAGATTGTCATTCTTCCAAAAGCTCATTTCGATTGGATGCATTTACGCTTGCAAGATTTTAAATCTATAAGCGAATATAACTCAGCTATGTTCAGAATTACTTCTAAATTGAAATTATATGGAGAAAATGTTATTGATGATGATATGTTAGAAAAGACATTCTCCACATTTCATGCATCCAATTTGCTCCTGCAGCAGCAATATCGTGAAAAAGGTTTCAAGAAATATTCTGAGTTAATTTCTTGTCTCCTTGTGGCTGAACAAAATAATGAGCTTTTATTGAAAAATCATGAATCCCGTCCAACAGGCTCAACTCCATTCCCTGAAGTGAATGCAGTAACTAATGAATTTTATTGTGGCCGTGGCCGTGGACGTGGACGTGGACAAGGACGTGGGCGTGGCTACAGCCGTGGGCGTGGTCGTGGTCGATATCATGGAGGTTCAAATTCCTACCAAAAGTGGGAAAAGACTGATAAGAACCAAAAAGGGGAAAGCAGTAGGCATAACAAATATGCTGATAATCCATGCTATCGATGTGGTGGAAAAGGCCATTGGTCTCGTACCTGTCGTACACCAAGGCACCTAGTTGATCTTTACCAAGAATCAATAAAAAATACTGGTAAAAGATCAAATGTTGAAGTTAATCATGTTGATCAAGGCGAGAATTCTGAGTATGCCGATATAGATAATAACTATTTGGATGTTGCAGATTTCTTAATATAATTTAAACTGTTATATTTAAAGTTGTTTCTATCATATGTATTAATTTTATTTATGTTTTTATGAAGAATGAATTCTATTGGCATCAATCCTGAAGATTTATGTCTCGTTGATAGTGCAACAACCCACACCATACTCAGACATGATAAATATTTTTCTTCCCTGGTAATATGAGAAGCCAATGTTCAGACTATATCTGGTAGTATAAATTTAATTGAAGGCTTCGGAAGAGCTAATATTTTGTTACCTGAAGGAACAAAATTATGCATTGATAATGCATTTTATTCTACCAAGTCTAAAAGAAACTTACTGAGTTTTAAAGATATCCGCAGAAATGGATATCATTTAGAAACAACAACTAAAGATAATAAGGAATATCTTGTCATTACAAATATAGTTGCTGGTAGAAAATGCATACTAGAAAATTTTCCTATTTTTTCTTCTGGTTTGTATTACACATGTATAAGCACAATTGAAACACATACTATTGTGAACCAGAAGTTCAATAATACAGACCAGAAGTTTGCCAATACAAACCAGCAGTTTGATAATGTAAACCAGAAGTTCAATAATACAGACCAGAAGTTTGCCAATACAAACCAGCAGTTTGATAATGTAAACCAGAAGTTTACTAATGAATTTAATGTTTGGCATGACCGGTTAGGCCATCCCGGTTCAATAATGATGCGACAAATAATTGAGAATTCATGTGGACATACCCTGAAGTGTAAACAAATACCACAATCCCATGATTTCTCATGTGCTACATGTTCCAAGGGAAAGTTAATTATTCGCCCCTCACCAAGCAAAGTAGAAAGTGAGTCTCTCACATTTCTAGAACGGATACAGGGAGATATTTGTGGGCCAATACACTCACCATGCGGACCATTTAGGTACTATATGGTTTTAATTGATGCATCAACTAAATGGTCGCATGTTTGCTTATTATCTTCTCGCAACCTGGCGTTTGCGAGATTACTTGCTCAATTGATTAGATTAAGAGCACATTACCCTGATTATCCTATCAAGAAAATACGTCTTGATAATGCTGGTGAATTTACATCACAAGCTTTTAATGAATATTGTATGTCCCTTGGAATTGATGTTGAACATCCTGTAGCTTATGTTCACACGTAAAATGGACTTGCAGAATCATTGGTTAAAAGGTTGCAACTGATTGCAAGACCTTTACTTATGAAATCTAATTTACCAATTTCTGCTTGGGGCCATGCCATTTTGCATGCAGCAATGTTAATTCGCATCAGGCCAACAAGTTATTTAAAGGTTTCCCCCTTACAAATGGTTTTTGGTCAGGAACCTAATATTTCCCATATAAGAATTTTTGGGTGTGCGATATATGTGCCTGTAGCACTGCCACAACGTACTAAGATGGGCCCACAAAGAAAGATGGGAATATATGTTGGGTATGAATCTCCATCAATTATAAAATATTTGGAACCATCCACAGGAGATTTATATACGGCACGATTTGCCGATTGTCATTTTGATGAATCATTTTTTCCAACATTAGGGGGAGAAAACAAACAGCTGGGTAAAGAAATTAGTTGGAATGAATTATCATTGGCTCATTTTGATCCTCATACAAAACAATGTGAACTTGAAGTTCAAAAGATAATTCATTTACAGAATTTAGCTAATCAAATGCCAGAAGCATTTACTGACCCAAAGAAAGTGACAAAGTCACATATCCCAGCTGCTAATGCTCCTATTCAAATTGATGTCCCTGAAGGACAACCTGCTATGAATGAATCTAAAACACGCCTGAAGCGTGACAGGCCTATCGGTTCCAAAGATAAAAATCCTCGAAAAAGAAAAGGAGCAAAGAATATAGATGGTCAAGTCGAGGATAATGAAGAAAAATTAGTAGCTCCAGAAGAGCCATCTCCTGAAGAGATATTATCTCCTGAAGAGAACATTGTAGTCCCAGAATAGACCCAGGTACCTGATATATGTGAAAATAATGAGATCTTAATAAATTATGTTATGAATGGAATCCGATGGGATAGAAATGAAGTCAACGTTGATGACATCTTTGCTTATCATATAGCATATGATGTAATGAATGATAATGAGGATTATGAGCCAAAATCCATTAGTGAGAGCCAACAAAGAAAAGACTGTCCCCTATGGAAAGATGCCATTAATGCAGAATTAAAATCATTGGCAAAACGAAAAGTATTTGGACCTGTAGTCCTTACACCTGAAGATGTAAAACCAGTTGGATGCAAATGGGTCTTTGTACGAAAAAGAAATGAAAAGGGCAAAATAACTAGATATAAGGCACGTCTAGTAGCCCAAGGTTTTACACAAAGACCTGGCATTGATTTTGAAGAAACGTATTCACCAGTAGTGGATGCGACTACTTTTCGTTATTTAATCAATCTAGCAGTAGATGCAGGACTTGATTTACATCTAATGGATGTTGTGACTGCCTATTTATATGGATCACTTGATAGTGATATTTATATGAAAGTCCCTGAAGGACTTAAGATGCTAGAAGCATCTAATTCAAGTTCTCAAGAACAATACTTAGTTAAGTTAAATAAGTCCCTGTATGGCCTGAAGCAATCAGGGCGCATGTGGTATAATCGCCTTAATGAATATTTGTTGAAAGAAGGATACAAAAATGATCCGATATGCCTATGCATCTTTATGAAAAGATCTAATAGTGAGTTTGCTATAATTGCTGTTTATGTTGATGATATCAATATCATTGGAACTCCTGAAGAGCTCCAAAAGGCAATTAATTGTTTGAAGAAAGAATTTGAGATGAAGGACTTAGGAAGAACAAAATTCTGTCTTGGATTACAGATCGAGTACTTCAAGAAAGGGATCTTTGTATATCAAGAAACTTATACAAAGAAGGTCCTAAAGCGATTTTACATGGATAAATCTCATCCATTATGTACCCCAATGATTGTAAGATCTTTGATAGTGGATAAAGACCCATTCAGACCTCGAGAAATTAGTGAAGAAGGTGATGAAGGACTACTTAGTCCAGAAGTACCATATCTTAGTGCTATTGGAGCACTAATGTATCTTACTAATCATACACGTCCTGATATATCATTTGCTGTTAATTTACTAGCAAGATATAGTTCTTCACCAACACGAAGGCATTGGAATGGAATAAAGCATATTTTTCGTTATCTCAGAGGTACAACAGACATGGGGTTATACTACTCAAATATATTCAAGCATGAACTGGTTGGTTATGCAGATGCTGGATTTTTATCAGATCCACATAATGGTAAATCACAAACGGGCTATCTATTTACATGTGGAGGTGCAGCTATTTCATGGCGATCTATGAAACAGACTATATCAGCCACATCATCTAATCATGCAGAAATTCTAGCAATACATGAAGCAAGTCGAGAATGTATGTGGTTGAGGTCAGTAATACATCATATACGTACAACTTGTCATTTATCTTCCGGCAAAATGATCCCAACAATCCTCTATGAGGATAATGCTGCATGTATCGCTCAACTTAAAGAAGGCTATATCAAGGGCAATAGAACGAAGCATATTTCACCAAAATTCTTCTTCACTCGCGATCTTCAAAAGGATGGTGAAATAGATATCCAGCAAATCAGTTTAAGTGAAAATCTAGCAGATTTATTCACCAAGTCACTTCCAGGTACAATCTTTGAAAAACTTGTTCATGATATTGGTCTTCGGAGATTCAAAGATTTCAACTGATATTATCAAGAGGGGGAGTCGATACACGCTGTATTCTTTTTCCCTTATCTAGGTTTTGTCCCACTGGGTTTTCCTAGAAAGGTTTTTAATGAGGCAGCACTCGACAGTGTATCAATGAATGATGTACTCTTTTCTTTAGCTAGGTTTTTATCCCACTGGGTTTTTCCTAGTTAAAGTTTTTAATGAGGCACATTCATAATGGACATCCAAGGGGGAGTGTTATGAATATTAAATATGTGGATGTCCATTGACTCATATTAATCTTCCAGTCAACTTGACATAAAGAAGAAAAGAAGACATGACACAAAGCAAAAGCAAAAGAAGACAAGGACATAAAGAAAAGAAGACAAGGACATAAAGACGATATAAAGTAACCATGGTCATTTAAATATAACCATGGTAATACAACCAGGGTTAGATTTCTGCCTCTATATAAAGGGCTATAATCGATTGTTTCAATTGAACTGAATGAGAACATCTTTCTAACTTCTCTCTAGAAATTCTATCAATTTTCTTTGAATCCTATCAATCTTCTTTTTTATAACATATACTTTCATAACACTTTTAAAATTTTTTAAACCAAAATGTTTAAAAAGATCTGGAAACAATCAATCAAACTTGGGACCCATCAAGATCTCTTTTTAATGCATCAAAATATTTCCTGCGTTAGTTTTGCTGAGAGAAAATTAAATTAATTATGGGATTAAACTTTTTCTTTTACCCACTGGATTTAATATATCTAATGTTATAATCAATGGCTAAAATATTTACTATAATATAAAGGTAATAAAAATAGGGAACAGGATAGAAAAAACTTTAAAATTGTAAAATTTTAAATAAGGTATTCCTAAAAAAAATGAGTTTTGAATTGCTTACCAAGTTTTGTTATTCTCTTATCAACTCTTGGTAACAAACCTGATTTAAGATTTTACAATTTCAAAGTTCTTTTTCTATCTTTTTTCCAATAAAATATTTATATCATAATATTGTGATATTTTGAAAGATAATAATTATTATAAAACTTTAAATTTTAAATTATGAATGTTTTTATTATATTTGTATTTTATGTTTCCCAATAATTAATATATTGTGTTTTTTTATCGATATATTGAGTTTATTTTATGGGTTGATTTTTTTAATTTATTCAACACTTTGTTTCTCATGTATCTATCATTATATTTTTTTTCTATATTTATTGCTAGAGTGAGTGTGTTAATAGACATAAATAATTTAAAGAAAAATTTTCTTATATTGTTATATACAAAATTGGGGGAGGGTATTATTATATATTTTTATTTAATAATTATGTCAACGGTTCAACCGGACGGCTCAACCGTTCCAACCATTTGAACCATGACCCGTTAGTTTTTTCAGTTCAACTGCTGGTCTGACTTTTAAAACATTGGTTCTAATGGATAAAGGGACTAGACGCATCCATTTTTATCTGGATCCAAGGATAATCGTCTGTGTGTGTGTTTGGAACAACGATTGACAATTGGGCTTGTTTCAATTTGACTTTTTGTAATATTACTTTTGGTAAAAGTCAAATTGTGTAATATGATTTATGTTTGGATTAGTGATTATAAAAATGACTTTTGCAAAAGTAAACATTATTTGGATTGGCTTAAATAAGAAGGATTAAAAGCACAAGTTGATAAAATAAGATTACATAACTAATTGGATCACCAAACACAAACTGGGTACAGTTGGAAAAATATTTTAAAAGGTTAAAATCACCAAAACATATTTTAAATTAGTTTTTGTAGCTAAAAAAGTACATTAAAGGTAAAATTGTAATCAGTCTGATAATACACTGGGTATAGTTGGAAAAACATTTTAAGGGGTTAAAAGCACCAAAAATTATTTTAAATTAATTTTTGTAGTTAAAAAAGTACATTAAAGATAAAATTACAATCAGTCTGATAACACACTAGGTACAGTTGGAAAAATATTTTTAGGGGTTAAAAACACCACAAAATATTTTAAATTAATTTTTGTGGCTGAAAAAGTATATTAAAGATAAAATTACAATCAGTTTGATAATATACTGGGCACAACTGAAAAAATATTTTAATTATTCACCCTCATGCCAAAAGCTCAAGAGCATAAGCTCTAAATTTCAGCTTTTAACCAATCATGCTATTTGGATTGTAAACTCAACCTCCAATTACTTCAACCAAACAATCAAAATTTAAGTTCTCAATTAATAATTGGGTTTTTGGTATTCAATCTGCCTTTTTGGGTCCCCAAACACACACACAGAGTCATTGGAAAATTCGAAAACCCCGAAAAAACATTGTCATTTTTGTCCATTAGTGAAACGTTGTGCTTTGCTTATAAGGGAAGGTGAGCTAACGCATTTTTGGGCCTTGGCAATTGGTTTTGTTTGAATCTATTTCATTTTTCTAGGTTAAGGGCTGATTATAGTATAAAAAACCGGATCGGACCGGCCGGTTCGACCGGTTGAATCGGTTAGTGGTCCGATCTAATTCAACCATCAGACTGTGATCGAACCGGCCAAGAACCTGTCAAAACCGGTCAGAACCGGTGGTTCACTGGTTGAACCGGTTTCCTTTTTATTTTATTTTTTAAATTTTTCCAACTATTATCTCGCACTATTTTTTAGGGAAAAATTAAAGAGTGATGACCAAGATGAAGAGAAAAATAGGTAAAGAAAGAATAAATCTAAAAAAAAGAAGATGATAATGAAAAAACTTATTTAAAAGGATATAACAATTATAGAAAAGGAAATATCATTGCATAAGTATATGCATCATAACTAATATTAATAGTTTTTAAGTATTTTTTGTAAAGATATTCATTTTTATATATAGAAGTTTAAACATGTATTAATATATATATTGTCACTAATAAATTATAATATTTTAATATGACCGGTTCGATCACCGGTTGATCTATTAACCCTTGAACCTGTGCCATGACCGGTTCATTACCCAGTCCGGTTTTTTGTTCCTTGGGGCTAATGCTATTTTGGGCCAAGGAGATTCTATTTTGTTTTTATTTCTTTTTTTACCAGTTAATTTGTTTTTATTTCGTCTTATTCTAATTCTGCACCTGGGCCGAAGTTTTTTGTGTGTTCTTTTTGGTTTATTAAATGATTATTTCTTTTCTTAAATTTTGAATATTTAATTATGAGCCTCACTGTTCGAATCTGTTAAAATTTTAAGAATCATAATTTGGTCATGTTTTGGGCCTCTTGTGAAATTTATTTGAACATTGGCGTATAAACAATCACTCTGGGCCATTTTGTCTGGGTCCCATATTTTCAGTTTGACTATGTTTTCAATAATCATGAAATTCGTTGGGCTTATTATCTATACCTAAATATTTGTTTTATGGTTTCTGAAAATCTTTGTTGGGCTTCATTCAAGTTTATTCATGTTTGGGCTCAGTCTTTAGGTTTGTGTTGTTTTTGGGCCATTTGTTTTTTCAGAAACTATTTTGAACTAAAAGTTTTTATTTTGAAAGTTATTCTTGGGTTTCATTGGAGACCATTAGATCTATTGGCTACTTATTTGATAAAATATTTGAATATTTTTTTAATGTGCCATTTCAATTGTTTAAATACGGAAAAATAAATTTTGGCTATTTTTGTATTATGTTAATTTTGCAAAATTATTTTGATGTATCATTTGATTACCGTAATATTTATGTCATTAAGTTTGGATAGTTTTTCAACTAATTGAATTTTGTAAAATTATATTTGGGTTGAAATGTGCTGAAATTGATTTCTTAAAATTTTTTTAAATATATAAAATAGTGGGAGGGTCATTAATTTAATTTTTTGTTGATCAAATTCATTAGTTAATCCCTCCATCAAGATGTGCATATATTAGCTTTATTTTGAATTCATAAAATAGTGGGAGAATTTGTCTACAATGATTATTTAATCACATTTTGTTGATTAAAAAAATTGTGCATATTTGGAATTTAAATGCACAAGGTGGATATTTGTGATTTACAAGCATTTTGAGGAATAGCCACAACATCTTCTATTGCATGTATATATAATGACTTATATGTTTTAAAATATCAGCTCTATTTAATAGGTAATATTAATTTAATCAAAGTGGGAGGATTATTTTTAGTCACTTATGTTGATTAAATTAATTGGTTAAGTTCTTCATGAAGCTGTGCATAAACTTAGTTTAAGTGTACATGATTGATATTTATGATTAACTTGCATGCTAGAGTGGTAGTTATAGCGCCCTCTTACAATATGTACAAATAATCTCATATGGACTTTATAATATCAATCTTCACAAGTTGATTAAATTAATTAATTAGGATTCTCATTGACATTGTGTGTGTGTGTGTGTGTGTATGGTATTTAAATTATACATATTTGATATTAGTTATTAGCATACATATTTTGTTTAAGGAATAGCTGCAGCATCCTTATGCACATGTTGTATGCATATTTAATACATCAGGTTTTACCATATCAAATTATGATTATATGTACAATTAGTATACACAATGATGTGACGTCTTTGTGATGAGTATGTAGTATCAAGGAGTAGCCACAACATCCTCACTAGGTACATTCACTATTTTGTTATAATAAACAAAATATATCACACAAAGATTTAAAGACATTAATTGTAATTAAATGTATGGTTATAATTTGTCTTTGCCTACAGGTAAATAAGTATAATCATACATTTAATTAGGGTGGAATAGAATGACATTATATTTTTTAAGTAGCCCACATGTATTAGAAAATATAACTGCATTCCAGATTTATCAATTCGAGATAAATTCATGATATGCTAATGTTTTTGCACACAGGTAGACCTTAGTGATATGAATTTATAATTGCATGATTTACATTGATAAACATACACTTGTTTGTGATGGTTTTTTCTTTGCCTCTTATAGTTGTTTTGTAAGCATGATTAATTTTCATTTTCACCTTGTAGCATAATGTTTATATTTAATTATTTAGTTTGATAGAATTTATTAGAGATAATCGTTGAGCCTGTAAGGAGATAAATATTACTCCTTCCATTAAGATTAAATTGACATTAGAAAAGTTCTAGTACTTCATGATACTGGCATAAGAAGTGGGACAACATTATGAGATATAATTATCTCATTAAATTAATCTCAATTAAGAGCTGGTCATCATAAGTACATAATAATAGAATAAAGTCAATGATTGTTTATAGGCTAAAAGGACAAATTTAGAATTTCTCATAATTGTTATTACATTGTTTCGTTGACTATAAAGGTAATTCTCCATGATAGGGTAAGATGTTTTCATTATGCTTGCCATTGATTATGTTCTAATTGTGAAATAATTCATTTCTCCTTATAGTCGATCTTTCACAATACTCAAAGGCTATTTACTTTATAATTGGATAGTGTCATTTGACATATTCGGAGTATATATAGAAAAATTGGGTGGCTAATCTTATAAATAGATTAATACAGTTAAATGAATTGGAAGAGATTGGCGACATAATAAGTACACCATTAGTGGAATGGAACCTAGTCTATATATAAAGTTTATTCATATTTGAACTCATCTAAATATAGGTAATATTGTTACAAGAAGAAATATAATGTTAATAGACATATTGTTTGGGACTTTTAAAAGTACTTATTTAAATAAATTGAGATAAAATTCATTTCACATACTTACCTAATATTACATAAATCATGATTGAAAAATTACTCAAATCGTTATTTCAAACAAGTAATAAGTCCTAAACTTTTCTCTTGACACAGTACAAACGTCAGTTAAAAGGATATAGAAAATGACCGTTAAAGGGATAACAAAAAAAGATTTTATATACACATTATTATCTCTTCATAATTTGCATAATAAAAGTACTTACAAATTACTCTCTAACAAAATTCTCAAATTAGTGACGGGATATGAACCGACAACATTATAGGTTATAAACTAAATCCATACTAATTGGGCTCAAAAGAATTTCCGACAATAGGGAAAAAAAAAAAACAGAAAGACTTAGTCTAATATAATTTTGGGGAAATTACACCCAAATTTTAAGGAAGAGAAAAAATCACAAGTAAGTCTCTTGAAATCATTAGATTGTATTGGAGTCCCATGTGACTTGGATTAGATTAATTCTAATTGAAAAAAGATCACTTTAGCCTTGTTAATTTGAGCAACCAATATCAAGTAATTGAAGAACTAATTGTTAGGATGTAAAAATGACGAGTCATTATTGAGCAACCAATGATAGCCTTGTAACATCCCAATTTTTACTCATATTATTTAAGCATTATTAGGAAGCAATTTATTAAGTCATTTGAGGTATAGAGTAAACTAATACGTTATTTGAGATAAAAAAAAAAGGAATAATAAAATATGATTGGAAATTTTGAGTAATATATTTATTAATAATAAGTTGAATTTAATGAGATTAGTTTATGTGAATGGGAAATCACCATATAATTATTTGAGTATAAAAAGTTTATCACAAATGGATTAAATTTTATGATAATAATCCCATATTGTAAATTTAGAAGGAAAAAAAAAAAAGGAGAGATAATTTAATAAGATGTGGAGTGATTAAATAAAGGTATTTAAAATATCTTAATACCAAAATGATTATGATTATTTATATGTTATGAAGATTTTATTTGAGAAAAATATACAAATATAACTTAATCATTGTTACCATGCTTAAAGATTCAATGGATTATGAGTAATTTTTTGTCATTGGTTGCATCGACTTGTCATTAGTTGGTTAAATTAAAAAGGATAAAGTGGTTTTTTTTCTTAATTTGAATTAACCTAGCCCAGATCCTATAGGATTTTATTGTAATTTGATGATTTATAGGGACCTACTTATGATTTTTTTATCTTCCTTATGGTCTGTATGTAATTCTCTCTAATACTCTTTTAAGTTTTATTTATAAGAGTTAGAGATGGAAATAGGCCTATGCCCTATTAGGCAGCCTATGCCCTAGCCTGCTTAGGGCTTGGTACGACCTGACCTATTTGTTAAAAAGGCTAGACCAAAGCTTATTTAAAAGCCTAAATGTATAAATTGGCTAGGCTTATTTTGTTAAAACTTGACTAGATTTGGCCGGTTTACACATTAATTAAAAAATATAATTATATTTATATCATATAAATAACACAATATTTATATTTCTTTATTCTTATATTTTAATTTCAAGTTATAAATAACATTATATTTCATTCCTTGATGCTTCAATTATTCACAATGTATGTGTGGGAAATTTCTTAGAACTTGCAAAGCAATTTGTAGGCATGTACTCCTTTTTCCTTTGAATATGTCTATACATGACGCATAACATCCTAGGAATTCATTGTTGTGATAAATATTGGCATGCTTATACTTTACTATAGGAAAATGCTAAGAAATATTGAGGGAATTTTTTTTTTTGGAACGTCCTCTTAATTATTCATGACTGCGTCCTTCCTATTCTCTTTAATAACAATAAGATTTTATTTTGGATGATTATATTGTTAAGTTTGAATTTTGGTGAAATAATAATAATAATAATAATAATAATAAGATAGTATTTTAATTATATGTAGGCTAAAAACCTATGTAAATGCTACAATTTGTAAATATATACAGTTTAGTAGAAGGCTCAAAGCCTATTTATGACTTTCAAGGTTTGTAGTATGAGGCCTTTTTAAAGGCCTACGTGTTAAATAGGTCTTTAAAAAGGCTTTAGGCTAGACAAGGCCTTGTAAAAGTTCAAACTTGAGCTAATAAAAAGTCTACGTTCAGGCTCAGGTATAGGCTCAGGTCTTTTGGCACCATTACAGACTCATGTTTATTTAGCTAAAACCTGGCTTGGCCTATTTCCATTCCTAAATTAAATGTTTGACAACCGAATTATGCTATTTAAAATTAGTTGAAAATAATAAGTATATCTAAAATAAACCATTTTTTCAACTATACCCTTATTTATGAAGGGTAAGTAAGAGAGAGAAATAGAATAAACAAAAATATCCCAACCTTTTTAATTAATACAATGCATATAATTAATAAGTAACAATAGAAAAAATTCATTAAATGCTTGGACAACTCTTGTCGGGCTCTTATAAATACTACCAAAATACATTAAACTATTGACATAATCTCAATTTTCTGATGAATTAGCAAAGGAAATGGGATTACCAATAGAATCCGTTTCGTTGCTAAAAATTACATGGTAAATTGGTTTATTGACGAAAATTTTCAACAGGAATTTACCGAAGGGATTATCCGTTGGTAATTTATTTTTTTTAAACATCCATGTGGTGCCTTTTCAAAGGGGCCACATGGCCATCGGTGGCGGCCGCCCCCTTGCTGACTAGGCCTCGGCCTCGTCACCAGTGACCAGCCGCCATGTGTCATGTCCCTGCCACGTTGCCCACCACGTTAGATAATAGTGTCGTTCTTGATGATAAATATTTACATACTCCATGAGTACCTAATCATCATAACTCTGTCTAATAAAAACATAACAACTCATATTGTTTTAATTCTAGTTATCAGATGACTCATTTGAAAAATTAAAATTTTATTTTGTTTTCAAGAAACATATGGTTCATCATTTTGTTTTAGTTTTTTTTTCAAATTATGATGTGTATTTTTCTTGAAAAAAAAATAAAATTTTAATTTTTTAGACAAGTCACCTGCTAATTAGGATTAAAATGATTTGAGTTATTTTATTTTGGCTAAAGTATATATTTGGTCCTCTATGTTTGCTTTAGGTATCATTTTAGTCCCTTAAGTTTATAAAGTGCACTTTTAATCCCTTAATGTTAACACCGTTAGTTTGACTTAACGGAAAATATTAACTCAGCAATTTTAAGTGATGGCTGCACAATTAACCGCTGACTAAGCATGACTACATGTTAATTCTTTAATTTAATATGTTTATATTTTAAAATAAATATAAATCTGGGAAAAAGAAAAAAGAAAGTGTCTTCTCCTCTTCAAGAACGCACAAGCTTCTCCATGCCCGGCAACTTCACCTCTAATTCATCTCTTCGTAATTCATTATTTTAGATTAGGTTTGGGTGGATTCTTCATAATCACAAGGTTGCATCTGTAGATTATTTGAATCATTAGGAGTTTTTTTAATATGGAAGACTCCAATTTGTCTAAAGCTCAGTTTCTCATATTCAGAAATATGCCTTTGGGTTTTGATGCATAATGATATTAGGATGCTGTCTTCTTTTTTCTTTTAGTTTGCCAGTATTGTTCACCTAGGATTTTATTCTAGGTTATGGGATGGTTTGTAATATTACTTTCTATGTAATTTTATGTTTTAGGTTTAATGGCAATAAAGAAGAAATTAGATAATCTCCGCAAGGATGGATGCAACCAATAGTACATATAAAAAGGAAAAACAACAGACTTACAAGATTGACGTTTCAAGGACTGGTTATTTCTTCGGATGAGATGTTGAAGCAGTAGGGATGAGTTAGGGATGGAGGGATCGAAGCCGTAGGGATGAGTTAGGGATCGTTAATGAGAAGCGGTAAATTAGTCCGTAAAAATTAAATCTTTTTCAATTTATAGGTTTTTAAAAAATTAATTTATTAAAATACTAACATACATGCATGCTTAATCAGCACTTAGTTGCACAGGCATCGCTTAAATTTGTTGAGTCGGTATTTTTCGTTAAGCCAGACTAACGGTGTTAAGATTAAGGGATCAAAAGTGCACTTTATAAACTTAAGGGACTAAAATGATACTTGAAGCAAACATAAAGGACCAAATGTATACTTTAGCCTTTTATTTTTATTGGTTAGAGTTTAGATGACGTGATACTCCTGAAGCATATAATTATATCTCGTTCTTGATGCTTTTATACCAATTGAATTGTTTTGACCTTGTAATATTTTATTCACATAATTATATATATGTATAATGTAATAATTAAAAAGAAAATATAATATTAATATAAATATATATTTATGTATATATTTGTATATTTCGTTTTTCATAATTTTTTTATTTCATTTAAATATTTATTTTAAATATATTATTTAAGTTTTTATTGTATTAAATATATATTATTATTTAATATGTTATTTTTTACATTTAAGTTTCATTTTTTATTTTTATATATTATTTTTATTTTTTCAATTATTTTATTATATTATATAAATTATTAAAATGTAATAATAAAAATTATAAATCTTACTGACAGAACTTTTTTCATTAAATTCTTTTAGTAATTCCGTCGAAAAGTTATTTTCCGATGGAAATTACCGACAATTTTTCTGTTTGTAATTCGTCTGTAAATTTACCGACGGAATTTCTATTGAAAATCTATCAGTAATTTCCTTATTCCGTCGGTACTTATTGATAGGCGATGTTTTTTTGTAGTGAAAATGAATCAACATAATTTTAGGCTTTTATAAAAAAGATGAGAGGCAGTATTTTGAAAAATTGAATCACCTCTAAGCATAGGACTTTATTATTATCTACATTTTAAAGGGAAAAATTGTGTTTCGTATTTTCCTATCCGTACTTAAGAATTGGTTCTCATCCGAAGAGGTGGCAACCAATTTTCTCTTGAAATTGGCTTCCCAAAAAATTGGTTGGGGCTCAAGAAAATTTGTGATTTCCCTTTTTCCTATATTAGATTTTCACTATTTCAAACAGGCCCTTGGGGATGTGGTGGCAGACCAAATTATACTAGAATTTTGATAGAATTTGTTTTTAAATTAGTAAAGATGGTTGCGTGATCCACACCAAAAACGTGAACAAAGGTAAATTAAAAGTCAATTTCTCCTCTCCCTTGAGGTGGCCAAATTGGCAGCATATTTTGTTGACCCTTGCACTAAAACGTTAATTGTCTCACACCCACACCACATTTTTCAGCACCAAGTATATATAATTGCTCAAATTCTGAACAACACTGTTACTCATCAGTGATTGTTAGCATAATTAGGGGTGTTCAAAGTGTCCCGATCTCAATTATCTAGGCCCGGTCCCAGACTTTTTGATCCTAGGAATTTCCCGCCCCAGTCAGGACCAAGACCGAGAAAGCTAGGACTGGGATCTATTGGAACCGGGATCAGGACCGGGATCACACCTTGTGATCCTGGTTCCGTCCTGGTCCCGGTTTTTTTTAAAATTTTTTTTTCCTTAAAAAATAAGTTATTCTTTTATTTTTATTTTTTTACCCTATAAATTAAGTTATCATTTGTTAAAATGTGCATCATATATTTAATTTGAGTTAAACTGTATATATCGTGATACTAATCCTAACTATATAATATATAAAAATAATAACAAAAATGATGAAGGTGATAATAATAATAATAAAATGTTATTATTTAATTCTAAATCAATTTATGTGATTATTATGGCCTTATTAGATGTTAAATGATCATTTTAAACATTAGATTATAGAAAATTTAACTAATATAATAATATATTTTAAATTTATTTTTTTTTAAAAAAACCAGGATTTCCTGGTTTGGTCCCGATCTCGGGATTAAGGACCGAGACCAAACCAGGACCAGGATTGAGATCGGGATGCAATTTGCATTCCGGCCAAAAACCGGGACTAGGATCCTGGATTTGAACACCCCTAAGCATAATGAT
Organism: Inga oerstediana; assembly: GCA_963210345.1. Classification (NCBI taxonomy): domain Eukaryota; kingdom Viridiplantae; phylum Streptophyta; class Magnoliopsida; order Fabales; family Fabaceae; genus Inga; species Inga oerstediana. Next base: position 75,071,151 of record OY723401.1, on the reverse strand, counting down.
CCTATATGCCTAACAATTTATATATATACATATATATAATAAAAGCACGTAGAGGTAGAAAAAGTCATGAAGAGATTAAGAAAGTTAAATTTATAATATGAAACATTACAACAATTCTCAGAGAGAAAAGCATATAAGGAGATCATGAAGAAGTTAATTAACTGAGGTCATTAACTATAGGCTATTATGTATATTTTTCTCCAACACTTCAGAACAAATCTGCTCCATGGTATGATAGAAAGACAAGAGCTCAGATAATTGTTCAACTGACATTTTGGCCATAACTTTTCTTGCCATTTTTTCTCTCTCCTCATTCATCTTTAATCTCTCTATGTATGACCCTCCATTCCTCACTGTTGCTCCCATCTGCTTTAACCTTTTCTCTTGCTGCACACTCAATGCTGTGTTTGACTACAGAAACACCAAAATTTTATCATATTTTAGTAACAAGCTAGAAATTAGCAAATACTTCCTCCGCTCTAAATATAAGATCATTTGGCTTTTTCTTTTTTGATAGACTAAGAAAGCTAGACATATATGTTGCGTATCATTAGATTATATATCAGTTTATAAGTCACGTAAATTAATCTAGAGAAAAAATCATAAATATATATACTTTAAGCTAATTTATTTAGCTTCTTTAGTCTCTCCAAAAAAATTCATTGAGTTTTATATTTAGGATGTACAAATTAAAATAGGGAAAATCGTGATAAGGTTTTAATAAAAAAATGTAATAATAAAAAAGTCCCAATTACAAGTGAGCAATATATACTTGTCATTTTCCTAAACTTGTCATTACACGATGATCACTTTTAAATTTTTTTAGTGATTATATGCCTTCCTTGACCAGCACACAGACGTGGTAGAGCTAAAAGTTCTCAAGGTTTGTATCAGTTTCTTTAAGATTTTCCAATTTGAATCTGTAAAGTACCTCAAGAAATTCTGCACCAGCTTCAAGCTCAGAATCGTTGAAGGGATGCATTCCTCGCCCGGCATCATAAAGATTTTTAGCAAGTGAGAAGCTTCTCACTATGACTTTCCTTTTGTCCTCCATTTCCTTGTTAAGCTTTAGAGGCTTATTCTCAATGGCAGTTGCAGCATTCAGCTTCTTCTGATATGCTATTACTGCCTTCACAAATTCCTGCACGGTTAAATTCTCCATCAGATTGTTATCAGTCTTACATCGGGAACCTCACAAGTGAAGTGTAGTTTATAAGTTTAAGAGGCTATCTCTCCAAATAGGCTAATCTTTTGAGATCAAACTCTCTCTTTGGACTTTTTTTTTTTTTTTTTAATTTTCTTTTTTGTTTATAACAAAGATACTTTCACATTGAGAGCCCGATATTTATGGAGACATAAAGGGTTCTGACTCACAAAAGGCCGAGTGAAGTTCTCTAGTATATATGGAGCCACCGGAACGTCATTCAAAGCTAATTTTTTGAGATTGAACTCTCCTTTTTAGACTTGTGTTCATAACATATATTCATTTTTAAAACCCAAATTATTCTCATAAAATTTTCCTAGACAACAAACAGGAATTAAATCTTAATTAATTATGGTACATATAGAAGGTTCTGACCAATAAGAGGCTGAGTGAAGTGTCATGAAGTGGAGCCACTGGGGATGATGTCGGCTCTAGGCTAGTTTTTAGATTGTGCTAACCTTTTATACTTGTATTCATAACAACATATATAGATTCATTCCCATAATTCAGCTTATTCACATGAAATTTTCCTAGAAAACAAACAAAAGTTAATCATAATCATGGTACCTTGTAAGCAAAGGGACATCCTGGATAATCAAAATCATCTGAATCTGGCTTTCTCATCCTCTCAGGATGAAACTGCAAACCCATGATGAACTTACCCTCTTCAGGATTATAAGCATCTGGATCATAAAACCCTTCAATCAACCCATCTGGTGCAAAAGCCATTGGAACAAATCTCTGAGCCAATCTCTGAACTCCTTGATGATGATAACTATTAACCCTAATCTTCATATCCCCGACTTCTTCTTCTTCTACCTCCAAAGATTCCTTAAACCATTGATGCAATGGTGTATTCTCAACCACCTTCACTTCATGCCTGTGACCATCATAATCATCATAATTCATATGTTTCACTCTCTGGCTTTTATTAAGCCACTTACTTGTTACCTCCTTTTCTATGTCCTGATATAGGGTACCCCCACAAGCAACATTAAGAACCTGTGATCCTCTACAGATTCCAAGATAAGGTATGTTCCTTTCGAGGCATAGCTTCGCAAGGCGTAATTCTATTGAGTCTTTCTCTTTATCAATGGAGGTATCACTTTCATGAAGCCTCCTGATTTCTTCAAGTTCTTCTTGTGATAAGCCTGAGGCCTCTGATCCGTACAGAGATGGATCTATGTCTTCTCCTTCGCATAGAAGAACTCCATGAATTGGCTCGAAGCTGTCTAATAGCATGTGAACACCGGTAACACGAGGAACAATAACTGGTACTGCGCCATAATTTACTATAAGATCCAAATGATATTCCCCTGAAAACAATAATAATAAGAAAAACAATGATAACATGTCTGTATATAAAATTTTTGACATTCATTGTTGATAAATTTAATCAGGGAAACTTACCGACGAAATCGACAAACTTGTTCTTGCGAACGGTTCGTCTGGAGACGATGAGGACACGAGGGAGGATGACGGAGAGATCGGAGGACATTATTGTGGTTTGATGAAGATCTGTGAATGAGATGAGAATGGTGATTGATAATGTATCTGAAGAAAAACTGGAGTATATATAAATTAGTGAAGGAGAATAGAATATTGGCAATGAAACGACGTCGTATCGCCGCGTGCTTCTGAAAAATTGAAGGATTAGGTTCATTCACCTACCGACTTATATAGAATTTTTTTTCCTTGAGATTGATTTGATGAACTTGTGTAGCACATGGATAGACCCTATCCATATTATTGTTTAGTAATTAATTTTAATTTATAATATTATGTTAATGAGTTCCACGTGTGTATACGCTTATGTGGAGGCTTCAGAGTCACTTCCCTGTCATTTTTTACATAATAATATATCCAAATACAATATACGGTACAAATTAAAAACGATCCAAATCCCTTTTTAAAGAATTGTGTAATTATTTAATATTCAAGCTTAATTTGAATTCAAGTTTTGTGGGCCTTTAAATATTTTAGAGAGTCTTCTCTTTTAACATAGTTTTCCTTTTTCATACCAAAATAAGACTATTAGGGGGGAAAATTCAAACTCGAGGCATTAATCGCTCAAAAGACATTTAAAAAAAAATTCTGATTAAAATTAATCAAAGAATTATAATTTTTTATTGATAATCCAAAGAATTAGAACTCTTAGTTACCTAATGGCTTGTTTGTTTAATTACCTAGACTACAAGCCTTTTGATATATATTGCTGGCAAAAAAAAAAAAAAAACTTTTTGATATATCGTTATTTAACATTTTACAGTGGATATACATTTAGAATGGCAATTTATGAAAAGAATACAAGAAATATTTTATTTAAGAAATAACAAAAAGTAACAAAGAAAGACATGACCTATATTATTCACATAATATATTTTTTGATATATGAGATATTACATAAAGTAATGTTATCAAATATTTTCTTAGGTTCTGAATCTAACATTCTATTAGCACGTTGGGTGTGTGAGTACGTAACTGAGTATGGCAAAAAGAAAAAACTTCTTTACATTAACGTTTTAAATAATACTCATAATCATCATCTCACATATTAATTTTAATTAATATATAAAAATCAAGATGAAAATGCACTTAAGTTTCGAATATTCTTCTTCCCGCTTAATTAAGTTGCCATCAAGGCAGAAGTTGTGTCAAACGCAGATAAAAATGTATAAGATTATCGATGAAATAGAATTTATCAGTTTTTTTTTTTTTTTTGCCCGAAGAATTTATCAGTTACTAGATTTTTTAGATTAATAGACAAATGTGAGGGAATATCCAACGTATGTTCCAGCTAGGCCATTAATTATATTAAATTTTTAGCTACTTAACCACCTAAATTTTAAATTATTTTATGTAACGTTTTCCAGTCTAATTCAAAATAAAGTTTCTAACAGCACAAGTATATTAAATTATATTCCACTAAAATGACAATTATTCATTAATTTTTCTTATCGTGAACAATAAAAAAAATGTCTATATACATAGATATCAGGTTTTATTAAAAACAATAGTGGAGTATATGACAGAATGGACATGTGGAAATATTAGTCAAAGTAGTGGATGAGGGTGTGGACACTTATCCATTTTTGCTTTGTCATCAAAAAGTTTGACTTAGAGAGAGTAAACAAAATAATACGAAGATTAAGATATTATTCACTCTGGTCCTCAATATAAGATATAATTGATTTTTTTTTAGAGAGGTTAAGAAAGTTAAATAAGTTACTACCTCCGGTCCTAATTATAAGACAAAGTTAACTTTTTTTTGGAGAAATAAAGGAAGTTAACTAAGTTACTTAATCATATCATATGTTATGTATCCTTAAATTATATATTAATTTATTAGTCAAACTAATTAGTTTGAAGAAAAAATAATAAATATAAATTTTAACATAATTTATTTAGCTTCCTTATATTTAGAGCAGGAGGGAGCATTATTTTTTGTGTTTAATTTATTTTAAAGCATATTGTATAATATATATATATATATATGTATGTATGTATGTATGTATGTCTTCTCTCTCATAAACTAGGCTTTTATGTATAGATAAGCCTCTTCTCCATGTCACTGCCTACGCAATAAGTTGATCCATTCTGTACAGCGCACAAGTATGAAGAAGAATATCGGTTGGTCATTAATTATATACATAATCATGATCTTCTACTATTAATTAGTTTCTGAAAATAATTGTGTAATTCATAACAAAATATGTAATATATAATACACGACACACATGCGATGGTGAAGAAAGTATGTTCATGTGTGATTTTGTTTGTGTTTAGAAATTGCAGAATAACTGGGGGGAAAATTGCAGAATAATAATCGATATCAAATATTCATAAAAATTATAAGAAAAAATGATGTGACTTACTTTAAATTTCAGAAATATGGTAAGTCTCTATACTAATGATTAAAGAACTGGATCGGATCCAAGGACATTGGCAGAAAAGAAAACGAAAACAAGAAAAAAGGATAGTTCTCTTAAAAAAGAAGAAGAAGAAGAAGAAACGAAAAGAAAAAAGTATAGTTACGCTCGCAATTAAAAAGTGGGCTGGATTGAGCAAAACAAAAGTGTCTGAGCCCGGGTTCGAACCGGGGACCTCTAGTGTGTGAGACTAGCGTGATAACCAACTACACCACCCAGACTACTTGATTGGTGTGGTTATGTTGTACAACAAAATGACTAAGTTCATAAAGCATGAGTACACTATTTTCCACACATCAACTTTTTTTGTTTATATATCCCAATATATACTACAATCGTTTGATAATTTAAAAACAAAAATAATAAAAATATTCATTTCACATGAGTATCTACTACTCCCATGCTCCTTAATATATATAAGAGATACTCTACTGATTTGTTTAAATTAAAGATGTAAGATATATTACTTGATTAAACAAATATGATATAATTGGCAAAAAAAATAAAATGATATGATCTCTGAAAATACTCTAGATAACATTAGATAATAAGAGTATTAGTTTATAAGTTAAGTAGCTTAGTTTGGAGAAATATGATAAACATTAAAATAAAATAAACTAAAACTTTATATTTAGAATTAAGACAAACCTTCCAACTAAATTCTATATTTCGGATGGAAGAAGTGCATTGCATTATGCTTATAGTAATTATTACAACTAGTACAGAATCCTCGCAATGTGCAGGTGCTTATTTTATAAGTTGTATACGTTTTTATTGTTTGCATTTATAATATATAAATATAAGACAATATTTATTTTTTATTAGGTATAAAGAAGAATGATATTTTTAAATATTTTCTTTTATATTAATATATACCAAAGGTAGAAGCTCTATAAAGTAGAGATAACTGTATACCATGTTAAAGTACAAATTGTTTAAATGCAACTAAAGCTTGTTGTATATAGGAGAAATATTGTATAGACAAATCTCGTAATATTTTTTTTGTAGCCACACGTGAAATCAGTTCTGTTTGAACTTTGAAGATAGTTGGGCTACTCGTTCACTCATTCCAAAGAGATAATGAGAATATGCATACTTTAAATTGAAAAAGCAACTAAAGGAATTCCTAAATTCATATAGCTTATGATCGATGTGATATGAATATATGATTAACAAAAGACAACTAAAGAATATGTATGCAGCTAAGTTAATTGGTGGAGTCCCATGATTTATAGTCAACAGGGCCTTTTGCTAGCCCATTGCTGCAATTCACAGGCACATATTTTTAATGCCATATTTTCTCTACAAGAAAATAAATATAGTAAGAAAATAAATATATTACTTTCATGATCATCCGAAGAAGCACACCCCACATTTGACAAGTTAGATTTACAAAATCTACATTGAGTAATACTTAATGTAATATATTAAATATATTATTTTTATAGATATTTTAGGATATTATCAAATTTGTCAAAAATTTTGGGATTATGGTATTATATTAACATAGTAAATATTTATTTAAATGTTTTAAAGAATTAAGTAATATAAATAAACATTTAAAATAATATAAATAAAAAAAATGTTTAATTAAAATATTTAGAACAACACTAGTGGGAGTAGTGAGGTTGTTACGCATATATTGGAGGTTATTTTTGAAGTTAAAATATATAAAATAAAATATGTAAATACAACATAAGGTAGGTGAAACGTTTGGAAGAAGATACTCTCAAAATCATTTTTCTTCTTTTCTTCTAAAATCACATCTCCACTATCAGATTAAAAAAATGAATGGTTCATATTTAATATTTCCTAAAAATATTATTATAAGATTTTATAATTTATTTTTTTTAAAATTTTGTTTGTGTTTGTGGTTATGAATTATGTATATCAAATTTTAACAATTTATATTTATTTATTTATATTTAAAATAATAGTTTTATACAATGTGAAATCTGAACCATCTATTTTTTTTAATATGAGGGTGAAGATAAGATTATGAGAAGAAAAGGAGACAAAGAACTTTGAAAGAACCCAAACCTGAAATGCTTACATGGCAGCACAAGGACAGCTCAAACTGCTGCTATTATATATTATATAGTAAGAGATTTATACATACAAAGTTATAACACAATATGCCATCTTTCATTAGTGTTTGTCTTCAGTTCTTCACACATATTTCCACATCCATCATGTTTTTTCACTTACCAGATGTTTTAAGTTACCTAAATATATTTTTTTCAAGATCTCTAAAATGCATTTTTTTCAAGATCAGAAAAATTCATTATAACTACATATTCTTAGAAAAATAATATGATTATAAATATTAAGATCATATACAAATTTTCAAGGAAAAAAGACAAATAAATACTACTTGAATTTCAAAATCCAAAATTAATAATTTCCCAAAATCTGTGTTACAAATTGCTATACTCTTTTTATAAATCTCATTTCTCTTATTGTCAACAAAACAAATTTTGAATTTTAAAGTTTAAGTGGTATTTAAGTATTTTTTTTCAATTTTCAATGTTTCAAAGTTCTCCTTCAATAAAGTGAGAGTAAAAATAAGAATAAAGAAATTAGAGATCGAGAATAAAGAAAATAAAAGCATCAGACTAAAAGGAAAAAATGAAGAAGAAGAAGGGTGTAATAGAGTAGAAATAGCTAGAGAAATATGAGAGAGAGAGAGAGAGAGAGAGAGAGAGAGAGAGAGAGAGAGAGAGAGAGAGAGAGAGAGAGAGAGAGAGAGAGAGAGAGATGTGCATAAACTAATAATACAAATGAGTGTGCAGGTTCCATGGTTTTACATAGAAATTAGTCTGTTATACATATCACACCTAATTAATACACTGATAAATTGCAGGATGCAAGCATATATAATATACAGTAGCACATGCTTGCATCAATACACATAATAATAAGTCTGTGATATATATATATATATATATGTGAAATTAAAGGGAATTAATCAGCAAGTTGGGTAGGGGACTTCACAATCAGAAGCAACCCTTCTGGCCCCAGGACTGTTGACATATTGCCCCAGAGTTGGGTTTTGCAGATATTGACACAGACACGGCCTCTGCTCTCTCAACTGAACCACACCAAAATCAACACATAAAACACACTAGCAGGTTATTATTCATAAAACACACATTCATGTGTACCAAACGGATGAGAAAGTTATGAAATACTCCTCCTGCCCTTAATATATCATATATTTATCTAATTTAATTAGATTAAGGAAGTTAATTGAGTTAGTTAATATAACATATATTTTCTAAAACATCTTAATCATCTTCCTTAATTTCCTCATTCTTTCTTCTCCTTAACTATTCTTGAGGGAACATCAATAAGGATAAATTAGGAAAAAATTTATAAATATGAAAACCATGTCTTATATTTAGGACCAAGATTAATTTCCTAAATAAGTCTTATATTAAGGATGGTACTGCAACATAACTTAGTGTTTGTTTAGGATGCAATTAGGAAAGGTCAAAACTGACTATTGCACCCTCAAAAGCCAGTTTGTGGATGCCAAAAATCATGTTTGGTTTAATATATTGAGAGCAAATAGGCTTTAGCGAGCTTTTGAAGCTGTTGGTTTTTTATTGTCCTTCAAATTTAAACTTTTAAAACTGACTTTTTAAATTAAAAAATCATCCAAATAAATTTCTGTCAGATCGAGATTTTATAAAATTATATCCAAATATAAATTGCATTAACCTTTACTCCAACTTCAGTTTATAAAATACAGTTGGAATAAAAGTCACTTTTTATGTACAAACGTTAATGCAAACATGCCCGGACTTACCTTCTGGCAACAACTGGTTGAAGGTGGAGAAGATGAAGTGATAGAACTAAGGCAAGTGCTCAACTCAAGGGGTTTGCAAGTGACACCTTGACCCATGAGTGGTTGTGGAGTCTCAACAAGAAGGGTCACAATGACTAACACAGCCAAAGTTGCAGAAACCTTCTTCGTCATCTTTGATTTTTTGGGGTCTAATTAGTCAGAGAAAGAGAGAGATTAGTTATTGTGTGATTTGAGGAAAGGGAATTGAGTAGCAATTTATAGAAGAGAAGGAGAGGGAAAATGGGCTTGGTTGAGTTAGGTTTTTTCGGTAAGTGGAAGTAAATGGAGGAGTAAGTGCTCGTTTCGAATGGCTTATTTTTATCCAAAACGTGCTTATAATTCGTGATTCACGGTATACGAGGTAAGTATGTGAGAGGAGTTTTTTCTCGACTTGCGTAATAAGTGCGTTTTTCCTGTATAAAACGCTGAAACAAACACAGTTTTATTAAGGTCCCCACATGGAGATGGGGAGATGGGATTGAGTACCGTAATTAGTTAACACTGCCATTTCTGTTATCTTTTTCAGTACTATCGTGGCAGCTGTGCCATTAATGGGTTTGAATCCCGGCCTTCTAGCATACTGGCATGAGAGCTCTCCATATATATAGAAGGTTACAGATTCAATTCAATCCCGATTATAACCTGGTATTGTTAATTAGTGCATGCCACTATAATTCAAATAAAATCATCATCCTAGCAAATGTGTCATAAATGATATCAATTTTTAGAAACTAAATATAAGGAAGTACTCCATCAAGTCCTTTTTTTTATAAGAGTCTAATAACCAAATTGTGCAGTTTAAAAAGACTATTAAAAGTAATAAATATATAAGAAATGAATTGTTTTTTCAAGCACCCATTCTAGTCTTTTTTATAAGCAACTTTCTCCTTGTGTCTTACAATTTAAACTTCTTTTTTCTTGTATACCCCTATTAAATACATATCTTTATATTAATTATTTCTCACTCACCACTAATTCTCTTTCATTTACTCATTTATTATACATTCTCTTTCATATTTTATACTCATATTCTCTCATATTATTACTCATTATCTTTCCTGTACTCTTTTCATAATTAGGGGCATATTTAGAAGAAATATGACATTTTTTACACATTTATTATTGTTAACTAATCTTGACTAACAATTCGTTTTGTGCAATAAGAATAAAAATTGCTTATAAAAAGGATCGAATGAAGTATATGCCCATATTCATAAGGGGCCAAATAAGATAGGGAAATAGAGTAGTAATGAGGCAAGTATGAAAGAGAGTGTAGTATAACGAAAAGATTAGGCAAGATAATATAATTAACCAAGGGCAAAAATGGTAAAATCACATTAAATGCTTAGACAATTCAAGTACTCCCTCCAATCCACAATATATGGCACTTCAACTAATTCATTGAAAACAAGAAATGATAGTTACCTCAATAAACATGTCCTAAACCGAAATTTTTTTTTTCAGTTTTACCTTTGTTGAAAAATGTATTTCAAAAGTTAATGAATGGGAAAATTGGAAATAAACATTAATTACAGATATAAAACTGAAAAATAAGCATTAATTATCTTACAAGTAACCTATATTATGGACTAAGCTATTTTTCTTTAAGGGTTTTATATTGTGGACCAGAGGGAATATAGTCTTATAAATTAAATAAAGGCAATTCAAATTTCATACGTACTCTTATAAAAAGGATTGAAAGAAAGACTGAAAGGTTTATATTCTGAAAAATTGGGAATCGTATAGCTGAAAAACTTGAGAGAAAATACTTCTATTTTTACATCACTTACAACATGCTTTATCGGAATTAAGAAATATCTTAAATCTCATTAATTATGTCTTAAACTTTATTAACTTTTTATTTTTCCCTTATTTAATATACACTATGCTACCCAAAAGTAAATGAAGGGTGGACCAATGGGGGGTTCGTTTATCAAAAGGTGACAAACCAAAGTTTAAACTAAGAGAAATGTCTGTATTTAATATATAACAGTGCTTCGAATATAATTATCTCCAATATGATGATGATACTTGTGCTTATGAAAAAAAATAAATGAAGTGTAAACTTGTATTTTTATTCAAATCTTGAGTCTTATTGATTTACCTGGTAGGAAGCCATGTTTGGTACAAGAACTATCCTTGGGTAATTGCGGGGAAGCAATTTTTCCGGATAGTTTGGTATAAAATTATTATTTCTGGAATAAAGTTTCCTCTCCTACATTTATTAATGGAGAGGACCTAGCTCGCCACAAAAAAAAAGGGGGGGGGGGGAGTAAAACCCTCACTCTCTAGAAATTGCTTAAAATTGTTAAGCCTAGGACTGAATTTTTTATAACATATGGACAGGGTTGAATCCAAAATTCTTATTTTTTCTGAAATAAAATAATAAATGCTTCATAAATTTTTATAAAGGACGAAAAAGTTTATGGAAACAAATGTTAAAAAACAAAGAAATTGTGTATTTTTATGGGATAATTAATCTGCAGATCCTTATAATTTTAACCAATTTTTAATTAGGTCCTTGTAATTTTTTTCTTTTTTTTCAGGTCATTTATGTTTTTGTTTGTTTTTAATCAAGCCATTGAAGGTTTTTTTCTTCTTTTTATCAGGTCCATATAGTTTCATCTAATTCTTAATTAGGTCTCTATATTTTTTATTTATTTATTATGTAAGTTATAATATTATTATTCTATAAATAAAATATGATATTATTAAATATAATTTTTTTAAAATTATTGTATAAGTAATAATATTCTATAAATAACAAGTTATTCTAATAATTTAATTTTTAATATTATTTTCAAATTTTAACTAAAGATATATTTATATTATTTATTTTATAATTATAAATTTCAAATCATAATAATGAAGTTTTCTAAAAATATAATATTATTATAATTATTTATATTTAAATATATTATATTAATTATTTTTATAATTCTATAATTATTAATTTAAATTTATTATTAATATTTATAATTTAATTATATTTATTTATTATATTCTAAATTAAATTGATAAATAAAAAATTATAGGGACTTGATTAAAAACCATGTGAAATTATAAGAACCTAAAAAAAAAAAAGAAAGTAAAATTATAAGGACCTAATTAAAAACAAATGAAAGAATAAGAACCGAATAAAAAGGAAAAAAAAAAACCTCTAGACACCCAACTAAAAATTGGTTGAAACATAAGGACTTACAAATTAATTATTCCTATTTCTATTTATAAGACAAGTTATTTGATTCTCACATACCAATTAGTTATACACTTATTTGACAACCATTTTATTTGTTAACATTTAATGGGTAAGAAAGTATTTACGGCAACTCATTGTCAAACTTGCGAGTTTTAGCAAATTTGTAATAAGAATGTAAACTTGGATCGTGAGCTCGTTAGAGTTTACTTTTATAATAAATAGATGTTAAAAGTATATAAAAATATAAAAATGACAATAATTTAATTTAAAATATTTAAAATATCAATAATTGAAATTAAATCCATCATAATTTATCATATCCAAAAAAAGAAATTTCTATGAAGTTCACATATAAAGCCATTGAACATGATCAAAGCGAACAAACTAACATGAGTCTAAAAATGAGTTTACACAATTTTATAAGGTAAAAATGAAAAAATGGTAAACTTGGTAGGTAAATTCGAGAATTTAACTGACTTTATGACCTGCTTGAGTTTAAATACAAATAGACTCAATTTTGTAAGTTATAAACATAAAAACGGTAAATTCGGAGAGTCAACTCGCGAGTTTGACAATAATGAATTTTACATTCAATAGTGGCTTTGGGGGGGGAGTTAATTAAATTAAATACTATTCAAATGTTGTAATTTGTCTTATAAATAGATGCAAATCACCCTGAAAAATCTTGTCGCATGAACGGATCAAAATGTTGGAGTATATTGGGGAAACTGGAGAGAAAAATTAAACGGGTGCAAAATTTGGGAGGAATGACCAACATTTGAAGATCATTGCACATATAAAAATCAAGAGATCTTTAAGGATTTGCATTTATAGTTATTGAGGTGGATTTAGATATATAATCACTTTCAAGCATTTCAATGCTTAATACTTCTCTGATCCTATTTATAAGTTAGAAAAAAAGTTTTTCTTGTCCTACATATAAATCACATCATTAAATTTTTTTACATAAATGTACTATTTTATCCTTTTTTTTATAGACACATGTATTCTTCTATTAGGAATAATTATGTTTGAGGCATTGTGAGTATTAAATGTGGGCACTTCTGTAAGTGGTGGTTCAAACCGTAGTTACCACCTAGATTTTTTTTTTTTGGCCATCATCTCATCTAAAGTCTTACTATCTCATTGCGGTTACAATTGTCCCAAGAAATGCTTAATAAAAAAAAACATCATACGACATATATTTAATAACCATTTTTTAAAAAAAATGTGAAAGTTAAGTAATGGCTAGTGGAATCCCAAATGTAATACAATTTAAATCATTATATTAGGGCTGTGAATGGGCTGAGTGAGCTGCTTGATGGGCAGCCTGTAGCCTGCCTATTAATTTCTTAATTTGTATGGGCTCTGTCAAATGCTTGCAATAAATGAGTTGGACTAAATTCATGCAGATTTGTATGGGTATGGGCAACCCATTGGTATTGATTTTTTTTTTAAAAAAAAATCAATATGTCATTGCAGGCAAATTTACTTATATACTGCATACAGTAAAATAAATTATCGAAATCCTATAGGGTGGAAAATATTTATCAAAATATTATACTTAAAGTTGTTCTTGCGAAAAACGATTTTGCCATCTTCTGTACACCACTCCCATTCACATCAACCTTCAAATCCGACATTTATTTATTATTTTTAATGAAAAGCTTGAAATTGTTGTTGCGAAGAACGATTTTCCTTTTGTTGTCTTTCATCTTCTCTCTTCTTAGGGTGTTTAAAGTGTCTCAATCCTACTTGTCCCGGCCCAATCCCAAACATTTTGGGATTGAAATGTCCCGGTCCCGTCCTAGGGTGTTTAAAGTGTCTCAATCCTAGTCGTCTTGGTCTAGTCCTCTCATTTTGGGATTGAAATGTCCCGGTCCTGGAGAAGTCTCAATAACAAGTGAAGTGTTGTCATTTCTTGTTCTAGAACTTGTCATTGCCTGCTCTTAAGTTGCCATTGAAACTTATTGATAATTAACTTCTTTGGGACCTCATTGTAATTACCCTTTTTTTGGGGGGCTGGTAGAGAGAGGGAGGGAGGGGTAGAAGTGAGAAATGAGAAATTTATAAAGTGAGGGAGAGATAAGGGTGTTCAAACTTGGGACCGAAACCGGAATATCTTCATCTTGGCTCTTGTCCTAGTTCCAGTAGTATCGGGATGGGACCGGGAAACCTTGGCTTATTTTTAAAAAAATATAAATCTAAAAAATATCATATTTATTAGGAATCAAGGTAATTATGTTATAAAAATGTAAGCAAAAAATAATAGACACAACAATTAATGTGGAAAAACTTTTCATTCAATATGAGTGAGAATAAATAAAGAATATAAGGTTGGGTAAAAAAAAGGATAATTTAATTTATAGGGTAAAAATTTTAAAAAATCCGAACCAAGACAAAGACCGGGAACTCAAAGGTGAAACTGGATCTTGGTCCTTGTCCCAAATAGGACTAGCACATTCCAATCACAAAATATCCAGGACAACCAAGACCAGGATACTTTGAACACCTTTTAGAAGAGAGATGAAAGGCAGCAAAAGAAAGCTTTTCATTAAAAAAAAAAATGTTAGATTTGAAGGGTGATGTGATGGGGAGACATGTGTGTAAGAATACAAAATCGTTCTTTACAAGAATGATTTCTTCATAATTTTAAAGTCTGTTTTTTATAAGAACAATTTCAAATATAACATTTTAGTAAATATTTTTCACCTTATAGGATTTTAGTAATTTATTTTACAGTTTGTAGTATACAAATAAATTTACCGCAGGTACATTTTTATTATATTGTTACTACTAATTTCTTGATATAAATTAAAAGAAAACACAAATAATAAATCACCATAATCTTCATAATTTCCTCGTTAGAACCACACATAAAATGTCATGCACAAATAAATAAACAGTTTCTGAACTTCTTAATCAATGAGTATTAATCTTATATATATATATTGGCATAGGAAATTTATTTACTGATTTTGTTAATACTCAATTAATAGTTAATAAAATATTATATATATATATATATATATAAAGAGCAAGAGCAATTTATATATAAGCTTTGATATACTAACCATTGATTCATGACACACACATATATCATGATTCCTTTAATTTTTTTTACAATTAACGTTATATATAATATATTTATACTTAAATATATATTATATATACCCACATAAATGGGTGGGTATGGGTAGTTCGAGGGTGTGCTTATGATCTGTCCTATTTAGTGCACAAGCCTTCCCATTTAAGCCTTCCCATTATGGGCTTTTGCTGGGCGGACCAAAATAAACAATTTTTTCCCTAGGCTTGGACAGGCTCATTGGCCTATGTGTAATTTGCTCAGTCCTATATGGTCTTGTTAATGCTGGACTGAACCACCAGTATTGGGTGTGTTTTTTTTGGTGATTGGATAAGTAACTTATTTTTACTTAAATTTATGGAATCTTAAGATTGAAAAAAAGTTAGATTGAGTAAAATGATGAGTATTTGGATTAGCGATTGG
The DNA here is from genome assembly GCA_963210345.1 of Inga oerstediana. Classification (NCBI taxonomy): domain Eukaryota; kingdom Viridiplantae; phylum Streptophyta; class Magnoliopsida; order Fabales; family Fabaceae; genus Inga; species Inga oerstediana. The sequence continues at coordinate 75,055,461 of OY723401.1, read as the reverse complement.
ATAAGTAACTTATATAAAAGTTAGAATGTTTGGTTTGACTTTTGCATAAGTGACTTTTATATTAATTAAGAGAGAAAAATTGAAAAAATTATGAAAAATGAAAAAAATGAAGGGATAATTGTGAAAAAAGTCCTCATTAGCAACTTAATTGCCAATGAGACCTGGGAAGATATCTACACACAGAGGGATTTTTTTCACAATTTTCTCAAAAATTAACTTTGAAAATTTGGTAATGGTACAATTTTAATAAAATTATATCAAACTTTAATTTAAATTGGTACACTCCAAAAGTCTTTTCTACCGTGCACCTCAAACTTAAATCTTATAAATTATATCAAACTCTAATTTAAATATTAAATCCTAACTCATATTTTCATATAGCTCAAAATCTAACAAAATAAATTGATTAAAATCTCAATAATACTTCCAATAATCCAAATAAATTATTTAAACTAAATTTAATGGGTAAAAACACTATATAGAAACTAATTTATGACATGTTTATAAAAAAATTGATTATAAAATCATAAAACAACTAAATAATAAATCTAAACTGATTAAAATTAATTATTAATTATTTTCTACATTTCTACAGTCATATATTAACAAAACTCAAAACTTGTCTAAACTCTTATCCCAAAGTATTCTCTAATTAGCAGAAGATTACCATCTAAAGAAAGAGAAAATTATTTAGAACATTTTTCATAAAAGAAGTTTTGTGATTAGAAGTGATTTTGAGTACCTCATTGATCCCAAAAACATTAAAATACTCCTATCAATATTTTTTTATACACACACAGGCACATAAGTTCCAATAAGCTTCATTTTGAGGCTTATGATTTTTTCCAACTTATGACTTTTTTTACCTTAAAACCAATCGCTAAAACAAACACCCATTTTTTATCAAAACACTGCTCAAGTCCGATTTCCCTGCTCAATGGCTTAAACAAACACACGCATTATTATTATTGACATTATGATGTGTTGATTCAAGATTCAGCTATACATAATTCAAGCTATGAACAAATAATTCATAAATTTTAAGCTATGAATAAATCCCCCCCCCCCCCCCCCCCCCCCTAAAGGAGTTACACATTACTTGCTAACAAATCAGGAAAAATAAAACTGCAACGCAAGAAATTTATAAGACATGAAACACTACATACACCAAATAAAATTAAGAACAAGGGCATCCATGTACCTCTATCCATGTACAGATTTCACCCTCCTCCTTTATAACTCAACTCGCACACAACTCTGAACTCATACTAAATCATACATATCCATGGCAAAAACAAAATTTGAATACTTTTTTCTCTCTTCCTTTCTTTTAATGTCTTTCTATTTTATCTACCCTATAAGAATGACAATAACAATATAACGGATAACGAATAAATAAAAAAATGTTACTCAAGCTTCCAGAGAAGTTTTGACAAGGGAAAATATCTACGTTCACCTTGGGTAAAAGAATGGGCAGAAAAATTATGATGCAGAAATGAATCCTATTGGGTCTGAGAGTCTTCCTGGGTTTTGGCTTTGCCACGAAGCATATCCCCAAAGTTTCCGAGCATGATGCGCCGGAATCTAGTGTCCTCTGCCGCCGCAGCAGCCGCCGTGGGCGGGACTGCCCTTGGAGATGCAGGGGCTTCGGAAGTTGTTTCTGTAGTTTCTTTCTTTCCAAGTAATCCACCATCACCAAAGAAGCTGCTCACTGAAGAAAGTCCTGATGAGAGTCCAATATGAGCACCCATCACCTTACTTATAGTATCAAAAGCTCCCCCTGATCTTTCCTTCAAAATAATTTCAAGGGCTTCTTTATGTGCTGGATCCAAGGCATCCAAGTCCTTTAACAGGTTCTGTAAGGCAGGGATGAGGAAGTTCTGGACACTGGCTGCAGGAAGATCTGTAGGTGATAGTGAGGAATTAGAAATATGTCGTCGAAGTCATATATTCAAGAATGCATAAAATTTGGAATTTACAAGGGATTTGTCATTATTTAGGGAATGGTTGCATTTTGAAGGATTAGCAACAAATTTGATGAACAAGAAATAAAGTAAAATGGAAACATGTTATATGACACAGCCACTTCTTACAATAAGGGAATCAGGATTGTAAATTTCAAAACTGCTATTTAATTGATTAAATGGAACCAAAAGAAGCTGAGCCAACAAATTCCTTCCTTAAAGTCAGATGCTAGGAGTACGAGCAGTAGATTTGCCCGCCATAATGAAAAAATCCAGGCGGAAATGTACAGTTAAATAGATGACTGACGGACTAGCATTTTTTGAGGTTTTTGGCTCATGAATTTTTGAGGTGTATGAAAAGGAACTGAATAGCACTGTTGCACTAGAAAAGTTTGACTTTGCCAATGGCCTTGTAGCCCAATGGCATGTCAGCTCTCATTGTAAGTGTGAGATCATGTATTCAATCCCGCTTATAAACTTAAGCCGTTAATAACTGCCTCTTTAATTCAAAAAAAGGTTTGGCTTGAACACAAGGGGAAAAAAACATACTTTCAAAAGAGAAGATGAAAGTACAAGTGACAATTTTCAAAAGAACGAACCTGAAGCATCCAGAGCACGGATAGCCTCACAGAATGCATTGGCTTTCTCCCGTCGACGCATCAAATCAGTTGCAGAAGTTGGCATGGATGTCAACTGGAAAATCTTGGACAAAAGATGTAGATAATGTTAAGGAAACAAATGCATATAGCCTGCTGAAAATGTAACTGCTTTAGGAGAATGAAACATCAACTTCGGAAAATTTGAAAATGTTCTAAAATAATCTTCCCCTAAAAACAAGTTTAAGGATATAATCTTTTAGTTTCTCTGTTGCATGTGGTACTGCAACCATCAAAGCACGGATAACAGCAACGGTAGCTTCATGGGATCCGTCTTCAAGAAAAGCATCCATTTGTATGCGAATCTTATCAACAATCTAAAACATGCCAAATATGATTGGAAGTTTGAAGCTAATGGTGCATTGCCTATTATATTGCAACTTTACAAGCGACAGTGAGAAATACTACTTAAAGGTACCATCTCATTTTTGAAGTGTTGGGCCACCGCACCAAAGGCATCTATACTGGCATACTTCACATTTAGATTCTGATCAGATCCAAGAGTAACTAAGGCAGGCAAAATTTGCGTTGAAGCAACCTTTGCATCAATATATGGCACCTATTAATGAAGACAGTCAGACAGATATATAAGCTTTGACATCTACATCAGATGAACTAGGAAACAAAGTAAACCGTAAGCTTACAATAACTTTCAGCAGCTTGGCAGCACTTATTTTCATGTTAATGTTAGAGATAACAACCATTTCCCATAGTATATTAATAATCATTGCATGGTTTTCTTCATATATGCTGCATTGCATAAAAAGCTTGAGATTAAAACATTGGAGATAGACAATCAATATAAGATCTGTGAAGCTTAAATTGGTGATAAGCATACCAAAGGAAGCGAACGGCTTCAATAATCTCAGGAATATGCCTGGTTGACTGGTGCTCCTTGGAAGTGTCTTCCACCAGCAATGTCCTCAAGTATTCTAACAACTGTTCATGTTTGGCCGGAGCACCCAAAACACCAGCCAACAAAAGTGGAAGAACACACATAGTAGATAGCCTCTCAGCAATAGCAGATCGTGGTCTTAAACCTGCAATCAACCATTAGAAAATATAAAGCAACAATGTCATAATAATATCACTAATCATTTGATGATCTGGCAAAATTATTGAGAAGTTACCAATGAGACAGGCATTCTCTCTAAATTGACGTCTCAAGAGTCTGCTAAATATTGTGCTGTTCCTATATTTTTCCCTAGATCCCCAATCAATAACCACTTTTTCTAACAAAATCTTCACGGTTCAGATATTAGTTGCTATTCCTTTACAATTGAATTTTCAGCAGTGAGTGATAACTCCATCAAAAAAATAAGTTTTAAGTATAGCTATTACACTGACTAGCTTTTTTACTGAGCACTCACTTCTCATGGAGATTGACATTATTTTTCAGTATTCTCTTATGACGCATGGTTACAAAGAGAACAGACTTGGAAAATAAAAATTTCGAAATCAACAAAGTTCCTTGGGAATACAATGAGACAAATGCACAATGCTTAACAAACATCCATACAGTTTTCTCCTTGAAGAATACCTTTAATTCTTGAATGGATGGCACTAGGAAAATATGTCAGATCCGCATCATCCCCAACTGCTATTAGGAATACAGGCAGCATTATGCATGTTACGTAGGAATCCCCAAACTTTTCAGAAACAGCTAACAGAAACTGCATTCACACAAGATTTATTAATTACAAAAAAAATACAGGAGCTTCAGATTAGACAAAAGCCAATCAGAAGAGAAGAGGTATACAGAGTAACCTTAGAAATTCGGCTCCGTAAATTGTCTTCTTTATTTGATAACAAGCAAGCCAACTGAATCAAATTAGGAAAGCAATCAACATGCATCCATTCAAATGCAGCCCATTCAACACGTCCACTGGCAAAAATGGAAATCAGTATATAAGTAGCAGCTTTGATAATGTAGTGAAGTATGAAGGAGACTTTGGCGGGTATGGAATGCCAAAGTCTCAAGTCGAGTAATATGGAATGCATGGAGAGTTTTAAAAAGATTGGCTCTCCCACCTTAATAATTAGTTTTAGTGAAAGGGTTTTCCATCCCACCTCAATTGTTATCAAAGTTGGAGATAACAAAGTCTAGAGAAGTGTTGCAAAGTGTAATATTGATCGCTAATTTTTATTTTTTATATGTTCTACGTATTATCATCAAATAATCTACTTTATCTCATTTTCTCAAGTTGTTAATTATCAGGATTAGTAAAAGTGAAACTTCCTTGTACGTATAACCACAGATTTTTACTACACCGATCCCATATATTTTGCGGGAGCAATCATCACCCCTTTTTTGTATTGTTTGTTCTAGGGAAAGGGGTAAGAAGACTAGAAGAGACTGGGAAGGGAAAGGGAGCAGACCGTCCTGGTCCCTTTCCGCTTTTTTCACTTCTCCCAAATAGGTGCCTAGAGAGTAAAAGGAAGTAACATTATGACCCCAAAGCCAGTGACATAAAGGCTTACAAATGTCAAAATGAAATATTTCAGCAGCTAGACTTTTTGCAAAGCTTACCTAGCATATAATTCAAGCATTGAGGTAGATAACACAGCTTGTGTAGTTTCAGCAGTGGTGGAAAAGGGGCATGTCTCTATTGCCTTCTGTTGCACAGAAGGGAGTAACACCACTAACAGTCTCAATAGAACATCTATATTCCAGCGCTCTCTTTCACCCAATACACGGAGATTTGCCTCTACAGACCCTTCAACACCAGAAAGTGGTGGACACCGCTGCAATGTTTGATGAACCAAATTCAATTGAGTAAAACATTTGCAAATGAGTATAAGTCCTCACTCATGAAAAAGCAACAGTGCAAAAGAACATGTATACCTGTGCAGAGCTTAACATATGAGATAGTAAAACTCTTAAGACCTGGTCTAATTTGTCTCCCCACTTTAAAGTTGCAGGAACCAATTCATTGAGAGTAATTTCCACCACCACTCCTGAGGGGTCACAGATTAACTGGAACATCAACTCCTCCACCTGTCAAAACATAAAATGAAAAATTGAAATAACTGCTCATCTTTGCTCTTCTTTTTCCTTAGAAGTCGTTATATCTTGTAAGGGTAAAAGGCTCCATTCCCTAGACCATGTCTCATCAACCTGTTCTAGAGCTTACATTGTAGCAAATTCTCTCAAGTCAGAAATCTTCTCCATGATTGCCTCGAAGCATATATAGTGAGGCTGACCTTGAAATATTTATCCGTGTTTGGAAAAAGTGGAAGCAGCAAAGCCAAATTATGAGCTGCAGCCTCTCGAACAACAGTGGCGGCATCTTCTACAAGTTGCTGTACAATAGACAAAATCAGAGAATCGCGTATCTCAGGTCGAACAAACTCTGCAAGCTCTCCACATGATTGAGCAACAAGCAGCCTACGCTCCTCATACATGTGATTTATCTAAAATCCATAACACCAAAAGTCTATAAAACTGGTTCTACAGGCAGAGTGGCAAAATGTAGAATTGAAGATTCAGACAAAAATTTACTTGTTCCCAACATTGTGGAAGCAATTCTGTCTCTGTTCTCATCTCTCCAACATTCTTCGCAAGGCTTACACATGCCTGAAACGAAGACAAGGCACCATTGAAGACAGTGAAGGAAACACAATAACCTTCAGCCAATAAAAAACAAAAATAATAACTTACATCCATTATTATTTGCCTTTGTTGTTCATCAGGACGTTTGATCAAATTAAACAATGTGTGGGTCAAAGAATCTCGAGTGCCACTATCAGGGTGACGCTCTATTGCACACATTATCAAGGGCAGGAGCTCCTGCAAGCAAGCAATTTACAAATGCAATGTAGAAGGTTCTACAAGCAAAAATGAAGTGAGGCATAATTTGCAAACCTACCTCACGGTGGTTGATCAACACATAAGGAACAATTTTAGGCAAAGCATCCGCAAGTATTTGAATAGTTCCTAATCCCTGTTAAAGTATAAACATATAAGATGAAATGAATAATAATTCAGTCAGCAAGCATAACTTATTATAAAATTGTCATTCCGAATTTCCTTATTTGGTCTTATTATTTATCATGTTTGAAGGTTGATTATTGCTCTTCAGATTTTAAATAAGCACTACATCACTGACAATGAAGACCAGTCATTTTAACACAAGAACGCCATTTTTAAATCAAGATCAAGCCCAAAATGAAACCAGCGTAGCAATTTATTTTACCAAATTCAATGAAAAAGAAGACATACAATAAAAAGGTAACGACACTAGAAAATTTTACAAAATGTAGCCAAAGGGACTTGCCATCTTTTCAGACACTGCTTCATCATTTACACCATCTGATTTAGGAAACAAACTGCTATTCTCTGTTTGCAGCCCACCATTGTGTTCCAAGACGGTTTCCCCATTTCCTAAAACACTGTTTGCAGTTGGAGGATTCAGTGAGTCATGCAATGCATCTTCACGTTTATCTATACACTCATTTTGACTGTGGACATCAAAGGATTGAGTGCCTTCATTGTGTAAATCTCCCGAGACCACTTCAACAGGACAAGAGACTGAACTTTTATCCTCATGTATCTCAATAATTTTGTCTTCTGTCTGAATTATTTCATTTTCAGAACTAACCAAATTTACAGATACAGGAGCCGTTATTTTCCTAGCTTTCAAATATTCAACTTCCATCTGCAACTTCTTAATTTCTTCCTTGTAGTTTTCTAAAGACGCAGATTGGACATTGTCACCATCACTGACTGCCAAATTCTTTCCAGATCGAGACCCTTCAATATGCATTTTCAGTGAAGTGATCTCAGCCTTGCAACCATCAAGTTCCTGTCTTTGGTGCTCAAGGGACTGCTTCAAAGCATGAACCTAAAGTTATAATAATTAGTACATTCTTAATTATATTAATTGATTGACAGAGTCTTTCAGAATTAAGATGGAACTACCAGCTTCTCCTTGTCTGTAAGATCTTTCTTCAAACCCTCTAGGGATTTAGTTAATGCATTTATTTGGCCATCCATCAATTCTTTGTTCTTCAACAAGTTCTCCCTTTCTTCATTTAACCTCTTATTTGCTTGCAGCAATGTTTCATTTCCACGAAGTAGAGCAATTTTTTCCTGGACCAATATTCATGTGTGATTCAGCACAAGAGTCAGTTGATGTTCACGCTAATTTCAAAAAAGTAACCAACACATCCTCAATAGGACAAAGAATTTCATGTATTAAGAGCATAAATCTTTAACTGAAAATTTTCTTTTTAACTTGATGAGTTTCCTTTAAGCATTTTTCAAAAAATATATATATACTACAGAAATAGAGAAAATACTCCCTCCGGTCCTTTTTATAAGAGCCCAAAATTCGAATTGCCTTAATCCTTTTATAAGAGCCTGACAAGAGTTGTTTCAATATTTAATGAGTTTTTTCTGTTTGTGCCCCTCATTAATTATATATCTTGCATTAATTAAAGGTTGGTTATGCTTATATTTATTTTATTTCTCTCTCTTACTTGCCCCTCATAAATAATGGTATACTTGAAAAAAAAAAAAGTCTATTTCAAGACGTACTTATTACTTTTAACTAATTTTAACCATTTTCTTAAACCAAGTAATTTGGTTATCGGGCTCTTATAAATAGGACCGGAGGGAGTAAAAGATAAGAGGATAAGGAATAAAAAAATTATTAGAAGAGGATCTGATGGGCTTACTGGCCCAAATGTTCATTGAGCCAAAAGAATTGCTTCAGGAAATGCAACATGCAAAAGAAAATGGAATGGACAAAGGGACAATGAAGTCTGAAACTTAGGAGGTCATGGGAGTGTAGTGACAGAGTGAAGGAGGGAGGAGTGTTGGGAAAGGGTTATGAAGAACAAAGAATCAAGCACTGATAGTGCAGAGAAGAGAAAGATTAAAGTTCTTTAGAAGAGACTCTAGCCTCTCAAAAGTAAGAGAGTGTCAGCGTTTAACATTCTGCTCTTTATGTTCTGGGGATTGTTGGTTGCTTCCCATTTTGCATTTGTGTTGATCATTATTGTTTCTCCTTGCTGCTCTTGGTTCTCTCTCTCTCTCTCACTCCCTCTCTCTCTCTCACACACACACATATGAAGTGTTAAATGTAATTTCTGGAGTAGAATCTCTCTTATTTTCAGTATGCTCTATCAGAATCTCTTGTGAAATAAAAATCACATTCAGCAAGGCCTCCAATTTTGCAGAAAATTCGCAACCATTGTTCCCTTTTATAGAAGAAAGAAGCATATGTTGATAAACATATATATTAGTCGAGACAAAGAATCTATTAGCCAAAATCTGCCGTGTACAAGTACCAGGGAACTATGGAATAAATCTTTGCATACCATCTTCCTCACTGAGTATTTTCCTTTTATCCTCAAAACTAAGAAAACAAGCCAAAACATTTAAATGGACTTGACCTTTTCCCAGATGGCCAAAACACTTTTTTAAACACAGTTTTCAAAATTTTTAAATTGCTGAACCATTTTGAAAAACTAAAATGTCAATTAGGCCAAACAATACAAAATATACCAAAAAAAAATCTGACACACAAAAATATTTATCTGGTTAAGTTTTCAAATTTTTTAAATAGAGTACTATATCTTGTAATATTTATTATTCTCATACATATTTTGACTTTTTTGTGGCCATTAGATTTTGACATTAACTTATTATATGCATTTAAGTATACAAAAACAATAACAAGCCTTATTCTACCAAGTAAGATTGGCTACATGGATCACACAATGCAATTGTTTTCTATCAACAGCCAACTCTCAAATATGCATGTATGTATATCTTCAAAAATAAATTCATACACCCTGCTAAAACTTCGATATAATTTTTATTTAAAAAATGGCATCACCAAACATCATATGGTTTGATAAACAATTAAGCAACCATAAAAGGGTATAAACAACAAGCCAAGTAAAGCATATAAACCATTTAAAATAGTAACCATGACTATGATTGTTGCTGAGCATTCATTAAGGCAGACGGCAGTGAGAAACTTGCCAATACCAGCAGTTAAGTAATTACCTGAGCAGCCTCTGAAGTTGATGAAAGAAACTCATAGTAATAATGACGCAAGGCATCTGGTACACACGCAGGTGTATTCTGCCAATTGTCCAAGTTCTGGTCTGAAACCTACAGGAACAGATTAATGGCTATCTAACATAAAGATCCAAAAAAGACAATGCACAACTGTGATTTGTTAAATCTATCCACCAGATAGTGTCCCTAGATGATTCCTCATATGTTAGCAAACACAAAAAACTGTTAAAAGAATTCAGGAACTCAGGAATCATGTTAAGTATTCCAGAAATTTAGAACAAACAATTATTCTCTAATAAAAGACATGAAAAATCGGAAAACAAACTCCATATGAGACATACACTTTCATTTTTCCTTTCCTCCTTCCTCCTGTTTTTGTCGAAGGGGAGGAAAGGCAGGAGCAGATTTATAAGGAAGAACGGAGAAAGAGATTACATGAAAAATGAAATATATGTGTGTATATATATCTATAAAGAAATAGCAAAACTTCGGGGGGTTAAGACAGGCACTTCCTAACTCTAGAAGGATAGCCAGTAATGCAAATGCCATTGGTAGGCACTACATAAAAGTCTTCCCCACTAAAAATTGGGGCGTGGAGATAGGATTGACTGTATAATACAACAAAGAAGAAAGTAATTTGTTTAAATACGTCATAAATCTGATCATTGCATCTAAAAGGAAGACTTACAAAGTTTAACTAGTCTTCCTCTAACTTCTTATACAAGATTTGGAATAAATCCTAAGCCTAATCGCACAAGGGCTGGCACTCCCAATATTATCAAAACTCAAAGGGAAATTCAAAAATTAAAACAAAGACAGTCGATGACTATATAGCATTAAACCAATCCATAAATACAACAAAACAGGAAAAATGGTAGAGTACCCCATAAACCGAAGAGTTAAATAAATTGAAGGAACAACTTTCTAATCCTAATAACTCCAGTCCAAATAATTGCTGAGCTTAGAGGATCTTCGAGATATTATAATCATCAACAAAATCATAACAAACCAGAATATTATGACACCTTGACAACTAAAATTTGGGTTTCTTGATGTTAGTGTGCTATTCATCAATTATACAACATGAAATATGATTCTATCAAGAAAGGAGACGTCTCTGTCCAATAAAAATAAATGTAAATAATTCACCAAAAAATGATAAAGAATGATAACATGAGGAATGACCTAAAAGGGGGAAAATGCTAATAAGCAAGCATTCACCTCTTCATAGAATGTCATTGCAGTAAGACGGTAACCTGCTAGAAGCAAATATTCCTTCACAGCACAGTTAAGATCCTGGCGTTCCTGATCCTTCAGTGGTCCCAAATCAGTGAAGGAGGAATTCCTTTTCTGTTGATGAATTTTGGGTCCATCATTTATGGAAGTATCTTTACTAGACAGAGTAGCTGTATCCAAAACAAAAGGCATGTAAGATTAAGAACTACGACATGACAGTAATGCAGATCAAAAAGCTGCACCGATTTGAATAGCTAGCAAAATTTTTGAAGGATGCATGGTTCAGGCATCATCCTTATCTTAATGACAGATAGACTTTATGGATGAACAAACAAAGAGGTAAGATGTATTGAAAACAATAAAAACTACCATTTAGTTCATCTAAACTATCAGTCTTTTTCTGCAGTTCATTTTTAAGTCTCAAGATGTCTTCTTGAGCCAACCGTAGCTCATAATCACTAATAGCTAACTTTTCTTCTGCTGCTTCTTTCTCTTCCAGCAAACTCTGAGGATCTGCCACTGCTTTGCACAAACAAAATAAAGGAAAACTTTATCAGAGCCTCAACCTATGTATTTTCATAATTCTGCCAAAGTACAGTGGTTCACTACAAAGAAAAGCTTCCTATCAGTTGTCCAGCTCACCATATATTAAGGAACAGACACAAGAGTGCCCACATAACAAATGGTGTAAGTTGCACAATACAAACCAATAATGGATTTCCTCAAAGAAAACCTAAATGCCAGATAAACACCCAGTTTATATTTTTCGTTCAATACTTCAAAATTGATTTATTCATTTCTTTCCTTAAATATCTTACTTTGGATCCAAGTTGTCATTAGAGAATCTGTTCTGCTTCTCCAATGTTATAAATAAAAGCCCCCTCTCACAAACCAAAAAAAAAAAAACAAAAGGTCTCCCTAAGTACATACTAAACTGCAGCTCCTTGGAGGTATCTGTTCCATATAAAGGTGTGGCACAATACACCTGGAAGGCAGGTAGCATAAGGACATTTAATAACTATGGCTTAAAAGTTCACAATTAATTGCCAGAAACCATTGTTTAGTCTCTAGTATATAGCTATTAGAGAAATACATGTTGGCCAAAACAAAAACTATTAGAGGAATAAAAGTGAGGTAAAGCAAAGAATGGTGACAGATTAAAATCCAATGGAACTGGCCTGGACTCTCTGTGGCAAGGAGGATTTCCTTTTGGTTGTCATCTTCAATTTCCAATGTTACTTCTGAAAAAGGGGACCACAGCCGTAGTTTCATACTTATAACAATTGCTATCAGAGCCCAAGACCCAGTACTACATTACAGGTTAGCAAGGTCCATCATCCTCATCCTCAAATTGATGGGCCAACAGACGTGGCCGACCATGTTCAGGGATTTGCAATGTTTTGTTGGAGTCAAACCAAAACAATCCCCCATATTGTTCTCTTGGGTCAGATATAGGTTTCCACACCACATCAAAGGATAACTTGCAATGTTTTGTGGGAGCCAGAACTGTAGGGCTGAGCACGGGCTGGGATAGGCTAGCCGAGGGGCGCCCCTCATCACATTTTTTTACCCATAAAATCATGTTTTCTATTTTGTTTTACTTTCTATTTCTTTCCATTGTGCTTAATGAACAGCATGCAAGTGGATGAGAAACAGTTCAAGGGAAATAACATGGGAAGTTTTTAGGAAATTGAGGATATAAAGGAGCAAGAGAAAAGGGAAGGAAGACAGAGAATTGGGTATTCTTGCGGGAGAACCAAGCCCTTCAGAGAGCTAGGAGTTTACTTGCTTTTCTTTCAATATTACCTAGGGAATCCAGGTTCCTAACATAGTATATATGAAATTAGTTAACGTATATTAAAATTATAACTCATTCTAACTCCAACATCCAAATGTAACAAGCATAATTTTCCCTTTTTTAGTACAAAGGGGCAAGCTTACAGATTAAGGGATATTAAGGGATCGAAACCGCAACCTCCCACAAGAGGGGTAAGTTTGGTGCCATTAGGCCACAGCGCCACCAGTCAAGCATAAATATTTTGACAAAAGAGATCACATAAAACGCATCTGAGCACTTATAGACCATTGAATAAAGTGTTCTAACTTATAGAACAAAAATTACACACCACATAGTTACTAATAATAGTAGCATCTTTCAAGAGACATTATTTCCAAGCAGCGATAGTCTTAGCACTCATTTAAGAATCAGGAATGAAACTGAAAAAAATAGAACTGCCGTGATGACAGAATTTCTGAAGCTTAACAGTAAAGGATAAATAAGACGCAGCAGAAACTGTAAATTCCACACAACAGAAAAGTTCAGAAATAAAAAAGAAACATGGAAGGAAGAAAAACCTCAGAAAAGGGAAGGAAGAGGAGAGAGGAAAAAAGAAAGAAGTACCCTCGAACAATGTTGTAGATGTTTCTATTTAATCTGAATAATTTAGCTATTAAACATCTTATGTCCGCTGAAAATGAATAAAGGACAAGACAGCAACTTTGAAAACCATTCAGCTAGTCTATCAAAACCATTTAAATGAAATTCCTTTCCACGTATTGCCAAAAATATATTACACTTATCTGGGAAGTGCGTATGATGAATGCTTCAACCTACGGAAGAACTTTTCGACAACGAATTCAGTTAGCATTTTAACTGCACCTAACCCAGATTAACATAATTCACCACCAAAGAAAAAACAACACTCCCTATGGAAAGAATCCGAACTTCAAAGTTGACTCAGTCAACGGAAATAAGGAATATCTGATATTTAACCAGTAAAAATGAGAAATTGCCGTTATAAACAAGATGTACCGTACCCCAAGCTTAAAAATTTCAGAGTGCCCGAATTCGGGTTTTTTGTTGGGGGGGGGGGGGGGGGCGCGGAATAAGGATATGGCTCTTAACCCGTAAATCCTATCAGCACCAAAATTCAAGAACAGAACATTAGAACAATCCAAACGAAAATGTGCAACGTTTACGAACCTCGAAGAGAATTGAAGCGAGAAATCTGATCAGGAGGGAATCTAGAGATATCAGAGAAGTACTCTTTGAGGCGAATAGCCTGATCATCACGGCCATCATCGAGAAGCTCGTGAAGAAGCTCAAATGCCGTGAGCAGGTAGTTCTCCTCCAACAGAAAATTCACAACGAAATTACACAGGGACGACCTCCCCACATCCATCTCTCTCTCTCGCAAATCCTCAGATAAAAAACCTAATACTCCCTCCGTAGCTGATCCAAGGCCATTGAAGAAAAAGAAGAAACGCTCTCAGATCTCCGTGAGCATAATTACGACGCATTCATCGATTACAATGCATAGAATGGAACGAAGGAGGAAGGAGGTGGCACCTCACACGTGACATGTTGGGGTGTCCGCTTCAAGTGGTGCGCTTCAAAATTGAAGGCTATGGACATGCGACCTGAAAAGAATTGAAACGAGAAGAAGGAGAAGGAGAAATCTCTCAAATCTGAGAAAAAGTATGACCAAAGGCAAAACTCAAAAAGTGCGTGCGAGATCCGATCAGTAGTGGTCTCGTCAGCATGTGAGACTCTTCTCTGCTTGAATCATCGTGACGCCGTTCTCAGTTGACTTTTCATGTGAGACTCTTCTCTTCCTAACATGTGAACATTTTTTAGAAGAAAATTCCTTTTTATCCTAATTATAACATTAAGTTGTTTTTTTAAAAAAGATTTAAGAAAATTAAATAAGTTACTTAATCATATTATATATAATTTTGGTTTTAGTCCATCAAGTTTAAAAAGGACTTGGTTTTTCAGGTTGGGTCGAGTTTCATAACCGGGTCACCAAGTCCTTTTTAAATTTGAGGAATCAAAACCAAGAGTGAAACTTTAGGGACTAAAACCACCGATTTTAAACTTGAGAGACCAAAATCAAAATTAGATAAAATTTCAGGGACCAAAAATCATATTAACCCTTTATTTAAAAAAAAAAAGCTGATGAGGAAAGGCGGGGGAGAGAATAAGGGAATATACGGAGAAAAAAAATAGTACTACTATTTAGGGGGTATGGAAGAATAACAATCATAAACGGGGACCAAGATTGGTAAACAAATATGAAATTCCGAAAAGGCGCTCATTAGTGGGTAATCGAGTCTCTGACTAAAATGAAACCTAGAGCTAACAACATATTTGGTTAGTGTAATTTCAAATAATTTATTTTAATCCATTTTTATTTAAATATAGGGAGTTAGGAAGCAAAAGCAAAGCCTGGTTAAGTAAGATAAATTAATTTAAAAAAATGATGAGTAAAAAAATTTAAAGTAATTTATCTAGCTTTTTTAATTTTTCTAAAAAAATTAATTGAATCTTATATTAAGGTTTAAGAGCAATGCTTCTCTCATGTCTGCTGTCATCACTGGCTTTGTTAATGTCCTTGCCACCGTCGTCTCTATTGTTGGCGTAGACAAGTGGGGAAGGCGAGTCCTATTTTAATCCATTTTTATTTAAATATAGGGAGTTAGGAAGCAAAAGCAAAGCCTGGTTAAGTAAGATAAATTAATTTAAAAAAATGATGAGTAAAAAAATTTAAAGTAATTTATCTAGCTTTTTTAATTTTTCTAAAAAAATTAATTGAATCTTATATTAAGGTTTAAGAGCAATGCTTCTCTCATGTCTGCTGTCATCACTGGCTTTGTTAATGTCCTTGCCACCGTCGTCTCTATTGTTGGCGTAGACAAGTGGGGAAGGCGAGTCCTCTTTCTCGAGGGAGGAATCCAAATGCTCATATATCAGGTATTATATATATTATATAACTATAAACACACAATTGGTTCTTGCTTTTAAACTCAAATTTTTAACTTTTTTTGATTATTTATGAACAATACAGATTATAGTTGCAACCTTTATTGGAGTGAAGTTCAGTACAAATGGAAACTAGGAATGTTGCCCATATGGTATGCGATAGTGGTGGTGCTGTTCATATGCATATATGTGGCAGGGTTTGCATGGTCTTGGGGTCCGTTGGGTTGGTTGGTGCCGAGTGAGATTTTTCCATTAGAGATTCGATCGACAGCACAGAGTGTGACGGTGGCCACCAACATGTTCTTCACTTTTGTGGTGGCACAGGTTTTTCTGAACATGCTTTGCCACTTAAAGTTTGGGCTCTTTATTTTCTTTGCCTTCTTTGTGTTGGTCATGTCCGTGTTCGTCTATTTCCTTCTCCCTGAGACTAAGGCCATTCCCATTGAGGAGATGGTTAGGGTTTGGAGGACACATTGGTTTTGGTCTAAGTTCATCAACAAAGATGATGATGGTATCCAGATGCCCACATCAAGAGTAGATACTGTTTAGTTTAGTTAACTTAGGAGTCTCTATTTCACCGATACTGTAATTTAGTTTAGTTTAGGAGCCTTGCCCTATTTCACTTTTTGAATTTTGTTGGCAATGAGTCATTAATATCTTGTATTTTTTATTATTGAAAATTTAATGATTTACTTAGAAATAATTGTTCTCGCAGTCTACTAGCATCGCAAAATTATATATATGATACTGAATTGAATGGATAAAAGATATGTTGTGCAACATATCTAGAAATAAATGAAGAAAAGTTAAGTTTCTGGGTTAGCGATAAGAATATAATCATTTAACTTGGAAATCCTTTGTTTATCAAAAGAGGAAAAATTAAATTATTTATGTAAAAATAACAAAGAAATTGATGAACAATATAATAATTTAACTTCGAAATTCTTTGTTTCCATTTGCCGTCAGTGTTCTTCAGGTTCATCAGGTACTTTTGATGAACATCTTATTAATTTGTCCCTCCTTTTCTTTCTCTAAGATATATTATTCAAATTACACTCATTTGTCTATCCATTATACAAAATTCAAGGTGAATTGACTGTTAATCATTCATAAATATTATGAGAGTATAAATCATATAAATCAAGGTATATTATTTTTTTAAAAAAAGCTGATGAGGAAAGGCGGGAGAGAGAATAAGTGTGTGTTCTTATACCCTCAAAACCATGATTTCAGAAACACTTGTCCGTAAAACGAGACAAAACTCCTCTCACATACTTACTTTATAAATTGTAAAAGCTATTCTTCAAAAATTAATCAAAACACACACTTAGGAATATATGGAGAAAAAAAATAGTATTCCCCCCGGTCCTAATTATAAGATAAAGTTGACTTTTTTGGAGAAATTAAGGAAGCCAATTAAATTACTTTAGAGTATTTTTATTTTTATTTTTTTTCTCCAAACTAATTAATATGAATAATAAACTAATATATAATCTTAGGATACTAAAAATATAAACACTCTAAAGTAATTTAATTGACTTCCTTAATTTCTCTAAAAAAAATCAAATTTATCTTATAATTAGAATCAGAGAGAATACTACTATTTAGGGGGTATGGAAGAATAACGATCATAAACGGGGACCAAGATTGATAAACAAATATGAAATTCCGAAAAGGCGCTGATTAGTGGGTGATCGAGTTTCTGACTAAAATGAAACCTAGAGCTAACAACATGTTTGGTTAGTGTAATTTCAAATAATTTATTTTAATCCATTTTTATTTAAATATAGGGAGTTAGTAAGCAAAAGCAAAGCCTGGTTAAAAGTACAAGAATCATTCATTAAATTCAGACCGAATTTCTATAAAGTTATAGGGATTAAAATTAAGGGAGAATTGCTGAAAAATACTTTAGAAGTAAATTAATTGCTGATTGCTACCAAGCGTGTAAGGGATCTTCCGTGTGTGCAAGCGATCTTCCGTTTTGTGCAAATCATCTTCCGTGTGTGCAAAAGTCTTCCGTATAAATGTGCAATCAATCTTCCGTTATGTGCAAAACATTTTCTGTTATGTGCAATGGTAACATTCAGCAATTAATTTGCCAAAAAAATATTTATCAGCAATTCTCCCTAAAATTAACGAATTTTATTATCTAAATCAAAAATTAAAATTTGATCAAACTATAAAAACACACAATAATATTTACGCTTAATTACACGTGAGATATTCTCCCATCATTATGCCACGCTTATAATAACACCACTATTATCTTTAAAACAAAAAAAATATAAAGGTTAAGACGTAAAAATACACATACAATTTTATCAAAGATGCTCCCAATAATAAATATTTTTTGAGGGTATAAAAATACCTATAAATTAAAAAAAAAGTAAAAATCGAATAATTGTTAAATCATGTCTGAAAGTATTATGCCCCGTTTGGTACATGGGAATTGAAGTGGGGGAAGTGGAAGTGGAATATAAAGTTGGATTGTTTGGTGTGTCTGAACTCACTTCACTGTGGAACTGACTTCCATAAAAAACGATGGAAGTCACTTCCTTCCTCCCACCCTGAGAACTGACTTCCACTTCCCATGGAAGTGGAATTTTGACCATTTTGGCCCCTCTCCCTTTCTTCCTCAAACATTCCGTCGCACAAAGATGAGGATGGATCTGCGACGGCGGACAGTGAGGATGACGACAAGGCGGCCGGTGAGGATGATGGCAAGGATGAGATCGGCGGACGGCCAACAAGGACGAGATCTGTGGACGACGAGGATGACGACAAGGCAGACTGCAATCTACCATTTCAGATCCGATTTCTAGTTCGATTTTGATTTCGTTCTGTCTCTGGTTCAATTTCATTTTCGTTCGATCTCTGGTTCAATTTCATTTTCGCCATTTCCAACGACACCGTTCAATCTTGAGTTTAGCGTTGATTTTGTTTGATTTTTTAAGGCAGAGATTAGCTTCGATTTCGATTATTGTTTCAGATTCATTTTTTTGCTTGAGTTGTGTGAATGTTGTTTGATTTTGATTCACATGTTTCCAGAGGTGGTACACCATTTGCCAGTGTTCACTTCTTTCACGGCCATTTACTCCATTATCCAGAGGTAATGGCTGCCATTGACCAAGGTGGAGGTGCCATTGATGAAGTGGAGGTTTGCAAACAGGGACGTCGGGGAGTGCTGGAGAGTTTGAGTTTTTTTTTTTAAAAAAATAATAATAAGGGTATTTGGGTTTTTTCATAGAAAAAATATACATATTGATTAAAAATTATATCTCACTTCCATCGACATACCAAACACATTTTAAAACTCATTTTCATTTCCACTTTCAGTTCCAATTCCACTTCTATTTCTACTTCCATTTCTATCAAAAACTCTTCTATAATACCAAACGGGGCATTAGTTTTTGGAGTGAGGCCCACACTATTTTTTTAAAATACCAAAATGCCCCCAACTCAAAAGTAAAAAAAAAAAAAAAAAAGAATTCCCCTCTCAACCATTGACTTTTCATATGAAACGCACCAAGAAGGATCAGAGAGCTGCGGCATCTTCTTCCTTCTCGAACTGACCCAGATCGTGCCTTTCTCCTCGTGGCGTTGATTCTCTCTCATCCCTGCGGTACTCATCGAAAAAGGAATATTTTGTTAACAAACTTTTTCCGTTGCCTTGAGATTTTCTCCCAGTCTCTCAAATTTTCTCGACCAACCGCTAATTTAAATCCTCTTTGCTCCAAATTTGATAATTAGGGTCACTTTCTTCAACGCCTTTTCTTCCCAAACAAAACACAACAAAAGGCCAGCTCATTTATGATTTTTCCATTTTTCCCATATAATCTTGCCTAGGTTTTGATTCTTATCCAATTGAGTGTTCATTTAGAATAGCTTATTTTTGGATAATAAGTACTTATAAATCGTGATTTACGATATACGAGGTAAGTATGTGAAATGGGTTTTATCTCGGCTTATGTAATAAGAATTTATTGTCTAAAAATAAATGATGCCAAACACATCCTGATTCTACTACTGTTAACCTTGCTTCAATCTTTCTCGCTCATAATTGACTTTTCCTGTTCCCCTATATAGAGTTTGTTTGATGTGAGAAAATTGGATAATTTTTCCTCCGTTCACTTTCACTCCCCTCTCCTCAAACCAAACAAGCCTATAATCTTCCTGGCTCGTGCCATTGAATGGATAATTATAGATTGTGCCGCATATCTAGAAATAATGAAGAAAAGTTCTGTTTCTGAGTCAGGGATAACAATATATATAATCATTTAACTTGGAAATCCTCTGTTTATCAAAAGAGGAAAAATAAAAATATTTATGTAAAATAACAAAGAAAATTGATGAACAATATAATCATTTAACTTGGAAATCCTTTGTTTCCTTTTGCCGTCACGTTCTTTAGACACTTAAGATGAACATCTTGTTTGTCTCTTCTTTTCTTGCGCTTCCGGATTCTCTCCTTTTCTTCCTCTAAGATATATTATCCAAATTACACTCATTTTTCTATCTCTTATATAAAATCGAAGGAGAAATGACTGTTAATCATTCTTAAGTATTATGAGACTATAAACCAAATTAATAAATGAAGGGATATAATTCTTTTTTTTTTAAAAAAAAAAATCTGATGAGGAAAAGAGAGATATGGGGAATTATCGTCAGAGGAAAGAAAAATAGTATTATCTATTGTTTTTAATAAGAGCTAATTGGAATTTAATTTGGTTCTAATTAATTATTATATCTCAATCCACTTTTCTCCCAAATTTATAAATTTTTCTCAAGGGATCAATATTTATTACACACATTAAGGAATTCCCATATATAAAGACTCATACTTTACCTAAATGTAAGAGTTAAATAATTAACTTGTAAAAATTGAAAAAATAAATAGCTAAGTTAGTTGTTTGTAAATAATGTGTGTTAGTTTCTCAAATACCATTCCTTAATTATTTATATTAGAAACTATTCTTTTAATGAGAAACCCCTTTGTATGTGCAACTGTGAGAAAAGTTTAGAGATAAACATGGAAGATATAATATAGCAAGTTCTTAGATTTATTATTAAAACAAAACTCTTTACTAGTTCTTACATTTAAGATTCGAATAAAATCTTAAAGCACAAAAATGCATGATTGCATCTATAAAAAAAAAAAAAAGATACAAAATTCTGCGCATATCACAACTTTGTAGTGTCTCTATATTGAAGAACCTAATAACAAACACGTTTAGGGGAAAATAAAACTGCCATCATCATTTGAAGTCTTGATCATAAGCAAGAACCTCAGAAAACATGACCTTGGTAATCTTTTGTCATGGTTCTGTACTGAGAATTCGAATTTGAATCCGGCAACAACGGCAGAGGAGGCTATGATTTGTACTAAATCAGATCATGATCACCACCACCGACACCACCATGCTCATCAGGTGATTCTGTGTTATTAGGCACAGAAACATTCCGAGGCGGAACAAACATTGCAGAAACATCAACTTCTCCTTGTTGCTTATAATTTCCATATGATGATGTTGTCGCTGAAGAACTGGCCGGTCTATAATAATAATTCTGAGAAGACAAGAAGGAAGAATGATTGGAAGCTGTTGTTATAGGCAACATATTGTTGTTGGGTGGCATTATTTGAGCATAATTAGGTGGTACGGGGAATATTGGGTGTGGATGATGAAGATGATTAGGTTGATGATATGTTGTCATATGTTGTAATGGTACAAACTGAACAGGTTGTCTCTGAACTATGTTGGTGCTATTTGCAGTTTCTGATGTAATAATGGTTTCAGTGCTGTAACCTGCTCTGGCCTCCATTGAAGAAGAAGAAGCTTGAACAATAATGGGGTCTTGGTATGATATGTTCTGATGATGGTGGTGGGGCACAATGTTTGAAACAGAGTTATCACTGAAAAAGCAAAATGCACAAGAACCGTTTACAAAGTCAATGGAGGATCAAAATGCTATATCATTGACTCAGCTATTAGGCTAGAAGAGCAAAATTAATCTCTTGCCCGCTATAGCCCATAGTTTTGACTCTATGATTTAATTATTAAATTTTGACTCGATACAATTTAATTATAATAATTTTAATATAGGTATACCCAATCTTAAACTTTAACTTATTATAATTTATTCCCTATATTGTTAATCATTTAAAACTTTAGTCTCTAAGTTTTATGAAATATACTCCCTTCAGTCCTTAATGTAGAACCTAATTAAGCAGTTGATGTTGGTCCTAAATATAAGATCTATATCCATTTTTTTCAAATTAACTTTACTGATATTCCCTCAATAATAATCAAGTAAGAGAGAGAGAGGAGAATTAAGAGATGATTAGGATGTTTTTTAAAAAACATGTCGTATTAATTAACTTAGCTAATAACAACCCTGATATATTCAAATAAGTTGATTAGGTTTTCCATTAAGGACTGGAGAAGTATATTCTCTAAAATATTATAAAATTATGGAGACTGAATTACATCAAATTAAAATTCAGATGAGTGAGTTTAAATTGAGTCAAAGCTATAATGAATGAGCTGCTCCGAGTTAAAGTCTAGGATTGAGAATCATAAGGACAAAAAAGATTAATTTTAGCTTAAAAACAATAAAAAAGACGAGTATGTATTAGACAGGACAATGATGCATTAGCATATTAGGCAGAGCAATTGACCGTTATATGAAATTGGGTTCATGAAACAGAGAGCAGAGTTAGGGACCAAATTAACATCAATACACTTCAGCAATTATCCCAATTTCTTAATTCTAGAGATTAGTAAATACACAAAGTAATCATTGAAATAATCGTACACGTACGATTCTCTGCATACCAAGAACAACATTTTTAGAGGATGGTCAAGAAAATATAATTAACATAAAAGACATGTGTAAGACTGTAAGAGTACCTTGGAACAGAGTTAGTCTGTATCAACTTAGCTTTACTATCCTGCAAAACAAACTCGTTATCTTCATTACTCTGAGACTTCCATGGCAAATTGGTCAACGAAGCCGAAGACGAAGTTGAGCCGAAAGACGAACTCGTCTCCAAAACCGTCGTCTCCGGACCCGAAGACACAAACCCATGACCCTCCACACCCGACCCATAACAAAACCCAAACCCATGGGTCTCACCAAGCCGCTTTTGCAGAATCTTAGCGCCCTTGAGCGCATCAAAGAACCAAGACTCGGATTTCGGGTGACGAAACACGGGCCGGCTGGAACAACCCGGAACCGTATGTGAAGGGAAGAGGAATACTCTGATGCGGGAAGGTGCAGAGGAAGGAGGAGAAGAACAGAGTCGGTCGTACTCGTCAATGAAAATTTGAAAATCTTCATCGGAGGTGAGAGAAATAAGAGAGTTGAGGTCAAGATTGGGAAGCTGGTACTTTAAAGTGAAGGAGAAACCGACGGAGAGGGTGGCGGAGAGGTGTGAGATGAGCAAATCGAGGGTGGTGACGGTGCGGCGGACGACAGAGACGATGCGGGTGTCGCCGCCCGCGTAGCAAAAGGACTTGTTGGGGCCACCAGGACGAGGGACTATGTGGCCACCGTAGCTGCACATAAGACGGAGCTTACTGGAGCGGCCGGCGGCGGATGAAGGTGGCCGAAGTTCCATGAATGTGGGGGATCGAGGAAAGGAGCAAAATTCGAGGGTGGATCAACCGATCGAGGAAGTAAGAGCCACAATGGGGCGGTGAGAGAGGCACGTGGGCTACACAGAAGCATGAAGCATGAGTTAATTAATTAAACGCATGGGCACGCGCCACGTCATAGGAAGGTCTGGCCAAGTTGTGGATTATGAAATATATATCGATGTAGGCCAGGACGGTACAAGGTGAAGGTCGGCGCCACTTCAGGAAAATGACGATTTAGGATGTGTTTGGGTTGAGGGGAGGGGAGGGGGGTAAATTATTTTTTTGGGTTGGAAGTATTTAAATTTTGGAAGAGAACCTAAAATTTAAAAAGAATGAGATGGTAAATTTTAAACTAAAACCCAAAATTAAAAAAAAATGAAAGAATAAATTTTGCGTTTCTTCCATCCAAAAAGATAATTTTACCCCTCCTCCTAGGGGTGTTCAAAACCGGGACCGGGACCGGGAACTACCACTCCCGGTCCCGGTCCCTGTTTTTGGCCGGGATGCAAATTGCATCCCGGTCCCGATCCCGGTCCCGGTAATCCCGGGCGGGACCGGGATCAAACCGGGAAATCCCGGTTTTTTTAAAAAAAAATTAAATTTTAAAAATATTATTATTTTAGTTAAATTTTCTATAATCTAGTGCTTAAAATAATTATTTAACATCTAATAAGGCCATAATAATCACACAAATTGATCTAGAATTGAAGAATAACATTTTATTATTATTATTATGATCACCTTTATCATTTTTGTTATTATTTTTATACATTATATAGTAGGATTATTATCACAATATATATAGTTTAACTCCAACTAAATATGTGATACACATTTTATCAAATGATAGCTTAAATTATGGGATAAAAAATACAAAAATAAAACAATAACTTAGTTTTTAAGAAAAAATTTTTAAAAAAATAAAAAAACCGGGACCGGGACCGGGATCGGGATCACAAGGTATGTGACCGGTCCCGGTCCCGGTCCCGGGTCCCTTAGATCCCGGTCCCGGTTTTCTCGGTCCCGGTCCCGGCCGGGACGGGAAATTCCCGGGATCAAAATTCAGGGACCGGGACCGGACAACCGGGACCGGGATACTTTGGACACCCCTACCTCCTCCCCTCCCCTTCCTATCATTCCCTCAAACCAAACACACCTTTAAGGAATGTCAATTTATTTGAATATTAATAATAATGATGGTAAGAAAAATAGTTTGGTTTTTTTTTTTAGAAAAAGAAAATTCCATAAAAAGAACTTTAAAAAAATCAAAAGAAAAAGGATGTTTTGAACGTTCAAAATACTAAAAATGTGTTAAGGCCTGATTTATCCTTTTCAAAATTACAATGAAATGACATAATTGTCCCTCTAAGTTTAAAATTAAGAATAGAGAGAAGACACGATTTCATAAGTTCTAATAAAGATTTTTACCAATTTAGATAAGATTTTCATAACTTTTCATGAGAGTTTTACAAGTTGCAAATCAAAATTCATAAGATTTGATAAGGATTTCACATGTTCGGATAAGATTTTCACAGGTTCTTAAAAAAACTTCACAATTTCTTTACAGAATTTCATAATGTTGCAAATTTTGATTTACAATATCTGATAAGCGTTTTACAAATTCTGATAAAGATTTCACAAGTTTGGATAGTGTTTTCATAATTAATTCTATCAAATTGAAATCAAATTTCGAGGGATAATTATGCCATTTCCTTTTAATTTTGAAATGACGAATCAGGCCATAACACCTCTTTAACATTATGAACATTCAGAACACTTTTTTGTCTTTTGACATTTTTAAAGTTCTTTTTAATCGTTTCCCCCTTTTTTTTTTTTCAGGTAAGTTGTTTTAACAATAATTAAAAATTTCATGAGTAGTTGGTTGCTCGAAATACATGACCTAATTGGAAAGGCCAAGGTTTAGAAAAGGTGTCCAATACTAAGTGGTGGGGTCTCCCTTTTTGCCAAAAAAAAAAAAAAATCATGAGTAGTTGAGACCTTACATACCAATTGCCTCTTTAAGGCTTTCTTAAGCATGATGTTGTAAGTTCAAATCCTTTGTACAAAGAACATTGGGTGAGTGAGTTATGACTAGAAATAAGAAATAAAAATAACCAAGTTATTGCTTATATTTTATTAAAATTATGGCATAATCTCAATATGGATGCATGGTTAACAATAACATCTATATTCTTCTCTGCTTTGTTGCTTTAGAGCCTATTTAGGATCATGTTTCCCAACTTCAAACGCCCATTTGGAGTAAAAAAGGCCACTTTTGGTTTATTTACCTGTTTGACAAAAAGGGTGTGTTTGGGAAAGCGTTTTGACAATCGTGCAATCAAAACCACAAAACGCGCAATTGTAAAATTCTTAGTGATTGGATTAGCTTTTTGGCTATTATGCTTTTGAGGGAAAAGTGGCTTAAAGTCATAAGCCACAATTTCTAGCTTTTGTTCACGAGTGAGGGAGAGAGAGAAAAAGAGAAATGGAAAAGGTGGCCACATGATAATTGAGAGAGAGGAAAAGGGAAGGGTCTTTTCAGAGGGAGGGAGAGAGAGAGAAGAAGGCAAATTTTTTTTTAACTATTTCATAATTTTAATTTTTAATTTTCCTTTTAAAATAATCCTAATATATATCTATAATCTATATGTATTACTAATTTAGATAGATTGAGAAATCTAAATAAATTATTAAAAAGTATTTATATCTATCATTGCTTGACTTCTATGAACTGATATATAATCTAATAATACACATAGATATTTTAGAGATATCATATAACATATGTTATAACAAAATAATTTATTAAGCTTCCTCAATTCCCCAACTTAGTTAACTTAGCCTTGTATTAAGGACCAGAGATTGTATATAATAAAATTCATGTCCTTTTGAGTCATTTTCCATTTGAACTTGCCTTTTAAAAAAATCATCAAAACAAGTTTCATTTTCAGAAAGGGTACTTAAATTATTGCTAATCTAAACATAAATCACATTACACAATATGCCTTTTATCCAATTTTAAGTTTATAAAAGTCATATTGCAAAAAAACCCACGAAAATAAAGTAGACAGAGAAGAGGCACATTGATGAAAGAGAGACCCGCGTGCCACTTGCTTATATATATATATATATATATAATTCAATTTTACCAGCTATAATTTTAGATTTTTAGTGTCTTCCCTTTTAATTGAAAATACTTTAATTTTAAAAGAGGATCTTGAGAAGGGTAAAAAAATTGTAATTTTAAAGGATTTTCTCTGCTATAATATATTCTGTTTACCCTATTCAGGACTTTAGGGCAACAAGGCCTTATTTCCAACATATTTTTCCTTTTATTTTAGGAAGGAGTTGCTTCATAATGTATTTTCTCCACTTTGTTGTCTTCCTTGAAATCACCAATCATACTCCTTTGGAGCCTTTTTGAATAACATGAGATTCAAATTCAGTTCACCCACTTTGTATAGTCTAGTTGGTAACTAGCCTAAGTACCCTTGGGTTTATGTCTTATAAGAGTACCTATAATTTCTCTCGCTTTTTTATTTCGCACCCATATGTGCTTTTCTCTCTTAATTAAATGCTTAGCTAGTAATGTTAGCTCATGTATTAGGTTGATGAAGCTAACAGAGCTAAGTTATAGGGCATGTTTGTTTTAGCTATCTGATTGCTTGTAAGCTGCTTTTCATGTAAATCGAGATAAAACTTCTCTCACATACTTACCTCGTATATCGTAAATCACGATTGAAAAGCTGCTTTTAAACATTCCAATCGTTAATCCAAACGAGCATATAGTCTTATAGAGGCTAACCATGTTAACAAAGTAAAATTAAAGGTTTAATGAAGAATAGAAAACACACATATGCTAAATTAAAAATTGAATAAAAATATAGGTGCCATAAAATGGTTTTTGTTAAGAGAGTTATGTGATATATATAATTATGTGCATTAGGTCAGTTTTAATTAATTATCATGTAATATGAGTTGCGGGTCCATACATATATATATAGAGGGCCCTAGACTGTTTAGTTGAGACGTTAAGGTATTAAGGCCTGGTAGGCTATTTGTAAAACTCAGTATGGTTCAATTGATTATTGAGTATTGTTTTCTTTACATAGCATCAGAGCCCTAAGTTGGGAATTGGGCCCCCTGTATGTGAGTGTTAAGGGCTTGCCAAAGAAGTGTTTCTGGTTTGGGTCCTCCTTGTTCGAAGATCCAAAATAGTGCAAGGGTTTCTAAGTCTTTCCCTTCTCCTATTGACGTCAAGAGCAGTTACAGCCCTAGGGGCTGAATTTCATCTTTGACCTTCAGGTGTGATTCGAAGAGTAATCAAAAGTCCAAGTTTTGGGTTAAAATTTCTCAAGCCAAGATTAGTAATCTTGCTTGATTCATCTTGATTTGCCCATAATTCTGCCATTCACAGTTCAACGCATTTGACTCTGGTGAAGTCTTGCTTGATTAGATCGCGTCTTTCACGGGTTCTTGTTTGATATACTCGGTTCATTTGTGATTCTTGCCTTCACTGTCAAATACACAATATTTCGGCGGAATCTCGATTGGTCAAATCACTCCACTCACAAGTTCTGTACAAATCTTGGTCCTACATTCGTTTTTCATTGGTTATCACTTTATCTATTTCTTAAATTCTTTGATCCCAAATGGTGAAAGACGATGAAAGTTCTACATCATCTTCATTAACTATTGATTTCTCCCACCCATTGTACTTGTATGCCCTGATACACAAGCCATAACCTTGGTATCACAAGTTTTGCATGGGTCCGAAAATGATAAGGTTTAGAGTAGGTCCATGCAAATTGCTCTTTTAGCCAAAAATAAATTGGGAATAATCGACGAGACATGTACTCATAAAGAACAGACTCTAGATCTGCATGATTTGTGGGATCACTGTAATTCAGTGATCCTTTCTTGGTTAATCAACTCAGTGGATAAACAAATTGCTATTGGCATAGTCTTATTAACAAGTTCTCAATCTGTTTGGTTAGAGCTCAAAGAGCAATTCCATAAGGCAGATAGCATGAGAATTTTCTTAATCCATAAGACAATTATTAGATTAACTCAAGGTACAAGAAATGTTTCTGAGTATTTTACCAAGCTAAAGGATCTCTGGGACGAATATGATTCACTTGTCCCATTTCCCTTTCTATCAGTGCTCTACCACATAGGAATATACCAAAGTTATTCAACAACAATGCCTCTTGCAATTCCTCATGGGGTTCAACAACACTCACCATTGTGCTAGAACTCAAATTCTCCTTCAAACTCCTCTACCAACAGTTAACCAAGCGTATCTCATTATATCTCAAGATGAGTGTCAGAGACTCGCCTCTTAGCGTTCCAATATACCAATAGATAGAATTACCATGGCAATAAGAGGTAGACTTGCTAGTAGGGGAAGAGGAAGGGGAAGGACATCCCAAGATCAATGCTCCTATTGTAATTGATGAGGCCATAAATGAGAAAACTGCTATGAACTAGTCAGTTTTCCCACAAATTTCAAGGAAACGTCACCTTAAAATGTTTCAATCAACAATCTACGAGCAAGAAATTTTCCTCCTTAAACCCAACAAGCTACAACCATAATTGCACAAAGCAATCAACTCCCTACTTTCAAGGAACAGTATGATCAAATTTTCTAAATTTTGAAACAAAATTCTGATGATATAGCTATTGCTGTGGTCGACTATGTTAAGGAAAGTGTTTCAGGTCAGATCACTGCCTTACCACCTGCTTTGTCTAGATTATATTAGATTATTGATTCTGGTGCAACATGTCATATAGCTAGTAGCTTAAGTATGTTAGAAACAGTCAAAATATATTAAGGACCATCTAGAAAAATTAAAATTCCAAATGGTTAGCAAATACATGTAACACATGTAGGGACTGTCAACATTTTTTATGACATTATATTGACTAATGTGTTTTATGCTCCTGGGTGCTGTTTCGATATAATTTTTGTCTCTAGGCTTTCTAAAGATAACTAAACTGTCGTATCATTTTATCCTGAGGTTTGTATAATGCAGCAAATCTCCAATGGGAGGGTAAGGCCAATTGTTAGATTACATAATGACTTCTACCTAGTTCACAGAAATAAAGCATTAAATACTATCTTGCATGTTAAACAAAACTCACTAACTCAGTTGACTCAAGACCTTTGGCACCAACGACTAGGACATGCTTTTATAGGGAAACTTAGACATCTTGATTTGATTCAAGCTGATATTTCTCATTCTTGTATTGATAAATGTGATGTATGTGCACATGCCTAGCAAACTAGATTATCTTTCCCCTCTAGTCATTCTAGAATCAAATACTATTGTGCACTCATTCATGTCGATGTATAGGGTTCCTATAGAGAACCTACTTATAAAGGTCATAGAATTTTCTTGACAATTGTTGATGACTTTTCTCACTTGTATGGAATTTTTTGGATGATTAACAAGAGTGAAGCTTCACAACATCTTAAGAACTTTGTTGCTTATGTGGATACTTAATTTTCCACTTCAATTAAAATTGTGCGTAGTAACAATGGACTTAAATTTACCAATGCTGATCGTAAAAATTATATTACTTTTTTTTGCCAAATAAAAATTATTTTACTTAGAAGGGTATTATTTATAAACTTTCTTGCCCTTATACTCCCCCCAAAAAAACAAGGTGGTAGAACATAAACATAGACAACTCCTTGAGGTGGTTCAGGGCTTACTCTTCCACTTCGAAGTGCCAATTCAATTCTGGGGCAAAGCTGTGAAAACAACATCTTATTTGACTAATCGTACACCATCTAAAGTTTTGAAAAATTGAATACCCTTTGAGATTTTATTTGATACTCCTACTAACCTATCTTGTTTGAAGGTTTTTTGGTGTTTACCTTGTGCTATAACTTCACAAGTTCATGGAAAGTTTTAGTCTCAAGATGAACCGTGCATTTTCTTAGGGTATCCCCCTAACTAGAAGGGTTATTTACTTTATAATATTCACACTAAATATGTTTGCATTTCTTGGTATGTTTCTTTTCATGAAACTATATTTCCCTTTAAAGACATGTTAGATATCAATCAAGAGGGGGTTCTGATGTTTTGATTGATCCATTTAAGTATGAGACAGAATTATATAGCTCTATTCCCATAAGATAAGAAACTGTTCAGGTCCTACCAGTACATGAAGATAATGAACTAGACACAAATGCTGATATTGATAGAGATGCACACATTAAACTTGATACAATAAGATCAGTCCGAGAAAGAAAGGCACCAATATGGATGAAGGACTATACATGTGTTGGTGACCTCCCATTTAAAGCATTCATAGGTTATGTATGTTCTGTTGATTTTTGTGATGTTTTTCTAGCAGGTAAAAGTAAGGTAAAGTATACCATATAGTCTTATTTATTGTATTCAAATATATCTCATGATCATAAAGTTCTTTTGTCTAACATTGATACTAATGTTAAGCCAAGTAGTTTTGAAAAAGCGGCAAAAGATCCTAGATGGGTAGAGGCCATGAAGGCGAAAATACAAGCACTTGAGGAAAATGGCAAATGGAATCTTGTGGTCCTTCTTAAAGGTAAAAGATCCATATGATGTAAATGGGTCTATAAGGTAAAGTATGATGAAAATGGTAATGTTAACAAATTTAAGGCAAGATTAGTTGCCAAGGGATATAGTTAACATGAGAGGATAGATTATTTTGAAACCTTTTCCCCTTTTGTTAAAATGGCCACAGTAGGAATAGTACTTACCATTGCTGCGTTGGATGGATGGGAGTTATTTCAAATGGATGTATATAATGTGTTCTTTCAAGGTGATTTAAATAAAGAAGTGTATACAAGGTTTCCAAAAGGATTTGAAAATACTAAAAATAAAGTTTGCAAACTTACCTAATCCTTGTATGGACTCAAACAGGCATCACAGCAATGGAATGCTAAACATACTCAAGCACTGTTAGAAGGGGGTTTTAGGTAGAGCAAGTATAAGTATTCGCTATTCATTAGGGAATCTAGTTCTAAAACAATTTTTATCTTGGCATATGTTGATGATATAATTGTCACTGGTAATAAAATGGAAGGAATTAATCAGGTCAAAGATTACTTGCATAATAGATTTAGAATTAAAGATTGGGGTAAACTCAAATATTTCCTTGCTATAGAGGTAGTGAGAACTAATGAAGGAATCATACTTAATCAACGTAAATACACTCTTGACATAATGTCTGATATGAGTTTAAGTGTATCAAGACCCCTTGGAGTTCTAGTTGAACCAAATACAAGGTTTAGAATCAATCCAATGAATGACAAGGATGGCCCATTCTACAACAACCGATTGTTTACATGAGGTTGATAGGTAGGTTGTTTGACTTAATAATAACTAGACCTGATATAAGTTTCATGTGCATGCCTTAAGCCAATATATGCAAGCACAAAGAAGTTCACACATTCATGTTGTGCAGGGGGTGGTTAGATATCTTAAAACAACACCAGGTCTCTGAAATTTACTTTTGGCATAAAGAGATACCAGTTATATTGTTATGTAGATTCAAACTGGGGGACACGTCTAGATCTAAGAGGTCCATGATGGGTTACATTATGAAGCTTGGATGATCCTCAATTTCTTGGAAGTTTAAGAAACAAAGCACCGTCTCTAAATCTTCCAATGAGGTAGAATATAGGGCATTTGGGATAGCTGTGTCTAAGGTAATTGGGTTAAAAGACTGCAGGCAAATTTGAATATGAGATGATTAGAGCTTGTACAAGTCTTTTGTGACAGTAGAGACGCCATCCATATTGCTAATAACCTAGTTTTTCATAAGCACATTAAAATATATTGCCACTTTGTGAGGGAACACTGCAACGAGGAGTGATTAGTTTACAACATGTGAGAAGTGTAACCCCTTTCTTATAAAGGCCAAGATTAAGTTCACAATTATAAAATCATGTTGAATTAGAGACCAAACGATGATTCAAAACTTGATAAAAATCCCATCCCCAAAATAGGGTTTAGAAAAAACTTTTCAAAAACCTGTTTAATATGGTCTCACATTCACCTTTCTAGAATATAATTAGCCTGCGCAGTTTGATTTCATTCATAAATATCATAGTGTAACAACAATTCTTGACACACTCAGGTTCCATTAATCAACTAAGGGTTTATAGGGCACAAACACCCATATTCAGTTTACCATTCTAGGGGATTACATAAAACAATTCAATATCTACAACATATACAATTAATTCCCAACAAAATATCCAAAAACTAAGGGTATGATAATCAACTATCTAAAATAAAACTCCTAACCCGAAGTTCTATCCACCCTTCATCACCTGTGTAACCCCTTATCGTAATTACATTCGGGTTATGAAATTTAAGTGAAATAGAGACCAATAAAACAAAATCACAATTTATAATCCCACATCCAAGAGATGGGGTATTTCAAAATCTTTTCAAAACATATATATATTCTTGGTCTCACATTCACGTGCAGATATAACTACTTGAGAAATCAGAGTACATAATAAATATCAAAGTACGGAAACCAAAATCCCGGCAAACCCCGGGTTACTTACATATATAACTTGGGTTTAGGAGTTTCCCAACAGTGGGGATTACATAACCAAAATATTCATTTACATCTATATACATTTGGAAATCCCAAATCCAAAACTAAGATAACCAACATCCAAATATAAAATGTCCCTAAGCCCTAACCACTCCTGGTTGGTCGCTTCCCTTTCGAGCCACTCGCCCTGTCTGAAAAGGTTAGTCATATGGAAAGAGTGAGATTCTAAGGAATCCCAGTAGCAACAAGACACTCATACAATATATAAACATAGAGCATGCATGTTTATCATGTTCAGTAGCTTCACAATGATCTCTGGCTTGCGCCACATACGACAGCACTCACGGCTGTAATCACAATGCACTACGCCCACTTTCGTGGTGAACACTATGCCAGCTTTCGCTGTATTCACTATGCACAACGCCCGCTTTCGCGGTGAACACTATGTAGCAGCAACACGAAGCACAAAGCACCACCAAGCATCTCAAAGCACAATGTATCACAAAACTCCACAAGGTATCTCAATGCACAGGATATCACAAAGCAGTAGTAGCAGCATCCACACAATGAATGACAAGCAAACATACAATACATTTACACAAAGTATAAGAGAGGAGTCGCTACCTGTATCTTTCCTGACAATCTTTGGCACAGTGGGCTCACGCGTTCGGCAGATATCAAATCCTATACCAAATTAGGGACAATTGATCAATCTCTTTTCCAATTACTTAATCCCATAATACACTAAGTTGGTTATCATTTAGGACTCCTAAGAGGCCACAAATGTCTCTAATGAAAGCCCTAAAAGGTTGGGAAACAATAGGTTGAAGGTCACTTTTCGAAAACACTAAGTGCTGGAACACAGGCTTGGGCCGCGGCCCACCCATCCTTGTGCTGCGGCCCAAAACAGGTCAGAAAGGCTTGGGCCGCGGCCCAGAAATTTCCTGACACTGGGCTGAACTTCGAAAAACCATAACTAATTCTAGAAAAATCGAAACGAAGTGATTCCAAAGCCAAATGAAAGGTATATGAGTCCTCTTTCAAGGAAAAATACAGCCCCTCACTGGAAATCACTACACAAATACAGAATTACCAAAAACTACACACTACTCCAAAACAGAGTTTTGTTTTCATCCCAAACTTTGGACAATCATATCTCACAGAATTCTTAACAAAATGACACAAAATATATGTCCATTTTGAAGCTTGGGATGTGAACTTTAAGATTGGAAAGTTTCACAATTTTCCAATACCATTTGGTCACTCAAAACACTCGTGCAAACATACTGTGCAAAACAGAGCTCAACTAGATAACTTTCCAACTTTTTCCCAAGTGATTTTAATGAACCCAAAATCAATAACCAAGCTCATTCCCACACAAAATCACTCAAGGAACACAATGGTGACTTCAAAATAACCAAATTCACAACCCAATTTCATGCCCTGTTTTTGCCCAATGCACAAAATCAATATAGAGTTCTCAAACTTCACCTCTAAGCTTCAATTCAATAACATTCATTCAAAACACTTAACAAGGCACTAATTCCATGTCAACAACAATTCAAACACCACAAGACCCTAATTTTCGAAAATGGGTCCAAAATTCCAGAAATTCCAAGTTAAATCATTTGGCACAAAACTTATATAGAAAGGTTTCTTAAACTCACCTTAACAACTTTCTCAAAGGGAGTTCTTGATTTACCCAAGTCTAGAATTTCGTGTGGCCACAAACCACCACCAATGGACAAGCTACAACCATAGAAATGTTGCTCTTAACTCAAGGATCAACTTTAATGAAGGGAGTTTGAGCAATAGAGATCACTTACCTACTCAAATATCAAGTTTTTCCTTTCCCTTTCCAAGCTTCAAGGTCGCCGGAAATGGAGGAGAAAGAGAGAGAAAATGAGAAGTATGAAGTGATGATGAAGATGGCTTCTTTCCTCTACACACACACACACTCAACCGAATAGGAAAGAGGGAGAAGAGAAAAAGTGATTTTTGTCTTCTAGTGCCCTATCCAATGGCCACCATCATGCCACTTGTCACCATCTACACAATTCCCTCTATGAGCTCACCAAGTCATAAAACATAGGATTCCGACCCATATGAAATACATCTCAACCCTTGATCTTAAATACCACTTGTATTTATCCCAACATTTACATTACATTAATCATAATAATGCTTAATCAAGATAATTACAATAATTATCGGAGTCATTAGCCCTAATTACAAATCAGGATATTACAACCTGCTTCTCTTTAAAACCACTGGCCTTGTCTGAAAATTCTTTTATGGAAAGAATGAGATTCTAAAGAATCCCAGTAGTAACAATTCACTCATAGTATACACAACCACAAAGCATGTAAGCAAATCAAACCACAGTAACAAAACAACATATTTCACATCAACATGTTTCACAATAGCAATGTTTTATAGCTACACCGGCATGTTGCTCAACGGTGGGCAATTCACAATACAACAACACGTAGGTGTGACTTGCATCACCCCTATGATTGCTCACGCTGCAATGCACTATGGCACATTTGACATCCACATGTTTCATAACAGCAATGTTTTATAGCTATACCATCATGTTGCTCAACGGTGGGCAATTCATAATACAACAACACAACTGCAGCAATTACAACAGTAGGGTTAAGTGTGACTTGCATCACCCCTACGACTGCTTACATTTAAATGGTCAAGCTGTAATGCACTACAACAAATTTCACATCTACATGTTTCGTAATGGCAAGCATTCATGCAAAATATTTCATAACAAAAATTCAATGATAAGTCATGCATTCAATATATCATACACAATATAAGAGAAAGGTCACTACCTTGGTCTTTTCGCACTTGCTCTAGTAATCATCTCTCATGGGCAGGACAAATATCAAATCCAAAGCCATAATTAAGGATGGAGAGTTATTCTCTAATCCAATACTCAATTGACTTCAAAACACTTAGAATTAGTTATCATTAAAGTCCCTTAGGTAGCTATGAAAGTATCTAACAATAGCCTAAAAGGATTATTGGGAAGTATTAAGTTAGAAATCACTTTTCAAAATCACAAAGTGCTGAAAACAGGGGTTGGCTGTGGCCAAGAAATCTTTGGCTACTGCCAAAAATAGTGAAAGAGGCAAGCTTCACCCAAGAGGGGGGTGAATTGGGTGATGTTATAAATTTTTCGCTTGATGTGGAGATATGAAAAATATAGTAGATAGAGTAGAGTTGAGAAGATTTGAAAATAGAGAGTTATATTGGTTCGGCCTAACAACCAGGCCTACATCCAGTCCTCAGAGATCAAGACCTACTGAGATTTTCACTATACCTCCAAGATTCAATGGGCTCTCAGAACGCCACATAACAACAATTGTCCTTGAAAGGACTACGAGCAGAAATATTCTCTCACTAAGAAATTTCTCTCCCCCTTACGACAAGTCTTACGTGCAGAAAAACAACCTATGACCCTTCTCACTTGCTTATGTATACAAGACTTATGAGCAGCAACGTTCTCTCCTGCTTACACCACTATAAATCTTACAAGCAGCAACGTTCTCTTCTTCTTGTATCTTATAAGACTTATGAGTGAAAGGTTTAACAAGGAATTCTCTCAACTGCTTCTCTCGTAAGGAAATCTACCCTCTCAAGGTTCCAATACCTTGAGATCAAATAAGCATAAAATTTGAATTGTATGAAGACTCTCTTACAGAGTAAATAAATAAACACTGAAGATCAATGTGTATACAGAGAAAATGATGAATAGCAGAGACTCGTGTATAAACTTGTGAATTCTTGTGCTTTGTTGTTCTTGACTATCTCTGAATCTCTGTATATATAGATGTTTAGATTTTGCCCGTTTGAGTAATCATAGTTTGAGGAGCGGGGCTTTTGCAACTGTGGAGTGACACGCGCATGTTTGAATAATCTGAATGCGGTAGGTACGAGCGTGCTTGTAATGATGTTGTCTGCCGTTATTTGACTTTCTCCGTGTCAGCTTATTTCAAACGTTCATCTTCCTGTATCACACTTATAATACATTCAAAATGATGTTAAACAATGATAATAAGTAATGATGATATGAATAAATAACAATAAACCATATTCGGATTGAACGTTGTGAGACATGGTATTTTTGGTGATCTGGAAGAGCATCACTCGAGCATGGATGACTCACTCGAGTGATCTCCCTTTCTTTTTCTTTGTGCTTCAGTTTTCAGGTTGTGCTTGCATAGGATTTCAGAGAGACAGAATTCTCACTCACGAGTGATGTGGGGTCTCACTCGAGCACAACTCCTCCTGCTCGAGTGATCTTGCATTTTCTACTGGGAGTGTCTTCTCGGGTCATCACTCGCATATCATTTTAGCAAGAGTGTGATTTTGTACTCGCGGGTGATGTGGTCCCTCACTCGAGCACACATACTCCTGCTCGAGTGAGACGCATATCCTCAAGGAATATGCTCTCAATACCAACACTCTCATCAGAATTTCAGAGGGATAAATTTATCACTCGCAGGTGATGTGGGCCCTCACTCGAGCACACAGACTCCTACTCGAGTGAGAAGAAAATTCTCAAGAAATATACCCTTTATACAAGCACTCGCATCAGATTTTGAGAGGGATAGATTTTTCACTCGCAAGTGCTGATGTGTCACTCGAGCATATGAGGTTGTGCTCGAGCACACTTGCGCTTCTCTGAACTTCATGACTCTCGGCCAAGCACTCGTAGTACCTTGCTCGAGTACAGAATGCTCATGCTCGAGCATTGATGTCTCTGCTCGAGTGCATCAAGGAGGAATGATAATACTTGCTCTCGGCCAAGCACTCGCGGACCTTCACTCGCATGTGCTCGAGTGAGAATGGCTTCTCTGCTCGAGTGCAAACTCCAGTGCTCGAGTGAATCAGTGAGTATAATAGTGGCATGCCTCTCGGGTGAACACTTTCTGGCTTTCACTCGCACCTGCTCGAGCACAGAAGGGATCTATGCTCGAGTGCAAAGCTCATGCTCGAGCACTCCAGTTCAACTTGACAGCAGATACCAGAAAACAATGCTATATGCATTTGGTAACTTTGTAAACATTTCTTAAACTTATAAAACCATTGTTTTGTACAAAATTGTCTTTTTGTTATCATCAAAACTTGGGATCTAACATTCTCCCCCTTTTTGATGATGACAAAACCTTTGTGATGGAAGTTAAGAAAGATTGATTAAGATAGAAAATATTTGAAATACTTCAATGTTTCCAAATGCATATCATGTTTTAATTTGAAGTTCAAGTTTTCCTGCAATACTTCCTTTGGACACTTAACAACCAAGATAAACATAGTATGAGGCAAATGACTTAATAACTTGAAACATGAAAATAGTCATTAATATTAAACTTGATTTCAAATTTTGACAAAGTCAATAACATAAAATCCTACCCCATACAAAAAATCTACCCAAACTCCTAATACATCCCATATCTCAGAAATCATCATACATCCCATATCTCAGAAATCATCATACATCCTTCTCCCCCGTTTTGTCAGCATCAGAAGGGGGCTGAGGAAAAGTGGTACCAGGAGGTGGAACAAATGAAACCATGGCAGTGAGAGGGTCAATTGGTGGAGATGATGGCTGTGGTACAGAGGATGAGGGAGGTAGTAAAGGTGACCGATTGTAAGTGATATCAACATTAGAATCTGGATTGGTGAAAAGTACATGTGTCTGTGGTACAGAGGTATGAGTAGTCTCAGGAGGCACCTCTGAGGATGAAGATGGAAAATGAGAGTGCAAGAAGGTCTCCATATTTGTTATCCTCTGTGACATCTCATCCTGAGTCTTGAACATAAGGTCAAAGTTAATATTGGCCTTGTCTACCAGCTTGATGACCTGTGCCTCCATCTTTTCCACAAGCTTCTCATACTCAGTCACTAACTCCTTCTTCAGACTTGATACAGCTTGATTGATTGCCTCAGTCATATGGTTGGAAAGAGAGGCATTAATGAAGGAAGGAGGAGGAATAAGACCTTGAGCAGATGATTGTGCCTCATCACCTCTGGATGGAGTGGTTTCCCTCTTAGATGTGGCTTTGGTTCAACTCACAGGAAGATTAATACCCATATGAGTTAGTTGAGTCTTACCAAACCTTGAAATGAGTACCCTTTCAGTTCCTTCCAAATACCATATCTTGTTTTTCATCAGGATGAAGGATACAAGCTGAGGGTATGGTATGGTTGCGGATTTTGATGAAGAAAATCGAAATCTTCTCATCTCATTGAAGATAATCTCCCCCACATTCCTTTGTTGCCCAGCAATTAAAGAGGCCAACATATAGTAATCCTTTTAAGCAAAATGAGTAAAATTTTTGGACTTATTAACTATGCTCCGGGAATATATATAATGAAGGACTCTATGAGAATCAGGCATATCAATGGGTTTAAAATTGAGAGGGCCTATGGGGTCTTTTGGTCTCAAAATATGGAAAGCTTCATTGGCAGAGAAAGAGGGTGGATCAGGAGGTGGTGCAACATACCCAAGCAAGTCATTTATGATCTTAGCAGATATCATAATAAACTTTCCTCTAACAGTTGTAGATACTGCTTCTTCAATTAATTCACCAGATCTAGACTTAATATTATGGGACCTCATGTTGCAATAAAATGTTTTCACAACAGTGGGAGAATATGGTATATGGATATTTAGCCAGGAAGCATAGTATTGAAGATAAGGATATAAATCCAAATGGCAATTCTTCTTCAGATAATCTAAATCCACATACACAACTGGACAGAAGTGCCTATGAATAAACTCATCATCAAATACCTTCTGAGACAGTGCCTTGAGTTCCTCAACAATAAATCCCTCAGGAGGACTGGTGATGTGATCATCCACTGGTGCTTGTGAGGCAGAAGGTGCTCCTGAAGCAGAGGCACTTGATTGCCTAGCTTGGTGTGAACTTGAAACACCAACTTGAGAAGCGATCTTTCCAACTATCTTGTCAAGTTTGGACTTCTCCAATGCTTTCCGAAGTTGTTTGTTGAATGAATCACCAGAGGAAGAAGATGATTGTTGGGGTTGCTCTGTTTCCTTTTTCTTTCCTTTTCCTTGAACCTCCTTGGATTAAGACCGGGTAACTATTGGTTCCTTGAACACCACACCCTTTGGCTTCTTTTGAGGAGGTTGATCTTTCTTTGCAATTTGAGGCTTTAGGTGAGGTTTCATAGCCGGAGTCCTCTTTTTGGTCTTGGGTTTAGGAGGAGGTGACGGTGAGGAAGAGATTTTGGGAGAGGGAGGTGTTGGTTCTGGGGTACCAGATGCACTGGCAGCAGAATGAGTAGGAGAAGGAGAGTGAGATCTTTGAGAGATAGAGGGCATTTTGGTTCTTGCCATTGTAGAGAAAGTGAAAGAGAAGCAAGAACTCACAGATTTTTGAAAGTGAAGAGAGAAGCAAACTGAGATTAGGGCACGAATGAGAAATGCAGATGGTAAGAATCACCTTTTATAGAGGATTGAAGAGTTGTAACGGTGATTTGAGGCAAATGGACGTGATTGATTGAAGAAAACGGTTGAAAATGAAGAGTTGCGCCCTTCGAGTGACGAGACACCTCGAGTGTGAGCAGAAAGTGTGACGTTTTGAGCTTCTGTGTAACTGATATAAGTAACAGTGCTCGAGCATAAACCCTAGTGCTTGAGTGATATTCATACTGTGCTCGAGTGTGTTCTATCGGTGCTCGAGTGATATTCTGGAAAATTTAAGAAAACATGTAAAAACGTACCTGGATTATGGATTTCTTGCTATATTTTGTATCTTTGTACTCAAATCCTCCAAGATCATTTGAGTAACCATGATTTGGATTGCTTTTGGACAGAAATTCTTCCTCTCCACTTGAGCAGGCACTCCTCACCTCAAGCATGTTCATATCATGCTCGAGTGAGAGTTCCTCACTCGTGAGTGAGTTCATCTCTCACTGTTGCTTTTGAGATAGACTCTTGGTATTCTTGTTTCCTCTGTTAACCTCTGTTTTACATATCAAGAAGCAGAGTATTTTCAACAGTACTGTGCTCGAGTAGAGCTACTTGTGCTCGAGTGAAACAGCTTATCACTCGAGCAGCACTCTCAGTGCTCGAGTGACAGACCTGCAAAATGGTTTTTAACACTCCGATGCCAAAGTCA
Organism: Inga oerstediana; assembly: GCA_963210345.1. Taxonomy (NCBI): domain Eukaryota; kingdom Viridiplantae; phylum Streptophyta; class Magnoliopsida; order Fabales; family Fabaceae; genus Inga; species Inga oerstediana. Next base: position 75,014,441 of record OY723401.1, on the reverse strand, counting down.
GTATGGTTATCATCAAAAGGAACATTTAATTAAAATATTTAACAAGAAAAATTACAACTCATTGGGATTAACTATTCCCAATTCTCTTTGAATATATAAGAATTGATCTTTTGCAATTGGCTTTGTGAAAATATCCTCAAGTTGAAGATGAGTTGGTATGAATTCCACTTTGACATCCTTCTTTTGAACATGATCTCGAATGAAGTAATGTCGAATGTCTATGTGTTTGGTCCTTGAATGTTGTACAGGATTCTTGGCCAAGCTTATCGTGCTAGTGTTATCACAATAAATTGGAATTTCTTTTAAATAAATTTCCAAATCTTGAAGTTTTTGTTTCAACCATAACACTTGAGAACAGCAACTTGCCACAGCTATATATTCAGCTTCAGTCGAGGATAATGAAACTGTGTTCTGCTTCTTGCTGAACCATGATACTAGAGAGCCTCCCAGAAATTGACATTGACCACTGGTACTCTTTCTGTCAGTTTTATATCCTCCGTGATCTGAATCTGAATATGCCAATAAATACTCGTTCCCTCTTTTCGGATACCAAAGACCAAGCTCTGAAGTATCTCCTAGATATTTGAAGATTCTTTTTATTGTCTCTGCATGTGATACCTTGGGAGCGGATTGATACCTTGCACACATTCCCACACTGAACTGAATATCTGGCCTGCTAGCTGTGAGATAGAGTAATGAGCCAATCATTCCTCTATACTTAGTGATGTTGAAGCTAGGTCCCTTTACATCAGCATCTAACAGTGTTGTAGAACTCATTGGAGTATCAGCTCCGTTAGCATTATCTAATCCATATTTCTTTAACAACTCTTTCAAATACTTTGTTTGAGATATAAATATACCATTCTTCTTTTGTTTGATTTAAAGTCCAAGAAAGAAGTTCAATTCTCCCATCATGGACATTTCAAATTCTCTCTGCATAATCTTAGAGAATTCTTGACACATAGATTCGTTAGTAGCACCAAAAATAATATCATCAACATAAATTTGAACAATTAGAATATCATTTTTGTTATGTTTGATGAATAGAGTTGTATCAACTTTACCTCTAACAAAACTTTGATCAAGAAGAAATTTGCTTAGTCTTTCATACCAAGCTCTAGGTGCTTGTTTCAAACCATATAGTGCTTTCTTAATTTTGAAGACATGGTCAGGTTTTGTTTCATCTTCAAAACCAGGAGGTTGTTATACATATACTTCCTCCATAATATAACCATTTAGAAAAGCACTTTTCACATCCATTTGATAAAGTTTAAAACCTTTAATGCAAGCAAAGGCTAGGAGTACTCGTATTGCTTCCAATCTTGCCACTGGAGCATATGTTTCCTCATAATCCATACCTTCTTCTTGATTATAGCCTTTGGCAACCAATCTTGCTTTGTTTCTCACAATGATTGCTGATTCATCAAGTTTGTTTTTGAAAACCCATTTGGTTCCTATAACCGTATGGTCTTTAGGTCGTGGAACCAAATCCCAAACTTGATTTCTTTGAAACTGATTTAGTTCTTCTTGCATAGCAATCACCCAATCATTGTCAGATAAAGCTTCTTCAATATTAGAAGGTTCAATTTCAGAAATAAATGCAGAGAAGGTTACCTCATTAAGGATTCTGTTTCTGGTTTTGACACCTTCATGAATATCTCCTATAACTTGATCAATTGGATGATCCTTCATATGTCTCCATGCTTTTGGTTGAGCATGATCATCGACATCTTCTAAATTTTGAAAATCATTTGTTTCAAAATCTTCTTGTTTTGAAATATATTTGTTTTTCTTGATTGAATCCATTTCTTCTTCATCAATAAGTTTTGTCTGAGATTCAATTTCATCAAACACAACATGAATAGATTCTTCAACAGTACATGTTCTTTTATTGAAAACTCTATAAGCCTTACTTCTATTAGAATATCCTAGAAATATACCTTCATCAGACTTTGAGTCAAATTTACCTAAGTTTTCTTTACCATTGTTGTGAATAAAACACTTACACCCGAAGATATGTAGATGAGCAAGATTTGGTTTTCTTCCTTTGTAAAATTCATATGGCATCTTTCCAAGTGATTTGTGAATATATGCTCGGTTTGAGATGTAGCAAGCAGTACTCATTGCATCTGCCCAGATCACTTGTGACATTTCTTTTTCATTAAGTAATGCTCTTGCCATTTCTATAAGAACTCTGTTCTTTCTTTCCACTACTCCATTTTGTTGAGATGTTCTAGGAGCAGAGAAGTTATGATCTATTCCTTCGTTGTTGCAGTAGTTTTCAAATAGTTGATTATCAAATTCTCCTCCATGGTCTGTCCTAATAGAAACAATAGAAATACCTTTCTCATTTTGAACCTTTTTGGCAAACATAATAAATTTAGCAAAAGTTTCATCTTTTGAAGCAATAAATATAGTCCATGCAAATCTTGTAAAATCATCAACAATTACTAACGTATATAAATTTCCTCCAAAACTTTTTACTCTTGCAGGTCCTACCAAATCCATATGAAGTAATTGTAAAGGTTTTGAAGTAGAAATCTCATACTTTGTTTTAAAAGAGGATTTAGTTTGTTTTCCTTTCTGACATGCGTCACAAATCATATTATCTTTGAATTTGAGTTTAGGAAGACCAACAACTAAATCTTTTTTAATCAATTTATCAAGTTGATTCATATTGACATGAGCCAGACGCTTATGCCATAACCAACTTTCCTCTGATCGACTAAGAAAACAATTTTCAAGAGAATTTGAATTTAAATCAATAGTATAACAATTACCGTCTATTTGAGCTCGGATCTTTGCTTTGATAGATTCTTTGTTTAGTGGCAGATCTTTCTTGTTCACTATCAAACATTCTTTTGAGTCAAAAATCACCCAGTTATCTTTGTCAGTGCTTTAACTTACACTCAGGAGATTGTGGCATAATCCCTTAACATAATATACTCCGCTGATTTGAACACCATCGGATTTTCCCACTTCACCAATTCCAGCAATACGTCCAGATTGATTACCTCCAAATGTTACCTTTCCTCCTTCTCTAGTTTCTAGCATGGTGAACTTATTTTTGTCACCAGTCATGTGTCTCGAACATCCACTATCAATATACCATTTGTTCGCTCGAGATGCTTTGAGACATACCTAGAATAAAATGATCAAGTTTTAGGTACCCACACTTTCTTGGGTCCTTTGTGGTTAGTATGTGATGTATGTGTCCCTTTCGGAACCCATTTATATGTTCCAATAACTTGTCCCTTTTTGAAATAACATGATGAAGTATAATGTCCTTTCCTGTTACAATAATTGCATGATGCGAATGGATTTGATGTATGCACAGAATTCCTGAAATATTTAAGATATGCTCTATTATTCCTCTTATATCCTTTATTCTTATCATGAACAGAAATATATCCAATTCCAGATTTATCAAATGAAAATTTCTGAGAATTTAAAATAACCTTAAGAGTTTCACTTCCTTTAGTAAACTTTTCAACAATTTTTGTTAAATCATCTATTTTCTTATCTTTCTCTTTACACATTTCATATGATGATATGACTGTACTTTCTAATTCTTTTACTTTCTTCTTATAGTTAACCATTCCTTTAGCTACTTTGATGTACTCTGTATGCAATGCATTATATTCAGATAACAATTCATCATAGGATGGTTCAGAATCACTTACCTCAGAGTCTGATTCTTCTTCCTTGGCTACCAAGCATAGATTTTCTACTTCGTCGTTGTCACTTTCTTCGTCTGACGAACTATCACCCCATATAAATGATATATATGCTTTCTTTTTTAGCTTCTTTTTGTCTTTGTTTCTGAAACATTCAGATTTGATGTGTCCAGGTTTCCCACATTCATAGCATACTATCTGTTGTTCTTTGTTTTCTTTCTTGCTTGGTCCACCTTGATAGTTTTTGAAATTCTTTTGACCTCTTCTGTAGAACCTCTTGAATTTTCTCACGATCATTCCCATTTCATCATCATTAGGGACATCTTCATTTTCAGAAGATTCTTCTTCTTCTTTGATAGCTTTAAGTGCAACTCCCTTTTTCTTTTTATCATCGAATTCTTCAAGTTCCTTTTTGAATCTCAACTTACCTTCATACTCGGAAAGACTTCCAAAGAGAGCAGCTACGGATCTCATAGATTCTCCTTTAGCTTTTTTGATAGCTGTCACCTTTGCTTCCCATTCTTTCGTAAGAATATTAAGAATCTTTCTTACCTGGGAGTTTTGATCAAACGACTTTCCAAGAGCAAATAATTGATTAACAAGATGAGTATACCTGAGTTCGAATTCTGATATACCTTCTCCAGGTTTCATACGAAATAAATCATATTCTGTAATTAGAGTATTGATTCTATTTTCTTTGATCCCAGATGTACCTTCGTGAGCAATTTCAAGAGCATCCCATATATCTTTGGCAGTTGATAGAGTACATATACAAAAGTATTCTTTTTGACTAAGAGCACTCTGTATCATTAAAATAGCTTTACTATTTAATGTTACTAACCTTTTATCATTCTCGTCAAACTCCTTTGGACTCTTCTTAACAGCTCTATCTTCGATTTTCTTCATTGGAACATAGTCACCATCTTGTATTACATTCCACAAGCCGTACTCATTAGCCATCACGAACACTCTGAATTTAGCTTTCCAGAACGAAAAATGTTCTCCAGTAAAACCAGGAGGTCTAGTTATTGAAGCTCCATCGGGAAGGATATTTTCACCCATTGTTGCCATTTATCGGATCCTTCTCAAGTTGTTAGGCTCTTCGGAGAAGACCTCGCTCTGATATCAAATGAAAGAGGCAAGCTTCACCCAAGAGGGGGGTGAATTGGGTGATGTTATAAATTTTTCGCTTGATGTAGAGATATGAAAAATATAGTAGATAGAGTAGAGTTGAGAAGATTTGAACACAGAGAGTTATACTGGTTCGGCCTAACAACCAGGCCTACTTCCAGTCCTCAGAGATCAAGACCTACTGAGATTTTCACTATACCTCCAAGATTCAATGGGCTCTCAGAACGCCACATAACAACAATTGTCCTTGAAAGGACTACGAGCAGAAATATTCTCTCACTAAGAAATTTCTCTCCCCCTTACGACAAGTCTTACGTGCAGAAAAACAACCTATGACCCTTCTCACTTGCTTATGTATACAAGACTTATGAGCAGCAACGTTCTCTCCTGCTTACACCACTGTAAGTCTTATGAGCAGCAACGTTCTCTTCTGCTTGTATCTTATAAGACTTATGAGTGAAAGGTTTAACAAGGAATTCTCTCAACTGCTTCTCTCGTAAGGAAATCTACCCTCTCAAGGTCCCAATACCTTGAGATCAAATAAGCATAAAATTTGAATTGTATGAAGACTCTCTTACAGAGCAAATAAATAAACACTGAAGATCAATGTGTATACAGAGAAAATGATGAATAGCAGAGACTCGTGTATAAACTTGTGAATTCTTGTGCTTTGTTGTTCTTGACTATCTCTGAATCTCTGTATATATAGATGTTTAGATTTTGCCCGTTTGAGTAATCATAGTTTGAGGAGCGGGGCTTTTGCAACTGTGGAGTGACACGCGCATGTTTGAATAATCTAAATGCGGTAGGTACGAGCGTGCTTGTAATGATGTTGTCTGCCGTTATTTGACTTTCTCCGTGTCAGCTTATTTCAAACGTTCATCTTCCTGTATCACACTTATAATACATTCAAAATGATGTTAAACAATGATAATAAGTAATGATGATATGAATAAATAACAATAAACTATATTCGGATTGAACGTTGTGAGACATGGTATTTTTGGTGATCTGGCAGAGCATCACTCGAGCATAGATGGCTCACTCGAGTGATCTCCCTTTCTTTCTCTTTGTGCTTCAGTTTTCGGGTTGTGCTTGCATAGGATTTTAAAGAGACAGAATTCTCACTCGCGAGTTATGTGGGGTCTCACTCGAGCACAACTCCTCCTGCTCGAGTGATCTTACATTTTCCACTGGGAGTGTCTTCTCGGGTCATCACTCGCATATCATTTTAGCAAGAGTGAGATTTTGTACTCGCGGGTGATGTGGTCCCTCACTCGAGCACATATACTCCTGCTCGAGTGAGACGCATATCCTCAAGGAATATGCTCTCAATACCAACACTCGCATCAGAATTTCAGAGGGATAAATTTATCACTCGCAGGTGATGTGGGCCCTCACTCAAGCACACAGACTCCTGCTCAAGTGAGAAGAATATTCTCAAGAAATATACCCTTTATACAAGCACTCGCATCAGATTTTGAGAGGGATAGATTTTTCACTCACAAGTGCTGATGTGTCACTCGAGCATATGAGGTTGTGCTCGAGCACACTTGCGCTTCTCTGAACTTCATGGCTCTCGGCCAAGCACTCGTAGTACCTTGCTCGAGTACAGAATGCTCATGCTCGAGCATTGATGTCTCTGCTCGAGTGCATCAAGGAGGAATGATAATACTCGCTCTCGGCCAAGCACTCGCGGACCTTCACTCGCATGTGCTCGAGTGAGAATGGCTTCTCTGCTCGAGTGCAAACTCCAGTGCTCGAGTGAATCAGTGAGTATAATAGTGGCATGCCTCTCGGGTGAACACTTTCTGGCTTTCACTCGCACCTGCTCGAGCACAGAAGGGATCTATGCTCGAGTGCAAAGCTCATGCTCGAGCACTCCAGTTCAATTTGACAGCAGATACCAGAAAACAATGCTATATGCATTTGGTAACTTTATAAACATTTCTTAAACTTATAAAACCATGTTTTGTACACAATTGTCTTTTTGTTATCATCAAAACTTGGGATCTAACAAATAGCTCAGAGATTTTTTGGCTGCAGCCAAGATCTTCCGGCTACGGCCAAAGACTGCCCAAAAAGTTTTGGGTTGCAACTAAGAACCTTTGGCTGTAGCTAAGAAAATTTCTGTTTATTGGCTTAACTTTGAAAAATCATAACTAATTCTAGAAAAATCGAAATGGGGTGATTCCAAAGCCAATGAAAAGCTATTTATGTTCTGTTTATAGGAAAAATATGAATCAATGTAGGATATAACACAGAAATACAAAATTCTACATTTCTCCTTACTATTCTAGAATTGATCCTAGTTTTAACATCAAACTTCGGAAATTCATAACTTTTAGCACACACATCAAAATCAAACAAAATTTATGTCATTGGAAATCTTGAAATGTCTACTACAAATATGGAGAATTTCATAATTTTTTGACACCATTTGCTATTTCAAAACCTCCATGCAAACCAACAGCCTAGCACAGAGTTTCATTTGACAGAATTTTCTAACTTTCAACATGTGTTCCCAATGGTTCCAAAATTCACATCCAACATTACTCCCACACAATTTTCCATAAGGAATCCAATGGAAATATCAAAATAACCAAATTCTCATTCCTTTAACATGTTCTATTTTTGGCACATATTCAACACAAAATCCCAAAATTGCCAAACCTTACATTTAAGCTTAAGTCCAATTCTATCTATCCAAGACACAAAACAAAGCACCATTTCCATGATTACAAAATGCCATACTCTCTAATACCCTAATCCAACTAAAATAGGGCAAAAATTCTAGAAATTATAGGCTCAAGCACTAGGCACAAAACATACATAGAAAGGTTTTTTTCACTCACCTCTATCACTTGTAACAACTTGTTTCTTGTTTCACCAACCTCTAGATTTTCTTGAGAGCACAAACCACCTCTAATGGAAAATCTAAAACCATAGAATTGAAGCTCTCAACCCAAGAAACAATATTAAAGAATAGAGTTTTGGCATTAGAGCTCATTTTAAGGGTAAAATAACTCACCATAATCCTAAAGCTTCTTTCTCTTTACTTTCTCCAATGGCAGTCGAATGAGAGCAAGAGAGAGAGAAATGAGAGTGATGAAGATGATGAAATGATCACTCATCCACCATCCCATACCCATACCAACGAAAATGAGGAAGAGAGAGGGAAGAGAAATAATTTTAAAATACATTTGACTTTTCCAACTTCACTCTCTCTTTATCCACGATGCCACTTGTTAAAATCTTCTTTTTTGTCATAAATTAATTCTCCACTTAATTACTCTGAATAGCTCCTTTAACCATTTACTTACTTCACTAGCTCTTTTAGTTAGTAATTAATTCCTTCTTCAATTACTGACTAATTGGCTGGTAAAGTTCCCATTCTTTCAATTTTGCCCCTGATTATGGTACATTCACTTGAATTACCACTTGACACATAATTTAATTCTTTCTCCTTCTTTTATGTGCCATTCCCTCTTATTTTAGCCCAAAAATTACTTTATCACATAATTATACTAAAATATAGGGTGTTGGGCATTTTCAATAATTAAATCAACTTTAATTCATAAAAACATTCTTTACCATCTACTAGAAGGTCATTAGCTCTTAATCAAAATTTGAGTTATTACAAGAAGTAAAGAGCAACAAACGGACACATTTACCAAGGGTCTTGGTAATGAGAGTTATGAGAGGATCCTGAGCAAGTTAGGAACTATAGATGTTTATAGTCCCCCACTTGAAAGGGTGTTAAGAGAGTCAAGTGATATATATAATTATATGTATTAGGTCAGTTCTGATTAAGTATCATGTAATATGAGTTGTAGGTCTATACATATATCTAATGGGCCCTAGACTGTTTAGTTGAGACGTTAAGGCATTAGGGCATGGTAGGCTATTTGTATGTTCATTCAATTATTGAGTATTGTTTTCTTTACAATTTTCCAATCTTATTTTATTTTGATCAATTTTACTCGTAATTCTTATGCGGATATATTCTATTAACAAAGTTTGGCTAAAATTTGAGAAAAATTCATTCCATTTATTATGGGTATCTTATACATTATGGTCACTGGATGCTTTCAACTATCATTGCTACAGATTTGGGCATTTATAATGCCTAATACATAATGGTTACAACTAATAAATATCATGTATGTCAAGGTAGAGGTTGCACAAGGATATATAATGTTTAATTATGCACACTGTCATGTATTACGAGGTGGGATTTGCAAAAACACAAACATAATAGTTGTAGCTAACAACTGTCATTTATTTAGTGACAAAAAAGACAGTTCTTAAGAAACAACCGTCATGTAACACTTACAAACAAATTGTCTTCCAAAGACTTATATTAGCAAAGACAAAACACATCGGTCTTTAAAAACAACTGTCATCTAACTCTTTCACAACCTTTCATAACATTCAGACTTTCAATGTTATAACTCATCATAACCCTTTATAATCCCGTTAGGCCTTCATAAGTCACAAGTCATAACAATTCGCAATCTGTTAAATCTTTATTTAAACTCAACTATTCCTTGTGATTCTTGCTACTTTTCTTTATGGCCTCCTCCTTCTCTCCTTCATCATGTTAAGATCCCAGGGAACTCCTCTGCCTCTGCCACTACTGCCACCCCCTTCTCCACCACCTCCTCCTCCTTAAGGCTTGTTGATGGCAATAATGGCTCAAGTACTGAGGATCCTAACCACATTGCCCCCTTCGCCAATCTATCTATTGCACCGAATAATAAGATGACACAAGAGAAAAGAGCATTGGAAAAGGGTCCTGTTGTCATGACGGAGGTTCAAAAAGAAAATTAATAGAGAAGGGAGGAAACTTATTATAGATGGAACAAAAAAGGTCAAATTTTGAAATCTGACAAGTTCATAGTCCTTTCTTGTTCCAACTCATAGTAAATTTCCTCCCCTCTTTCATAATTTACCTTAGACCTCCTTCTCGACCACAAGACCCTTTCCCAGTGTTCTTCTCTTGCGCCATCTTGTCATTCAGTGCAATAAATAGGCGGAGGGGGCAGAGGCGCCGGCTTGAGATACATAATGGTTATTAAGTAAAACCCGTCACTTAATAGAAGTCCAAGCAAATAAATAATGGTGGTAATTAGTAACTATCATATTTTATCTCACAATAATGACGGTTGTCAAGAAAAATTGTCATGAAACAACAAACACTATGATGGTTTGAAACCTTTCCCATTCCTTATACTAATGAAAATACTCTGACTTGGCCTTCATCTCCCTCCTTTGGTGATGAGAATGAGGATGAGGACGTTCATCCTCCTCCTCTTCATCCTCATCCTCATCCTCATTCTCATCACCAAAGGAGGGAGATGAAGTTAAAAATTAATAGTTTACGGTTATTAATTAATAACCTTAAAGTATTTTTGTGCTAGCATACTTAACGGTTCTTAGTAATATTGTTGTTGATTATGCAATTAATAATAATCACTAATAAATTAAAAAAATTGTCAAATACTTAATGGTTATTAAGAATTAATTGTTGCCATTTTTAAAATATACTGATTTTAAATATTGAAAAGATGCAATAGCTCGATAATCCATGAAACCCTCTCTATATAAATATCCAAAAACTAAACTCCACTTCTTTACTTCCATTTCAACTTCTTAAAGCCAACTTCTGGTTCAACAAAACATCATGGACAAATGCAAGAGAAATTTTGGTTCATCATATGCCAAAAAACCTAAAGATGAACTCCTTATACCAATAAGCATTGAAGGTCTCGTCCACACAAACTATGAGTTCTATCATATGGTCTAGGTTTGCTTACAAGAGCAGATGCATGGACTTAACCTTGAAGGAACTTACCTTCTCTTTCGCTCTTTGAACGAGAAGGTAGACAAGTTACTAGAAACGAAGAATCTGATGGTCTATCAGATTCTTAAAACATCTTTGTAACTTTTTATTTTAAGTTTGTTTTTTTACTTTGTCTTTTTTGTTGTTGTAAAATGGTGGCTGCATAATCAACCACCAATTTTTTTTAAAAAAAATAAGTATATACATTACGGTTATTAAATAACAATTGTTACTTATTAGAATACCATGCAAATATATAATTGTTGTACTTTATAACAGTCATAGACTGGCTAACGGTTCTTACGGTAAAACCGTTATGAAACGTTGATGAATATTCAAACGATTTGTCTTCCAACTTCATATGAAAAAAACAACATAACGGTTTTTCTTAAATAACTGTCAACTAAATGATCTAAACCTTTCCCCTTCCCCACACTCATGATAAGAATACTTTGTGCTTCTTTGTTCTTCGATGATCAACATGAGAACCAAGTATCCTTTCATTGCCCACCATTGCGCATAACTGACCCTCTTCAACTTCCAACGTTTGCAATGATGGTCAAACCCATCACTTCCAATTGTTGCAACAACCAATCAAGGTTTATTGCTATGGATAATAAGACCTTGATGGTACTAGGTTTTTCCATGGGCAAATGTTTCATTGTAGTCAATTCCATAGGTTTGGATAAACCCTTTAGGCCCTAAACGTGCCTTGTATTTATGGAGTGAGCAATTAAGATTGTATTTTTTAGTAAACACCTACTTGTATCCTACGAGCTTCTTTCCTTTAGGCAAATCAACAATTTCCCAAGTGCCATTCTTCTCCAATGCCCTCATCTCCTCAAGTACTATAGTTTTCCATTATGGGATTTAAAGAGCTTCATAGATATTATTCAGAATGTGTACCTTATTAAGGTTAGTAACAAAGGTACAATAACATTGAGAGAGAGTAGCATAAGAGACATACTTCTGAATAGGATGCAATATGCATGATCGAGTTTTTTTCCTCAGGGTAATAGGTAAGTCTTCCTCTTCGTCTAGTTTGTCAGGACAAATTTCCTCCTTCTCACTTTCTTCTCCAAGATCTACTACAGGTTCAGACTCTGGTGCAGCTGTGGATATATATGTCTCTTTTATCTTTTTCTTCTTCTGTGATTACATTTTGTATTGATCTGTGTGGGCTTTGTCTCCCCCTATTTTTGATATTTGTTTATCAAATTGTACATTTGGTTTTGAGTTTTTAGGTTGCTTAAGGATTCAACGTGAGGGATATGATCAATTATGAGTAGAGTAGGTATATGATCAAATGTGAGTGGAGGTATAGGCTCAGGTACCGAGGAGTGAAATTCATTACAACTCTCCCCTTGTATGAAAGACTCAGGATAGTAAGACTCATTTTTAGAGAAAGTAACATCCTTACTAATATAAAGGCGTTTGGAAATTGGGTTGTAACACTTATAACTATTATGGGTAGGAGAGTATCCAAGAAAAATACATTTAAAATGGCATGCGAATCAAACTTAGAGGATGACAAGTCTTCATGAACAAAGACAAAACAACCAAATACAAGGAGAGGAAATGGATGATCAAGGTAGACAAGAGAGTAAAGTTCATGAAGTCTATCTAGTGGAGAAAAGTGTGCGAATAAAAGACTAGGCATTCGATTAATTAGGTAGGTAGCGGTCAAATTGCATCCCCCAATAGAATTTAGAAACATTACAAATCATCATGAGAGCTTGTGTAACCTCAAGTAGGTGTCTATTTTTACGTTTAGCAATCCCATTTTGTTAAGGACTGTGAGGGCACGTGCTGTGATGTATAATGCCATAAGATTTAAGAAAGTCATATAAGGTATGATTGAAGTACTATGTGCCATTATTTGTATATAAAACTTGGATTGAGGTATCAAACTGATTTGTGATAAGTTTGAAAAATTCAATGAAGATAGCAGAAATGTCAGATTTTTATTTAAGTAAATAAACCCAGCACAAGCAGGTATGATCATCAATGAATGTCACAAACCACTTGGAGTTGGTAGATTTGGAATACAAGATGGACCCCACATGTCACTATGAATAATAAAAAATGGACAAGTAGATTTATAAGAAGATAGAGAAAACACAATACGGTGATGTTTAGCAAACTCACAAACATCACAATGAAGGTTTTTATTAATAGAAAGGTTTAGACATAACTATTGCAAATACGAAAAACTTGGATGACCCATCCGTTTATGACATAACAAGACATCTTTATTATTGAAGGTTGAATTTAGCCTACTTAGGAGTTGCGAACACAGAGCACTCATAGTTGAATCATCAATATAGTAAAGGCCATCGTATTCCTTAGTGATACTAATCATCTTTCTTGATAACAGGTCTTGAAAAACACAATAAGAAGGGAAAAAATGAGCAAAGCAATTCACTTGCTTGGTTAGTTTGCTAATGGAAGAAGATTGCATGCTAAGTGTGGGACATGCAAAATAGACTCAAGCTGCATTGAATTAGATAATTTTACTGTGCCCTTGCTATCTATGGTGGAGAGGTGCCATTCTTAGTATGAATTTTCTCATTTCCCATGCAAGGAAGATGAGAAACAAACATTCAGGCTTCAAATGTCATATAATTAGAGGCACTTGTATAAACAATCCATCTGGATGGTAAAAATGAAGTGTGTAAAGCCACAAAATTACTACCTTTTAGGCAATTGAAGTTGTGGTCGCAGGTTTTTGGGAAATTTGAAGGGCTTCCACCATGTCTAGAAGCTGATCAAATTTTTCTTTAGTTACCATAGCATTGATTGATTTTTCTGAGCCCATAGAACTTCAATTAGGAAGGCTTAGCTTATAGATTAAGTTTAACCCAAAAAAAATAGTGATTTGGAGTAAGCTATATGAGATAGTTGTTAGGAGAATCTTAAATAAAATAAGATGTGTTGGGGGGAATAAATCTATTTTCAGTTTACTTTGATATGAAATTCAAGCAATTAATCTAGAAAATAAATAGATAATGAAGGGACATAATTGTGATATTCAAGCAGCAACTTATAGTTACTTTGGCGTTGAGTGATTATGGAGAGGATTCCAATGGTATGAATTGAACCTAATGTCATTTATAAAAAAAACAAAGTTTGTTTTATTAGCTAATAAAAAAGTGATTTTTTGATTAATATATATGTTTAGGTTAGTTTTTAGAATATATCATGAAAAAATGATTAATAAAATAGATTGTGAGAAGTGATATTGAATTTGGCTTCTCTCCTTTTCTCTTCTCATCCGTTTCCATCCTTTATCTCAAAACTATATAGTTTTGGGGGTAATTAAACAAAGAAAGTGGAACACTATTTTTTTTTAAATCCATCTCTCTTACATATTTTTCAGTAGATTCCATATTAATTTTAAGTACACTCAGCACCCTAAAATAAATTTTTAGTGGTACCCAGTATCTAGTATCTATCACTCTGAAGTAATTTTGAATAGATACTGGGTGTCAATAAAAAAAATATTTTAAGATGTTGCGTGTATTAAAAATTAATTTAGGATACTGAATCTTACTAAAAAAAATATTTCAGAGCATTATATGCTCTTTTAAAAAAAAGAAAAAAAAGTTCACCTCTTGCTTTGTTTACTCCGAAACTATGTAGTTTTTAGGTAGCAGATCTGAGCGGATAGGAAAAGAGAAGGAGAGAAGTCAAGTCTAGTTATATCCAGCACTCTGGTTATATGTTTCCCAAAAAGAATTTCTTTTGATCGAATTTGTGGCAAAAGAAAAAAAACTAAAAAGAGGAAAGAAAAGCACTACAAAAAAAAAGATATGAGTTGTAGTTGGTATTTAGCCATATTAACGACATTTGTAGCAGTTTGTGGTTAAGAACTACTACATAACTCCAAGAGTCCTTATGTTGTAGCGGTTACCTATAACCGCTACAACGTGTTCCATTACCCGAGATAGTTTGTAGCAGTTTTGTCAATAACCGCAAAAAATTTCAGCGCTACAAATACTAGCAGACTCTTTAGTTGTCTTATTTGGCCATTTTGTTTTCTGACAATTTCTCTGGGGGTTTCCCTTTAGATCTGAGCATTCTGACATCTCTTTGAGAGTTTTGCTACAACATTTCACATTTTTCTCACTTGAGGTATGAAAGTTACATATTTTCTTTCCGCTTTTTGTTATTATTATTATATTTTTATATATAAATATAACTATTTTTTTAAAAATTTTTTTACAGTTGATATGGTTTTGGGGAGGGACAAGAAGAAGGAGCTCGAGATTCCTAGATCAATTCTATAGGGTGGCAGCATTAGGGGAGGGGGTAGCGTGGTGGGAGGGCGACCGCATCACAACAAATGACCCCCTAGTAGCCATAAAAGTTGGCTCCACCATAGCCACAGCAGACAACCCCACAGGAAGAGTCTGCACCACAGGCGCCTGAGGTTGTTCTGGGAGAGGGAGGTAAGCTTAGTGTTAGCGACTATGAGGAAAATGAGGAGTTCGAGATCCCGATTCCACTCAGAGACATGGAGCAGTTCCTGGATGAGGAGGACACGTGGGACCAGAACAACCCAGGAAGGTTATTTTCCTGATTGACTGGGTTTGAGGTGTAGGTCCAAGGTAAATATATTTTTTATTTAATAAATTAAATATTTAAATTCGACCAGTTAAATATGAATTTATATTTATCTAACATATGCCGTAAATTATGCAGATGAGCAGGGGAACGTGTCCATGAAGAGGCTGGACGTGGCCGATATGAGAGGCCATGGACCAGCCTATCGAGAATGGGGGTCACCTATTCAACCACTTCTTGAATGAGCTGTGCTCAAATTGGATGTGGTTCCCCCTTTATTTCAGGACGTGGAGGAACGTTCCCAAGGGGCCGAAGGACTTGGTGTGGGACGAAGCGTTGTTGGTAATTAATAGGATTTAATTATATTATGTATTTTGTAATTAATTATATTTAATTAATATTTATTAATTGTATCATTTTTAATTAGTCATATTTAATTATTTTTTATTCAATTGTGTTAGGTTTGCCAATCAGGACAATCGGAAGAGGCACACTTTCATGAAGATAGGTGACGGCTCAAAGAACAGGAGGAATAGTCTTTTCCACAGTATGAATAAGGATGGGACGATTCCTCTGCAGTAGCTGATCGACAATGTCCCAGACGGTGTCCTATCGAATGACTGAGCGAGTTTTGTCCAGTTCAAGAGGAGCACAGAGGGGTAGGTAATTTATTTTATAATTTTAATTTCATAAATTGTATGTTTTTTATAATTAAAATTGTTTTATATTATTTTAATATTTTTAATATTGTTTTTTTTGCAGGCGCTTTCTTAGAGGAATATGAGGTACCGAGGCAGTAGACGATCTACTATGTGGCATGATCGAAGACCTTTGCTGTCACTTACAATGAGCTAGTAACTTTTCATAACGTCAATTACTTTTAGTTGGTTATTTCATATTATAAATTTAGTATTTTGTTGTTCATAATACTAATTTAATTTTGTTATTATTTTAGGAGAGGAAGGAATAGCAAGAGAAAAATCAAACGGACTAATGAGAGTTGTTCACAGACACCGTGACGGGACTCCAACCTCTCAGCAGGTAGAGGAGGTCTTTGTAAATTAATTTTTTGTTATATTTTTTATAAAACAACTTTATTTTGAATAATAATAATAATTAATTATTTCACAAAAATGCAGGAGAGGATGCAGCAGTTGTAGGCTGAGCTGAGAGAGACCCAGACCCAGGAGTCACAGGGGTTTGTGGACCCTACTAGCCATAGAAAGCGGGTGTAGCACCCGAAATTTTGAAAAACATGGAGCCGCCACCAAAATTTTTGAAAAAAGGATAATTTTGGAAACCTTTTTAAAAATGGAAATTGGTCTACAAAAACCATTTAGGGTTCGGGAGTCGATTGTGTATGGGGAAAGTGTTAGGCACCCCACAACACCCATTCATAAGAATGGTTACCCTAAGTTAATTATTTAAAAATAAATATGGCTATTAATTTAATTATAATTACCCAAATAAAAAAATAAAATATTTACAAAAATAAATGAAATGAAAACTAAAGAAGAAAAAAAAAGAACATTTATTTACAAAAAGAAAATAAGAGAAATATATTTATTTACAAAATTGGACTTGACCTAGGATGAAAATCTAGGGCCTACGTACCCTTTAGAGGGATCAAAGACCACGTAGTTCGGGGGTAGAAAGGCGTGTCACTTGGTTGGTGTTTTTTAGAAAATGTTTATTTAATTTATTTGAGAAAAATATCGTTTTTATTTGGTTTGTACGTTTTATTATTTTTTAAAAAAAACGTTTTTTTTTATTTTCTTGTAAAAAAGGGTTTTTCCATTTTATTTTCATTTATCAAAATGTGTTAAAATGATTTTTTTCTTTTTTTTTGAAAGAGAATCTAAGAAAAGGATAAAGGGAAAAAAAAAGAAGAAGAAGAAATAGTACAAGTTAAAAGAAAAGGAAGTCAAAGGTGAGGAGATTTATGTGTACCTTTTATCCTTTAAACCCGCTCTTGATTCCCAATGAAACACGTCTAACAATTATATAAGAAAATTCCAAGGGACAATGAATAGCAAGCCCACATCATTCTTGATCCAGCACTCAACGTTCAGCAACATATATGGGAATTAGCATGAAGACAAGAACAAAGGAAAACATAGCAACTACACAAGAGGCTGAAAATTAAAGCAACAGCATATCCATATGGGAATTTGCACAGAACATTGAGTATAAGTCAAATAGATGGAAAACCAATAAAACTCTTGTAAGCCTCACATATAAGGATTTGCCCAGTATTCAAATGGGTATGCCTCCATCTCTAATCAGAAATGTTCATTGGCTTGAGCAAGAATATTAATACCCTATTTAGATGAAGTAAAACAAGACGGCGTCTTATGTCAACTCCTCTTCCCCATGAGAATTATGTATGAGCAATGAAAAATGAGAAAATAAAGTTAGCTCTCTACCTGGCCTCTCTTTCCTCCCAAAATTCTTTGTCCCCCCTGTTTCAACCCTTACACTCCTATTTATAGTCTCAAGGTAGGGTTTTCTTCATAAATGCTCCTTTTTTTTTTTAATTTTCGTTTTTTGATTTCTTTTTGTATTTTATGTTAAGAACTACCTAACTTGACCCGATCACCATCAATGGAGATTTTTTTTAATTTTTGTTTTTTTATTTTTTGTATTTTCTATTGATAAAACTTCCTAACTTGACCTAATTACCATTAGTGGAGATTTTTTCGTTTTTAATTTTTTTTTTCATTTTTCTCCCCACAAATAACTTCCTAATTTAAACCTATCAACATAAATGAGATTTTTTATTTTTTATTTTTCATTTTTTTATTTATTATTTTCCCTTATGAATGACAATGCCAATCATATCAATGAGGGGATTTATTTTAATTTTTTTTTTATTTTTTCCCTTTCAATGATGATTGCCTATTTAGACACCGATCATCATCAATAGGAGGATTTCCTTATTTTTCTTATTTTCATTTTTTTTATTTTTTCTTTCAATGATGATTGCCAATTTGGACACCAATCATTATCAATTATTTTTGTAATTTTTTAGTGGGGCTCAGACAAAATAGGGTGTTCACAGCGGGTCTGGGTCTAGTTGAGCACCCTGGACGTGTGAGAGGGGATGGGGGATAGGCGTCAGACCAAGTATGGTCTGGAGTCAGACTTCCAAGGGATAAGTCGGTTAAGGAGCTTCGTTCAGAGGTTTCTAGGACACAGGCTATGGTGGCCTTTTAGGTGCAGTAGTAGGCCGATTACTTACTATGCTCAGCATACGTAGTGGCATGATATCATAAACTACATGCTGGAGGATCGTGGGGCTGCCTGTTCCTGACGAGGAGC